>CM053774.1:30029581-30054304 GCA_028658325.1 Potorous gilbertii | reverse complement strand
TTCATTTATCAGTTACAAGTGAATTTGTGGTACGATGCACTGAGGCATAGGAGCACAAGTGAGTACAAATTTGATGTGGAGGTTTTTTACTCCAAAATTTTGATACCCAGTGGAAAGATTTTTTTTCAACTCAGAGCCTGGAATAGGGGAATAGCCTGCTTGTGTTGTCTGATGTTTGAAAGGTGAATTAAGCTCATTGAATAATTTTTAAAAATGTTCCCATAAAATTTTAAAATATTTTGAAAATAAATTCTAAATTCATTCCACTGTCTTATTAATTTGACTTAAATACCCTTTTGATTCTACTGCCCTTTAGTTCAAAATACTTCGGTGGTTTCCTATCCCATTACAAATTAAATATAAATTCTTCTTTCTCTTTTTTATAATTTCCTAGATAGATAGATAGAGATATCTTTTAGTGACATCTACATCCATTTCTCCTCCCTAGTCTTCACTCACTCTGGTTTTCTTGCCTGGAATGACTTCTGGTTTCCTCATTCCCTATGCAAAGCCTACCCCCATCCTTCAAAGGCCAGCTCAGTTCTCATGATCTCCAGGAAGATTTCCCTGATCCCAAAACCTTTACTTAGAATAAGAGAATGAAAGAGCTGAAAGGGGGCAGTAAGGACACTTAAGGGTAGCCCCTCCCCCTCATGTTCTTTCCACGGTACCACCAGGGTTTCTCTTTTCCTGGAAGAAGTACCTCTCCTGTTCCCTGAAGACTTTATTGCATAATTTGGCACTAAACTTATGCATACAGTCTTATTTTATCCATAGTTTGTTCAAGTTCTAAACTAGACTTCAAGTTTCTTGAGGGAAGAAACCACGTCTTCTTTAAAATCCTTATGTCAATAGTGTATAGCACATCTTTCAGTACACAATAGACAAAAAAACACCCATTAACTTATTTATTTGGTCATATTTAAAAAAAATTAATTGGCCTAATGAGAGTCATGTATTTTTTTTTGATGAAAAATTTGTTTATGGAGCTGTCAAGTGGAAGCCAGTTCTTGTGGACCAAGAGTGGAATTGGAATAAGACAACTGACAGTTTATCAAACAGGGGCAAACTAAAAATAGAGTTAGAGATAGATCAAAGCAAAATAATCACCAAAGCAAAATTTAGCCAAGGACAAAATAAGCAGAGATAGGATTGGAAAATAGACAAGGAAACTGAGCAAGAACGCAGGGAAGAAATGGGATTGGAGGAGAACAGCTTTGAGAGTATTTACTGCTCATGAGCAGCTGAGAACCAGCAGTTTAAGGTAGAAGAATTGCTGGACAGAGGTTAGAAAGGAGAGATCTGCACATAGTAAGAAATTTATAAATGTTTGATAAATTCAATTGCTCTGGTTTTAACTTTCCAGACATCATGATTCCCCTAGGATAGGTTCATCCCCAGAGATTTCATCCTAATGGAGATGGCTTCCACTTTGGTATTCAACACTTCCTTAATACCCTCAGTTCTCTCTCCTCTCTAACCTGGCAGAGCCAAAAAAAAAAATCTTCCTAAAGCTTCCCTAGATAGAAGGCTCAGAAGTTTTTAACCATTTATTCATTTTCCAAAAGCTGCTTTGCTTGGTTTTGACACCATGAACATCAAACCCTACCTGCATCCTCCCCTGTCCTCTCAAGCTGGGGGACAATCATTTTCCCTTATCTGTATCCTCCTCACTTAGCCCAGTGTCTGTCACATTTGCTTGTTCAGTCCTTTTTCAGTTATATCCAAGTTTTCTTGACCTCATTTGGGTTTTCCTGGCAAAGACAGTGGGGTGTTTTGTCATTTCCTTCTCCAGTTCATGGGACAGATGAGGAAAAGGGTTAAGTGACTTGCCCAGGATCACACAGAAAGTTTCTGAGGCCAGATTGAACTCAGGAAGATGTCTTTCTGACTCCAGGCTCAGCACCCTATAACTATATTATCAAGCTAGCACATATTAAGTGCTTAACAAATATTTATTGACTATCAAATTAAATGAAGAAACATTAAATAAATTTTTTAGTAATATGCAAGCAGTATTGTTAAAAAAAAAAGGCTTGACTCATGAATCAGACCTGAGTTCAAATCCCAATGAACTCTACTTCTTACTATGAATGTAACCTTAGACAAACTGCTTCATCTGTTTTCATATCTATCAAAGGAAAAAGTTGAACTAGATGTTCTCTAAGTTCTGTCAAGTTCTAAATCAAGATCAAATTGACAGTGAAAGAAATAAGAATGTCTATAAAGGGAAGAAGGAAAAGCTGGAATTTGGGAGGAGCTAATGCAGTCAGATTTAATGATTATGGAAAATACCTTAACTGTTAACAATCCATATAAAGATTTGAGATGTTTATCAATAAAGGTAGCATATTTTCCTAGGGATTAGAGTTGAACAGTAATACTAAAATATTTTTCATCTCTGATTTTGTCTATGGGTCCCTAGTCTTAATAGATAAGCTTTTACCTTACTCGGTCGTATCATTTCCCAGTCATTCCCAACCTTTATTTTTTCTCTTCCATGTTAATAGCAAACACTTTTAGTGTGTATGATCCCAGGATCACAGATGAAGAGGTGGAAAGAATCTCAGAGGCTATCTAATTCAACCCATTTAATTAATTAAAAATTAATTTAATTTTATGTATGAGAAAACTGATGTTTAGGATCACATTGGTAGTATGTATACCAAACAGGATTTGAAACCAGGTCCCCTGACTTCAAAGCCAGGGTTTTGTTCCATAATGTTTCTGTTTATACCCCCTAATATTAAAAATAATAGTCGTCAAAGTTACTTCTATTGTTACAGCTTTTGAAAATTCTTGTATAACTTTGACATATTCTTAAGGGAGAAGATAGCTACTTAGAAGACAGCCTTTAAGAGAGCATTTTGCTCTACCAAATCCAGGGCTTTTTCATAGTCAACAAACAATAAGCAGATTGGAATTTTTCCATTTTTCACAATTTTTAGTAAACTGTATTATGATAAAGTTGTGACCAGCTGTAGAACATCATTTGAAGAAGCTTGTTCTGTCCATTCCCTTTTCATGCTTTCATCAAAGGGAGAAGAAAAGACTATTGCACAAATAGCAATTGAATAGCCATCATTGCAACTGCCTGTAGATGTTTTCTTGTATTGTTTTCTAACATTTATAGATGTGGTTGACTTTTCATGGGTGTGAGTATTATCAGCCCAGCCAGATTGCCAGCACCTTCAGGATTAAGACTATCTTTTTCGCTTTTGGAAAAGTAGTTGGTCATATAAATAATTTACCTGGCAGGCATAATAATACCCAGTATTTCTATTGTGCTTATCCCATGTGCCTACTTTCTCTTCTGTACAGTGTTTTATGAGAAAAAAAATCTAAACATTTATCTGTTGTTGGGGCCATATAGTTCCACTACACACATATCTCTAATGATCACTGAAATGTGATTAGTGCAGTAAAGAGGTCAAACAGATGGGTAGCAGGAATTTCCAGAAGGGAAGGGTCACTTTTAACATAGGATTTGGGGGAAGACTTCATGGAGGTGCTAGAATCTGAGACGGTACTTGATAAAAGAGATGAATTTCAATAGGTAGAAGAAGGAAGTCTTTGAAAGGGAAAGGATCTATTAAAAGATTTGGGGTTGGGGGGAACATATTACTATATTCCATCTCAGAGGTAGGTAACAAGGACCTTACATTAGAACTGTAGCAAAACAGATGAGGCCTTGATAACAGAATTTGATGTAGAGGGAGGTGGGGAAATTGTCAAAGATGATGCAAAGTTTGAGTTACTGGGAAGGTGATGGCGCTATCAATGGATGCAGGAAAGTTAGGTGGCAGGGATGGTTTCATCTGAAGATGGGTTATTTTTAGACATGTTAAATTTGGAGCACTAGTAGACAGTCTGCATGTAGGCATCCAGAAGAAATCTGGAAGTCTAGTAATCTCAGGGAAAATGATCTAGAGACAAAGATGTTAGAATTTGCACATGATTTTGATTTCCAACAGAGTAACTAAAGAGGGCTAAGGGCCAATGGCTACAAATCCTTGGAAGAATTTCACTCTCATTGAAAGAAACTGAAAGAAGAATGGGGGAAAAAACTGTCAGAAAACTCAGAAAACCTGGAGAAAATACTGATACATATTCTCAAACATGAGAGACTCTCATGAAGAAAGTAATGATAAACCATTTTCAATATCATCAAAGGATGGAGACTGAACAAAGAGGCAACTGGATTTTGCAGTTAGACCATTGGTAAAGTTTATAGTGAGCAGTTTCTGTGGAGAATGGGAAAAGGAACTTGTTTTCACTGAAGTATAGAATAAGTGGTGAGGAAGTGGGAGGTAATCAGTGTAAACTGCTCTTTATAGAAGTATAGCAGTAAAGTTAAGAAAAACAAAGCATTTATTAAGCCCTTATGATGTACCAGGAACTGTGCTAAGGGCTGAGAATACAAAGCAAGGCAACATATGGTCCCTGTTCTCAAGGAGATCACAACCTAATGGGGGAGATGACATTAAAATGTTTACATAGGTTAGACAGTTAGGGTGCACAATGGATAGAGTGCTAGACTTGTAAGGAGGGTGAACTGAGATTGAATCCTGCCTTGGACACTTATTAGTTGTGTGACTCCAGGGAAGCCACACAACTCTCTTAGCTTCCAATTTCTCTCGTAAAATGGAGATTAAAATAGCACCTCCCCTCCTCAGGATCAAACAAGAGAACATTTCAAAAGTGGTTTACAAACCTTAAAGTCCTAGTGATGAGAGCCTGCAGAAGGTACTAGGATTTAGGCAGCCAGGGCAGGTTTCTTGCAAAAGGTAGGCTTTGAGCTGGAACTTTGAAGGAAGTCAAGGGAAAGCAGGAGGCAGAAATGAGGAGGGAAGAGAATTCTAAGCCTGTGAAAATACCCAGTCAACTATAGAGGAACAGGAAGACCAGTATGACAGTACCACAGGGCATGTAGAGGGGAGTCACATAAGAACATCAGGGCAGTCTGAAGGGGGCAGGTTATGAGGGGATTTGAATACCTGAAAGAGGATGCTCTATTTTTTCCTGGAGATAATTGGGAGCCACTGGAGTTTAATGAATAGCACCTGGGGGTTGGGGGCGCAGACCTGAGTTTTAGGAAGATCAGTCTGAGAGTTAAGTGAAGGATGAGTTGAAATGGGGAGAGCCTTGGGGCAGGGAGACCAATCAGGAAGTGACTGTAATAGTTCAAGTTTGAGATGATGAGCACTTGCACAAATGTTTTCAAAATGCTTATTTAAAAAAAAAACAGCTTATGAGAAGTTTACACCACAAAGAATCCCTACTCTAAAATTAAGAATGTTTGAATACTTTGGCATGATTTCATATTTTAAGACCAAAGTAAATCCTCAGCTATCTTATCAAGGTTTTAATCACAAAGGAAGCCCACCATCTCTGTTTTGGCCATTGTTTTTATAGTTACAGGGAGGACAAACTTGAAAATACAACTGTGACTAGCATGGTGAAAAGGATGGGTCAGTAATTTTTTTTAATGAAAAGTTTATATTAAATGCAATTTGTTGGACCTTTATAATCTGTCTCTCTAAGAGAAGGGCTTCATAAGCCATCTGGGATATTTTTTAACTCACGTTCCCAATTCTGGATGCTGTCCTGCTCTGCCATCTTCCCTTATAAATCCTGAAACCATTCTTGTGATGGTTCCCCAAGTCTCTATCCCCTCACAAACCTTAAATTTGTAGCTGTAATCAATTCCTTTTGGAGACCTAAAAATAACAGATATTTTACATATGTGGGATTGTATCTAGCATAAAGCTTTGACAACTAATTGGAGTACGTTTCTCTATATTTGCTAATATTGATTCATTCTATGCTAATTAAGTTGTAATTTGCTATGAGATTTTGAAATATCAAAATTGTGGATGAAGGTTAAAACAGGGAGGCGTAGACTTTTTCTCCATTTCTCTGTTATACATGGTTCTGCATAATTGTTACAAGGGTTTTGTTTTTCTTGTTTGTCCACTGGAGGAATGAAAATAGAAATAGTTAAGATTATAAAATGAAAAGAATAGAAAGAAAAAAAAGTCACTGAAGCAGTTTTTTAAGTACACAGGAAAAGAAGAAAAAAGAAGGCCATGGGAAAACACAGACAAATAAGTTCAAAGTTTAAAAGTTACATATTCAATTTATTATATTTGAGAAAGAAAAGTTATACATAATAGAGGTTCACATTTTCATTTACAATCCTCTTTTATTGCTTTATTTTATATATGGAAATTTTCATTTCATTTGGTTTTTATTAAGTTCTGAATAAAATAAAATAAAGAAAAAAGCCTGTTCTTTTCACTTCTAGAATGACTGCTCAGCAATACATTTGCAAGATATATTTTGAAATCCTCTATTACTTGCTAATTCTTTGTTTTTGCATAATTTCTTCATTGTAAATGAGAAACATCTGTCATTTGCTTGATGAAAATGCCTGGAAAGCATTTTAGCTAAACATACAGTACAGATCTGGTGCCCTTACTAATTAGATGAACTCTATAAAGACGTTGTAACTCTTACTGTCACATTTATTATCAACACTTAGAAAACAACTCCTCCAAAAACCCAGAGTTTGGAATCTCAAATTTCCCACCCCTCTCTCTAACACCTATTCAGGGTGACAGGGATGTATCTCAGGGAAAAGCAAAAATTATGTTTTGCAAAGATAGCCTGTAGGAGAACTCCAGTTGGTTCATCATAGTAGCAATTAGAGAACCCCTGCTATCACTGAGAAAAGTCCTAGGGAAGCTCTACCAGGAATTTCATAAAAATCACTACATTCCAAAATTTTTTTGCATTAACAAGGAGAAGGTGGTGTTAATGTGCCACATATGTGTCCTTTATATTATTTTGTTAATAATATTAACACTTGGTTTTAAAATATTGATTTTACTTAATGCATTCAAATAACTTTAAATCTGTTATTTCTTACAAGGTAGAACCTACCAGTTACGAGAAATCTTGGAACACAATTTCTTAATTATGCCATGAAAAGACTTCATATGAAATACCTGTCTGATAATTACTCAGTCTCTGCTAAGGTATCCTGGTGAATGACCACTCATTCCATACATTGCACAGGAACTCATTCCATATTTTGGATCATTTAATCAATAGAAAACACTTCTTTATATTGAATGGAAATCTGCCTCCACCTAGTTTTTTTTCTTAAGGTAAATCCCTTTAAAATATGACCCCTTTCATGTCAGGTGGTTTAGAGCTGACAAAGTATTTTTGGGTAGAGGCAAAAAAAAATATTTATTTTTTTCATACCTGAATACTATGACACCTGAAAGGAATACACACACACACACACACACACACACACACACACACACACACACATATATGGTGAGGCACTCAGGTTTAAATGACTTGCCCAGGGCCACACAACTAGTTAACGTCAAGTATCTGAGGCTGGATTTGAACTCAGGTCCTCCTGAATCAGTGCTCTATAGGAATAACTTTTTTAAAAAAAGCGATCATAGGTTTGATTAAAAATTACAAAAATATGCAAATGAAGAAAAGTTTTCATTTGAAATTTGCATAGTTTGGGACAAAATTAACTAAGGCATAAATACAAAGATTTAAATTACCTTGTATGAAAGATACAAGGTTATGATTTGTATGTGAATGGCTTGATGGAGTACTCAAATTTCTTAATGTCAGTCTGGTAAATCTTATGGACCCTTTCTATGAATCATGTTTTTAAAAGTATAAAATAAGATACATAGAATTACCAAGGAAACCAAATATTTATAAAAAAATTTTTTAACATTCATGGTTCCTATATAAGGAACCCCTATTATTTTGTTTTTGAGATTAGGTCTACCTAATTCACCCAGGTTGGAAGTGTAGACCCAATCTAGTGCTGATCAATAAAGAAGCTAAGTACTGGGAACAAAATGCAAACAGCTATAAACAAGTAAACTATATACAGGATATATTTGAAATAACCAACTGAAGGAGAGAACTAGAATTAAGGGGATCTAGAAAGACATTAAGTGAAAATGAGATTTTAGGTAGGACTTGTAGGAATCCAAGTGAACCAAAAAGCATAGATGAGGGAGAGTGCTGTAGGTAGGGAGACAGCCAGTGAAATTGAGATGGGAATATCGTGTTCAAGGAAAAATAAGGAGGCAAGTGATGAGTGGATCAGGAAAAAAGGGGTTGATCAATATATACTGGTAGAACAAGTATTTATGAGGAAGGAGTAAGGTGAAAGAAACCTGGATGTGTGTGGCGGGTGATGGGGGCAGAAGGGGTGTTGAAGGTTTTGGACACCAGAGAGAAGTTTCATATTTTTCTAGTAACTGATAGGAAGCCACTGGAATTTATTGAGTAGGAAGCATGAAATGGTCAGACCTGAGATCTGAGAAGATAACTTTGATAGCTTGAGTGGAGGGTAGACTGGAATGAGCCCTCCCCCCTCCCTCTGTAGACTAACCAGCGGGCCACTAAAGTAATAAGACCCTGTGCCTGGGTGGTAATAGTATCAGAAGATAAAATGGGGTGAATGTGAGACATGTTATATTGGTGAAATCAACAAAATTTGGAAAATGATGGAATATGATGCTGTGAGAGACAGTGAGGAGTTGGAGATGACACCTAGGTTGTAAACCTGGGTAACTGGGAGGACCGTGGTGCTCTCAAAAGTAATAGGGAAATTTCAATTATTGTAAACTGTAAACTCCTTATCACCAAAGTCCATTATTTTAAAATGAAAATTCCCCCCGAGTTGCTATATAGTTATACAATATATTTTTGCCAGCGGAGAACTACTTAAAAGAGTGGAGACCATAGTCAATATTTTGGCCACAGCAATCCTCAAAGCTTATTATTAAGTCAACAAGGGTATGATCTACATCGTTGGAGTGAATATTGATATTGCCTTTGTGATTGAATATTTACTAAAGTACTGCAGAAGACACTATATGGCTACTACATATCAAAATCAAAATTTCAGGTAACTCAAAGGGCAAAATGGAAAAAGCTGTAGAGAATATAAACACACTGAATCATATAATCAACAATGACTTGAGTATGAGGATGATAACTTATCTCTGTAGAGCTCCATTTAAATTTTTACCAAGTGACTTATTTATAATAAAACTATGAAGTAATCAGAACAAATGTTATTAGTCTCTTAGATTATGAAATTAAAGCTCTCAGAGATTATTTGACCGTGGTGGAATAACTGGTAGGTAGGGTTTGAAACTATATCTTACTGAATGGAGTAAAAGACATCCATAAGAACACATAGAATTTTTAAAAAGAGGCTTATCTGTCATGTAGGAATGATAAAGAGAGAGTCAAAATGATTGATACACTGGTAACCAACCACCATGAAGGAATTATGGCAGGATATGGGAAAGAGATGTACAGGGTAAAGCATGAATCTCAACTAGTAGAGGCAATACCCACACTGATAAGATTATGCATCCATTAAAGCACATATAAATTTCATTTTAATAATTTCATTCCTTTGTGGCTTTGAAACTTGATAGTGTCACACAACACACTAGCTATTCTATCTAGCTATGCATCATGTGAAAATCCGATGAGGAATTTTTTGTCTTCATCTTAGATAAATATGTGGAACATCATAAAGTCAAATATAGAGCATGTCAGCACATAGCTATAGACCTATTTTCTAGCTGACACTGATGTTTAATCAACATTTTAGGAAATCCTTTTTAACCAGCTTTAAATCCAGTGTTTTCATCCAGCCTACCTTCAGGATATAAATGTTAACATGTATAAAGTGCTTGGTAGACCTTAAAGCACTATAAAATCTTAGATATTTTTATCCATATTGTCTAAAAGCTAACAAATCTTTGGCTAAAACTGAAATTTACTGCTACATTTTCCTAATCTGCCACTCTGATAATCCTATAATCAGAAGATACATGTTGATACCTGTGACCACTACTTTGCTTACAAATCATCTAATTCTCTTTTAGAGAAGAACACTCACTAGTCTATAGTTCTTAACTTGGGTATACTATCACACAGACATCTGAGGGCATAAATATCTTTTATTTTCTACTCTCTTCTTTTGAAAACTAAAGAGAAGAGTCCTCACAGTAGTTCTTTCTAGTCTTATCTAGGAACTCTTTTAGTGATTCTTCCCTAACTCAGATGAGGTCAGGTTGGTGAGTCTCCAGTAAAAACAACTTTTTTTTTTTAAACTGACTATCACAGGATGAAATATAAAACTTCTATTGTGTGTCCAAAGCCCTACCACACATGTTCCCAGACTTTTCACCTTATTCCTTCTGCACATACACTATCTTCCCCCAATGAAAATTGCTCACCCTCTCATTTTAGATGACATATGTTTAATGAAGGTAGCAATTAGTCTATGGGAAATTAGACAAAATCATAATACTAACTGATGTTATTGTTGGAATAGTAGATAACATTTATGCAGTGATCTCTATATTTCAATATCTTCAGTGTTTACAGACTTTCATTTTGTAAGGATAGATTTTATTTTTTGAAACCGACTTTCCAAATATTATCTCGTTTGATTTTCACAACAGCATTGGGAGGTAGGTACTATTAATACCCCATTTTACAGATGAGGGAACTGGGATAAACAGAGATTAAATGACTTGCCCAGGGCCATACAACTAGTAAGTGTCTAAGGCTTGATTCCAATTCATGTTTTTCTAACTCCAGGCAGGCCAAGCAGTCCCACTTGAATGAACCTTGGTTTGCCTATTTTCTTGTTCTACTATCTGCACAGATCTCACAGACCATAGATTCTGAATTGTTCAGAATTTCTTTAGTCACCAAGTCCCATCTTCCTTTTTACTGAATGAGAATTCCCTCTACAATCTAACTGAAAAGCAGTCATCTACCCTTTTCTTGAAGGCCTCTCGTGAGGGGAACCTACTACCTCCTGAAGTCTTTCATTCTAGATTTGCATAATTCTCATTCCTAGAGATCAAACCTAAAATTGCCTTTTGTCTGTTTCAAAAAATAAAATCTATCCTTACAAAATTAAAGTCTGTAAACACTGAAGATACTAAAAGGAATGGCGCAGGTTTACTGACTTGGATGGACAGGGTGAAATATTAGACATCTCACCTAACCATCCTTTGTTTTTAAAAATAAATTTGTATTGATTTTATTTTTTACATCACTATAGAATTCCCTAGCATTCTTCCTCTTCCAGAGATCCATTCATATGACAATAGTATTTTTAAAGACAAAACAAAAAGTGAAAAATCAGCATAACTGATCAATACTATATAAAAAGTCTGAAAATATTGCACAATGCACACTTGTGGGATTCCTAACTCTTTAAAGGAATGGAGTGGGAATGTCTTTTTTATATCTTCTCTTTTAAGTTATGCTTGTTCCTTGGATTTCTGCAACATTTACTTTCTTTTTTTTTTGGAGCTGTTCTTTCCATTTCCATTGAGTAATTTTGTGTATTATTTTCTTGGTTCTGGTTATTTCATTCTTCATTAGTTCACATAATTTTACTATGTATTCATCATGTTCATTTTTTCTTAGTGCATGATACTATTCGATTATATTTATTTAACACAATTTGTTTAAGCCATTCACCAATCAATGGAGGATTCCAATTCTTTGCTAACACAAAACATACTGCTATAAATATTTTTATATAGGGGGACATTTTCTTATCAATGACTCCCTTGGGGTATAATCCTCATAATGAATATCTGGGTCAAGGGATATGAATATTTTAGTCACTTTATCTGCATTTTTCCAAACTGCTTAACAAAACTGTCATCCTGATTCATAGCTCCATCAGTAGTGTACTACAGTGCTCATTTAGCAATAAGCCCTCCAACACTGACTATTCCTCTTTTGTCATCTTATGAACATTTCATCCCCCATGCTAATTTCCCACATATACACATTTGCCTTGAAATATTCTCCAATGATCTATCCCTTCCCACTCATTTGGGTGTCAATCTCTTACCGGCTCCCACCTCCCACCCCCAGAGCTCTGATAACCCTTCTCCTCAGGTAGGATGAGTGATCTTTCCAAGCATCAAATCTCTGCAAATACGTATAAGTTCACCACTTACTTTTCTTTTTTTTTCTTTCATGGGTAATATTCATTAGTATCCACTATTCATTAGCCACAAAGGAAATGTTATTTCTCTTCCCCCTCACCCCCAGTTCAATTCTTCTCTTCACTTCTTCACCTGTTGTGAAGCACCTATAATGTGCTCTCCCTGAAAAACTGCAGGAATTATTTTAACCATCATTGTTGGTATTTAATTAGAATAAGCTATATCACATATTTCCCTCTATCTTCTTCTCATTCTATAATTTAGTTTCAAAAACAAACAAAAAACAACCTCAAAACCCAAATAAGGCAAAAGGAAAAATCAACAAAAAGAGCTGATTCATCAGAAGGCAGGGTGTTGTAGAGTTTACTCCTTTATGTTTTAAGTCTGTTTCTCCTCCATCACTTCTATTTGACTTCTGCTTTCACCCTTGAGAGAAGGACATCTCTTACTACTTTCTTTCTTGTTATTTTTGCTGTTGTTGCTCTAGGTTGCTGCATATGTTTGCCTTTCTTATAACCTTTTATGAGATGCTTAAAAAGCAAATAATTTCATCACTTCTGATTTTCTTTCTAGGAGTGATTTCAATGACTTTTTTCAACGGAAGTTTCTTTTTTTAAAATTAATGCTTAGGCTCAGTTTTGTAAGGTAAGTCATCTTGGGTCATCCTCAATCCCTTTGCCCTTAGGAAAGAATTATTCCAAAATCTCCTGTGGTTTCTGTGTGTTCAGAGTAGTCTTGTTATTTAAATTCCCTTTCCTTTATAGTTAAAATTCATTCTCCTAACCATTCCAGAATTTGGAATTCCAAATATAACCACTATGTGTCTTGTAAGTTTACAACACAGGGTTTCTGTTGTTGTTTTCTAGGAAGTAATCTGTGGATGCTTTCAATTTTCTATGTCTAGAAGTTCTAGGCAAGTTTCTTGTTTTTTTTTTGCATTATTATGTTAAGGTTTTTATTTGATATGTTCTTCTGGGAGATTGATAATTCTAAAAGTATTTCTATATAGCCTGCCTTCAAGATCAATATGTTCCGCTTGTACAGTGATTATATTATTTTATCTGAACTGGTTTTGTGCCTCCATTCTTGGTCTGAGGTCTATTACAACACAACACTGCTGTGCTGCTTCCCCAGCTTGAGCAAGTAGCAGCTTATTCTCCTCCTTTTTCTTCTTCTTCCTTCTCCTTCACCTCCTCCTCCTCTTTAATTTTCTTCCACTCTAAGTAGATGTGATAGAGTTCAATTCTACTGCAAGCTTGTGTGCACACTTGTCTGCTTCTGGAATCTGGTAGTATGGAACAGGGTGATAAGTAAGAGTGTTAGCCTCCTTTACTGTTATTTTATTGAATTTTTACTTGATTACAGTTCTTGCTATCATGTAAAGAGATCAAATTGCTTTATTATTGTACATAATTGCTCTTTCAGAAAAGTCTTAAGAGGTCATGAGGACAGGAGGAAATAGCTAACCTTACATCTTGTTAGTCACAGGATCCAGACATCTACCCATAGTCTTTATAGAAAAATTATACTTTATTTTATCCATATCTAGATCAGAGGATGACATCAGACAGTAATGAATGTGGATCCACGCTGGGCCCAAAGATTATATACCATATATATCTGGATAAAGAATTCATTCAAAATCACAAGTACTAACAAAAAACCCCCAAAACACCTGGGATCATAAGATCAGATTTAGCAATGGAAGAGAACTGAGAAATCATGCATTCTATCTTCCTCTGAAGCTCAGAGAGGTTAAGAAACTTGTTCCAGGTCACAGGTAATAGTGTTAGAACCAAAATTCAACATGTCAATTCAACGCTCTTTCTATTATACCACTTTGCTTGGACATTTAGCTTCATGCTAAGTACTTTTAAAAAACTGAACTCAGTCATACAAATTCTATGTGCCTATTTTATAATATGTAGTCATCTAGAACAAAACAGTTTTACCAAGTGTCAACATGAACAAATAAAAACTACATTGTGGGAAGAAGGGAACAATGTTTTAACATACATTTCTGTTCCACAAATTGGACCAAAAGAAATTTTAGGTAACCGTACTTCAGAGAAGGGTTTTTTCATTTCTTTTGACATGATTATGTTAGTGATTTCCCACAGCAAATGTATTTTTAACTTTAAAAACAGTAAGTTTTAATGTATTCCCTATTTGACATAACAAAATTGTAAAACTCCCACAGCTTTCTACTTTTTTTGATATTATATAAGAACCCTGTAATTTTACATGCCAGAAAAGACAGAACACCTGAGAATAAGTGCCTATTCAAATTTACTGAGCAGTATTCAAAGATGCATTATGCTTCTCTAAAGTAACTAGAGGTCAAAATGCATAAGAAAACAAGGGATGCTCAAATAAACTTTACTGAAATGTGTTTTGCTGATTATACATTATATTTCAAATTTTTCAAAAACTGTTATCAGCAGTCATATGGGATCTGTCAAAGTGTAGATATTAAAAACACTAACATGTTTTCTCATAGCATCAAAGACTAGGATATTTGAAAGTACAAAATTAGGCTTTGGAGCAATTGAAAAATGACATCTTGAATAAATAGAGGTTCCTAATTACTGTTATTTTGTTATGAGATAACATGGAAAAGCTTTCAAATTTGCTAAGCTTAAGTGATGTAGGCGAACTTTCCTAAGATGCCATTTGTAAATGAGGAGAGCTGAGGAATAACAAGTGTAACTGTGTTATTTATGAGGAAAGCTTTTTACAGTTTTGAGACTCTATAAAGAAACATTGTCAAGTTTGATAGACTACAAATAAGATACTCACAAATGATTTAAAGAAATACCACACAAAACTTTAAAGCTTTAAAGTCAGTCCCTCTTGTGAAAAGACTACTATCTGAATACATTTCAGAATTTTTGTTCTTGTTGTTTTAAAGTTATTTGGTTAGACCTGGAAATGCTAGACTGCTGTATTGCCTTGTGTACTCCTCCAGATCATAACATATTTAAATTCCTTTAAAATTAGGTGTCTGTCTAGAAATCAGGTAAATAACTACATCCAATGGTATATATGCATCAATTTGACTGTGCATCATTGAACTTTAGCAGTGGTGTCAAGCTTGAATAGAAAAGAGGGCCTTTAAACTATACATAAGGATACCTGTGGGAAGTATGTTGAGGAAGAAAACTATATATTAACATTATCTTTATTCTATTGTATTTTAATTTATTTTGCTAAATATGATTTGATGACATTTTAATCTGGTTCTGGCAGCATTCAGAAGTGTTGTGGGCCACATATTTGAACAACTTTGATAGAATATGTTTGATAAGGCAAGGTCCTTTGAAGCATAGCTAATCCCATTAGATTATATTGATGATGAAAAGCCAAGGAATTATAAATTTTGGACACAGAAAAAGCTTCTACTCTTACTTCCACCCTTCCCTCTTTTCCCGCTCCCAACAAAATGACAGTCAACAAATCAACATCCCTTAAGTGCCTATTATGTGCCAGGCACTATGCTAAACACTAGGGATAAAAAAAAAGTAAAAAGACAGTCTATGGAGATGAGGATGCCTTGGACCTCAGATGATGAAGTTAGACTTGTCAAGTTAATAGTTTTATTAAGAGTAATGGATTCTATCTCAACCTAAAACTATTACAATACATAAAGCAGATACTGAACATTTTCACACTAAGGAACTGAATTCTATCAATGATGAAAGAATTTGACAAAACAAGGCGCACAAACTTAACTTGAAGGTGGAGGGGGAAGTCTCAGTGGAGAGGAAGTTACCTCCTTTAGTATATTTGGTAAGAATTTTTTTTGAAGTGTTTATAAAAAGATGAGCCACCACAGAAACAAATCTATAATTATGTCATAACCACAGAATGAACCCATCACCAAAAATACACAAAATTAAAGGTTCTTTAACCCAGATGCAAACAATCTTCAAGCTATCTCAGTCTTTGCTCCTTCAATTTGACTTCTCACCTTTGCTTTACCCATCAGGGATTTTTCCTGGACTCTTGGTTCTCACTTGGAAAAACAGAATCCATGTTCACCTACTTTGTTCATTTTTCCTCCCCAAGTAAGACATAAGATACAACCTAATATTCTTCTAGACAAAAGTCAAAATCCTAGGGGCATCATTAATATTATTCCATCTGTCATGACTGAAAGCAAGGGAAACTGAGGCAAAAATTTCCAAGTACATTCAGCTTGCACTTGGTTCCCTTGGCTCTTCAGTCAGCCAAAAAACCCAAGAGGTAGGGCTTATTAGCCTTCATAGAGTTTTGGGAAATACAAGATAACAAAGAACAGGAAATATCACAGATGGAAAGCAAAATGATTGGTTACAAATTCTGAAGTATTACAGGCAGTAAAAACAACATGATTGGTTGTATATTGGAGGCCAGTAACAAATCCTCCTTCAATCCTGCTATCAGGAAAGGATGATGAGAGTCCATCTGCTAGTTTGTTGAACAGAAAAAACAGACTTCTTGGTGCCTACCTGCATTCTGTAAAGCTCGTTAATGGGATAACAGATCTTCCTTAATTTACATGGGTATGAAATGCTGTGTAAAGATAAGTTTTGTTTCAATTAAAGTAATTTGTAGATAAATTTACCTTTTACATTTAACTCAAAGAGGAAAATGAACTTCTGGACTCATGAACTTCCAAACTTAATTCAGAGACAAAGAAACATGGCACAAGTCATAACAGAATAGAATCAGTTACAGAATTGGTATCTATAAGATAGAAATTCAGTATCTGATTTTCTCATATTGAAAGTATCATTACAAAAACAAAAAAGCATAGTAGCACAAAGTTAGCTTTGTCTCAGTAGCAACTAAAAATTCACACAGAGGTCAAATTTTGCCTTCCATTTCTATATGCAAAAGATTCCAAAGCAGATAAAATGTTCTAAGTATAAATAGGTAAAGCACCTGAAGTCTTCTCGCTGATCCATTAACCATCATGATAAATGTTAATTTTATAATAAGTTGTATACTCTTGACTACAGCGGCTATGTAAAAGTCACTATGACATTACTTTGGTCAAGATCTTGCAGTGACAAAGAGCCATTATTATAAATCTGTTTTTACTATTTCATAGATTCATGTGGGAGTGTAAGATAAATTCCCTATTGATAGCATGACAGATAAATCAGATAAAATTTGATGATTTTACCTGTTCTAAGGATATTCTCAAGATATGTTAACCAGGAGAGGATATTTGGATACAAATTTTATCATCAACATCCTCATTGTCATCATTAAAAAATGGCAACATGTCTCAAGCTGATGTTATACAGAAGGCAAACCACCATATTCCAAAGAACTGCTTTCCTTCACTAGTGCTGGTTACTAAAAAAGTTAAGACTTTTTCTGTGTAGTTCCCCTTAATGTTTGAATACCTATGAACTGATGGATCTGGTGACTCACTAAACAGTGAATCCTCGGGTTTGAGGTCTAAAATATAATATCACCGACTTTCTTAACTCTAGGCTTCTCATGTTGAATCTAGACCCAGCTCCTTTATGTCTCCTCTAGGTTTATTGAGTCCTACACTTATTACTTACTAACCCCTCAAACAGACTATCACCATTTACAAACCTAATGAGGACTACTCACATGAAAACATGAAATAAAATAATAGATCTGACTTTGAAAGAAAGTTTCAAAACATATATATGTACAAGGCAAAAAGCATCAGAAAATTGAAATCCTCTATAGGTTACTGACATTTGGTAAAGAAAATTTGATTTTTAGAGAGAGTAGCATTTTCTCACTAGAGAAATAAAGAGTGAAATTCATTTATATTGCCAAAATGTACATTTATTCCCTTTGGATGAAGGCATATATGGTATACTTAGCAAATGTTTTATGATGGTCAAAATTGCTGAAACAGAAATTGATACACAGGAGGACATAATGATATTCAAAAAAGATGTTGGTGGAATGAAATAATCCTAATAAGATGAAAGTAAGTAGAAATTTTTTTCTTAAATAAATAAAAACCTTACTGCACTGAACTCAAGCTAAAAAATGAAACTGGAAAAGTAGAAGAAGTAAATATGGAATATTGCATATACTGACAGATTTGTTTCTATGCATGTATTTGTTTTGTTGATTTTTCCTTTTTTCTTTTAAATTTAATAAATAATCCTTTGTTATATGAGAGAACTTTTTGGGAGGGGGAGACATAGAGATGTGAGGAAAACTTAGGTGAGCAAAAACAAAATATATCAAGAAAATTCATTTTTAAGACATGTATAAGTATATGGCTAAACAATATTTAATGCAAAAAACCAAAAAACTGGGAGGTTTTTTTGGTTGAAAGTGCTATATTATTCAATACTATAATATGGCTGCTATCAAAAGTGAATATACACTTGGGCAATAGTAATTAAAATAAGATGTCCACAATAAGAGAGGTAAGCTATATGATACTCTAATAAGGTCGGACCACATGTTGAAAATTGTGCTCTCCTACAAAAAGAGAATTTTGGAAAAAGAAATGAAAATCTGGGGAGAATTCAGGGTTTGGAGGTGGGTGTAAAGAGTTCCATATTATACAAGAAATTAGGAATTTCTAATATGGAGAAAAAATATTTAGGGAAACCGGATTATAATCTTCAAATATTTGCAGTTTTCCTTAAAAATATTAGATTTATTCAGATGACAAAAATCTGTAGGATGGTTGTAAATTATAGTGATGCAGATCCTACTCTACACAAGAAAGAACCTTCAAACAAGAAAGAACCTCTAAACAACTAGGTTTTTCCAAAATGTATGGAGCTACTTCAGTCATGAGTCATGGTAATGGGTCACTAGTGGATTCTGGACAGCTGCATGTTACAGTTGTTGAAGAGAACTTTTACCTAAAGTATGTTTTAGATTAAATTATATTTGAAATCCTAGCAAAACTCCAAAGTTCTATGATTCTAAGAAGAAAAGGTAAAAGATTATTGAATCCCTAAGTATTGTTCTACTTGTATTCAAAAGTGATCACCATTGATGTATAATAAAGGTTGATTTATGGCCACCCAATGCCCTGAATCAATATTGTCACTATCATCAACATCAATATCAAGGCAATAAAGAAAAAAAATCCTTTGTATGTGATTTTTTTTCAGCTAGATCCCTTTTTCATTGCTTTATACCAGAATCAAGAATGCTGTTTCTATTTTTTAAGATTTAAAACAGCTGCATTTCTAAATATGGCACGTTCTAAAAGATTATATACAGTCTGCATGTCAAAAGTAAATAAACCACATGCCATCTAACAAAATGAATGCGCAAAGTAGACTACAGCATTGCTTGTTTATTGAATGGAAGTGGGCATATAAGCTATCAAACATGGCACTTCAAATTGAAGTAAGTGGCATCCTTCCAAATGGAGTCCAATTGTATCCTGCCAAAGTCCATGCATATTTCAAATGGTCTTTTAGAAGCTTCAATTCATGTGGTTGCTGTCACATTTCTTTTATATTTCATTTCCTATTTTGAAGTTACATTTAAGTTTTACTCCAGTACTGCCATCTTTAAGTCACTTGTTTCTTCCTTTCGACTTTCCTGTCAGAGATTAGACAGACAGACAGACGGAGACAGAGAAGAGAAAGAAAGAAAAGAAAAGAAAAACAGATATAGTAGATGATGAACATATGTTTAAAATAATAAGTGATAGATAAGTACACATATACTTGCTTTTGTATGCATTTGTGTATACTCACCTAATTTATATATGTTATCTTTTCTGTTTTATACATTCTTTACTTGGGTCCAGACCCATGAATTCACTGGTATAGGGGAACAGCCAGTGAGGAAACTATTGATGCAGATGAGCAATTCAGGTAAATTACTACCTTAGTGAGTTACCTAGAGTCCAGGGTTACCAAGACTTAAATCCAAATATTCATTATTCTGAGGCTAGCTATCTAATACTATTCCCCTCTCAATACTACCCCCCCAGCCCATTCCCCATGTCTATTTTCTCATTGCATATACTACACAAAATGTTTTATATATGTCAACAGAACAGATTTGCGATCCCATATGTGTGAGCATTTCTTCCAAAGGTACACATTACAAACCAGTCATGCCTTCTCATTCTGTATGAATCTTCCTCATGTTTTCTTTATAAATCCTCTACAAAAGATTAATTCAATTTTCTCAATGTCTTGCTCTCAGTCTTTGAACATTCTGTGGATACCAGCTTGGATCATCTATTTCTTACCCCATATACTTGCTACATAACTACACTACTACCTCCTCTCCAGTTTTACATTTTCTGATTTTTTTCTGTTACTTCTTTAACTGACTTCCTATTCCTACCAATATTCTTCTGGTAGTGCTGTATTGTTATAAATTATGGACCACAACAATTTTCATGAAATAAAGGCTTCATGAAACCCAGACAAAAACAGAGAAACATGCTGAATAGAAGTATGGTGCTACAAGACTATGTAAATATGTGTTAGTTACTATTAAAGGTCCATATTCAGTACAAAAAGTAGCTGTTTCCATAATACAATAAAAGGTACATAATAAAAGATACACATATTTTTGATACATATACATGGCCATTTGTGTGTGTATTTAAAGGGATTTATAATCCCATAGTATATACTAGTAGATTAATGGGACAGAATGAAAAATCAAGAAATAAAACAAGTGGAAAGCTTACTCTAGAGTTTGATAAACCCTAAAACATATTTTGAGGGGAAAAAATCTGTACTTGACATGAACTTCTGGGAAAATTAGAAATTTAGAAGAAATTAGGACAAGACCAGAATGTTACACTATATGCTACAATATGCTTCAAATAGACATGCATATTGAATATAAAAGTTCATACAATAAAATTAAAGGAAAATAGAAGGAAGTACCTTTCAAACTATGATTAGTATTAAAATTATTTCTTATGAAAATAAGGGACATAAAAGATCGAAACACATTACATAGAACATTTTGTTACATAATATTAAAAATTTTGTATAATAAAATGAATAAAAATAGACAAAAGAAAAATGGTTGAATGAGGGAAAATCGTTGCATTATATATTACAGATATGACATATGTCTGTATGCGTATATGTATAAGTGCAGATAATTATAAAGATATACTTTGAAAAAGCATTCCCAATAGATAAACAGTCAAAGATATATGCAGATTTAAAATGAAGAATTATCAGTTATCTACAACCACATGGAAACTCGCAAAACAAAACAACTCTCACGTTTTATCTCATAACCTGATAACTGGCAAAGATGAGGGAAAAAGTGAAGCAGTCAGTGTTGGAAAGGCTATGGAAAAGCAGGCACATTAATATGTGGTGGAGTTTTCATCAAGTATGGTGTGTGTAAAACACATTTTGCAAATCTTAAAAGTGCTACATGAATGTGAGTTATTATTCAACCTGTAAATTGGTTAAATCATCCTGGCAAATAATTTAAGATTATGCAAGAAAAGTGACTAAAATGTTCATAACCTTTGATTAAGCTGAGCTTGTATCACAAGAAAGCCAAAGAAAAGGAAAAAAGGTCCAATATAATCAATCAACCAATCAATCAATCAACCTTTATTAAATGCCTACTATGGGGCCAGGCACTGTGCTAAGAACTGGGGACATAAAAAGAGATAAAAGATAGTCCCTGCCCTTAAGGAGTTTAGAATGGAATAGAGGAGAATATAAAACATACAGAGTATACCAAAAGTCTCAGCATAGTTTTAAGCTTTATAGTTTAACTCTCATGGCTTTAACAGCCTAAAGCAGCACTGAGATTTTTAGGACATCACATAATAAAATAATCATAGCACTTTTTGCAGTGCTATGCAAAAGGGGAAAAAAGGGAGACCTACCAATCATCTGGGGATTGAATAAACATACTGTGGTTAATCAACATAACAGAATATTACTGTGAAAAAGGTAAGGAATTTGGAGAAACAAGTGAAGACTGTATAAATTGATAAATGAATAAAAAACAACATCAATATACAAAAACAAACTCAGAGTTTGATACAAAATAAAGAAAATATCCTAAGAATAAATAATGAAACATATCTTCCTTCTCTGGAAAGAAAGTTAAGGGAGTACAAAGGCAGAATGTAAATATGCAGTCAGTTTTTGTCACTCTATGTTACTTCTGATTAATTAGTTTGTTGCTGTCTTCTCAAGGATGGATTTAATTCAGAGAGAGAAATATGACAATAAATGACTGATGCAAAAAGACGTCATCATTAAAATATTTTGAAATGGGCTCACAAACATATATATGCATATATATTTATATATAGAAGAAAGTACTGACAGATACCAGAATTAGTTACTAAGGAGATGATGAAATATTTCTAGAAGTTATAAAAAATGGAAATATGTCTCTGATGAGAAGCAGTGTGCTATAATAGAGAGAATGCTGGACATGGATTCAGGAAAAGTTAAGGTCGCTGCTTCTTAAACCTAGTAGTTGTGTGATCCTAGGTGAGTTAAGTAGCTTTTCCACACTTTAGCTTCCTCATCTATATTAATTAAGGAGTTGGACTCAATCACCTCTAAGGCCATTTCAACTTTAAATCTATGATCTTACATACATGTGTGTAAATATGTATATGTGTATATATACACACATATACACACCACCATATAGAATAATACATGCATACGTACATTTATATTACTATAAAGATATAGGACTGAATTTTAAATAACTAAATTTAGACATCAAAATGAGCATTGGCCCCTTCTGAGTAAAACTGAAGTCTAACAATCCTGTTACTACTAGGTGCCCAAGCCTGTACCACAAAATTCTCTGGAAGCGATAAAGATTAATGGAAGTTGCCCACCTGTCTCAGAATTGAGTTTAACGGGAACAGGACAAATTGAGAATTTTTTTTAGAACAGTTTTTTGGGAATTGATCAAAGACTTACAACATCTTCATTTGAATATCCTTAGTAAATTATTTTTCCCTATGAGGGTGAATTTAATTTTTGCAAACAGGTAAAAATCTTTCATTTACCCAATAAAATGTATGCTCTTTGAAGACAGGATCTGAATTGCATTCTGTCCTCTGTCTTTTGGCAAGGCTGATTCCATTACTTTGAACAGAGAAGGTGCTTAATAATTGTTGTTGGAGAAGATTAGCTACCTGGTGAACAATATGAGTTACTACTCTGATTAATACTGTTTTGGGTCAGAAATGAACTATGAGTAAAAGATGACAACCAATTTTCTTCTGTGCCTTATTCAATGACACTGAAAATAACTCCAAAAATGTTTTATTTAAAAGCAGCAACATTGAAAAAATACATAATCTCACAATGCAAAGACTGATGGCCAATGCTCATTTGTATAGATAAGAATGAAAGTGCTACTACTTTACGGTCAAATCTCAAATATGTGGTCATGTTCAAAGGAAGGAAAATGGGTAAGATGACCTCTCATTTCTTCTTCTTGTGGTATTCTCAATTTTTCAGAGTCCCTTAAGTTATTGATGTTTTATAGAAGCAATGATGTAGTAATACTTCAGTATTTCAGAATGTCATACCTTTGTTGTTGGAAGTAAATATAAGACATGTGGGGTCAGAAGGGAATAAAATTGAACCGAAAAGAGCCTTCTGAGGTCACGATCACTGGATACTCCTATTTTCTATTTCTGTTCTCCACCAATGTCAGTCACCATATCTCATCAGCCTCCTTTAGAGAAGTAACACACAAGAAATAAATGAGAGAAAGAATTGAATTTTTGCTCTCATTTATCAGGTGTGGAAGAACTAAGTTATTTTGTTCATAACCTGCTGTAGGACTGGTAAGAGGCTTTTGGTGAAATATATAATTTTTATATATTCTTTTCTATGTTCTTTGCTGAAAACCATAACAACTAAATTAAGGAGGTAGAGATTTTTTATTCCCGGGGCCCATGGATCAACTCTACTATGACTGTTACCTACTGATTCTTTGGCTCACAAAACTATTGTAACAAAAGGATAAGATTGTGGAATTGGAGTGAGTTGGAGGACAGAGAAATTTCTAATTGTTCTCCAGAGATCTAAGAATGAAAGCCTAAATCTTAGATCTCAGTTCTGACCTGTGTTTCTTGCTTCCTTTAAGGTATCCATGTTTCAGTCAGTCAATCAACAAACTCATGCACGGCCTCTTAAGTTGAAGCCAGAAAGGTTGTAGTGACAAGGCCATGGCATCAGCCCCTGACAATGAGATGCCTTCCTGTCACCACAGAATCCTCAGTTGCGGGGGAGGGCCTCAGAAGTCATCTAGAATAGCCTAGGCCATCTGCCAGGCTCTGGATGGCCAGTAGTCATCTAGATTATCCTAAGAACAAATGTTAAATACAAGAACAAAAAGAAGCTTTTCATAAAGTCTTATAGAAAAATGTGTTAAAATGCAATAATGGTTCTGGCTACCTTGGTGCCCTAGCTGGCACTTCTGACTTAGGGTTTCCTTCTTGTTCTACCCGAATCTGAGAGGACAGCTAGGTGGTGCAGTGGATAGAGCACCAGCACAGGAAGTCAAGAGGACCTGAGTTCAAATCTCACCTCAGACACTTGACACTCACTAGCTGTGGGACCTTGGGCAAGTCACTTAACCTCAAATGCCTCATCCTGGGTCATCTCCAGTCATCCTGATGAATATCTGGTCACTGGATTCAGATGGCTCTGGAGGAGAA
>CM053774.1:29954728-30029481 GCA_028658325.1 Potorous gilbertii | reverse complement strand
ATAAAGGAAAGGAATTAGTATTGAGGACAATAAGGAAAAACTTCTTCTAGAACATAAGATTTTAGATGGAACTTGGAGGAAGCCAGGAAAGCCAAGAGGCAGTGATGAGGAAAGAGAGTTATTGGTGACAGACAGTGAAAACACTCAGAATCTGGAGATGGAGTGTCTTTTTGTAAATTGTATTTTATTTTTTCTAATTGTGTATAAAGATAATTTTAAACATGGACTTTTTAAAAAATAGTGTTCCAAATTTTCTCCTTCCCTCCCTAAAATGGTAAAGTATTTGACATAGGTTATATATGTATAATCAGGTAAACGTATATCTATAGTATTCATGCTGTAAAAGAAGAAAGAGACCAAAAGGAAAAAAAAAACATGAAAAAATAAAATGAAAATAATATACTTTGATCTGTATTCGGACTTTTGCTGGATGAGGATAGCATTTTCCATGACGAGTCTTTTGAAATTGTCATGATATTAATGAGAAGAGCTAAGTTATTCATAGCTGATTATTGCAATATGTTGCTGTTGCTGTGTACAAAGTTCTCCTGGTTCTGTTCATTTTACTCAGCATCAGTTCATATATGTCTTTCCAGGATTTTCTGAAATTCACCTGCTCATCATTTCTTATAACACAATAGCATTCCATTGCATTCATCTACCACAACTTGTTCAGCCATTCCCCAATTGATACACATCCCCTTCAATTTCTAATTCTTGGCCACCACAAAAAGAACTGATACAAATATTTTTGTAGGTCCTTTTCCCTTTTTACCATCTCTTTAGAATACAGACCTACTAGTGGTATTGCTGAATCAAAGGGCATGCAGAGTTTGACTGTTCTTTGGGCATAGTTCCAAATAACTCTGGATCAGTTCAGAACTCCACCAACAGTGCATGAGTACCCCAACTTTCCCCATATCTTCTCCAATATTTATCACTTCCCTTTTCTTTCATATGAGCCAATCTGATAGGTCTGAGGTAGTATACTTCAGAGTTGTTTTAATTTACCTTTTTCTAATAAACAGTAAGTTAGAGCATTTTTCATATGACTATAGATAGCTTTGATTTCTTCATATTAAAAAAATTTACCTGTTCATATCCTTCAACCATTTATCAATTGGCAAATGACTTGTATGCTTATAAATTTGACTCGCTTCTCTATATATTTGAGAAATGAAGCCTTTATCAGAGACACTTCCTGTAAAAATTATTTCCTAGATTTCTGTTTTTCTTTAAATCTTGGTTGCACTGATTTTGTTTGTGCAGAAAACTTTCCAATTTAATATAATCAGAATTAGAGATGGAGTTTCTCGTTCAAAGAACAGCAAGGAAACCAGAGTTGCTAGATCACAGTATATATGGTAGGGAGTAATACATAATATAAGAGATGGGAAAAGTAGGAGGAGGCCAGGTTAAAAGGTATTTTGAAGGCCAAATGAAGTATTTTATATTTGATTCTGGCTGCAATAGGTAACCACTGGATGGGAGAGGGGGAGTGAAAGTATAGTCAAATTTGTGCTATAGGAAGATTCATTTGACAGGTGAGTGATGGATAGACTAGAATGGGGAGAAACCTGAGGCAGGGAGAACCACCAACAAGCCACTGCAATAGTCCAGATATGAAGCGATAAGGACATGTACCAGAGTGGTACCCTTGTTAAAGGAGAGGAGTCATATACAAGAGATAATATGAAAGTTAATTTGACATGTCTTGGCAACAGAGTGGATACAAGGAGAAAAGAGTGAGGAAGTGATGAGGCCATCTAAGTTGGAGGCCTGGGGGACTACGAAGGTGATGGCAGTACCCTAAACTGTAATGTGGAACTTTGGAAGAGGAGAGGTTTGGGGTTGAAATATAAAGAGTTCAGTTCTGGATGTGTCTACAAGACATCCAGTTTTAGATATTGGAAAGGCAACTGAAGATAAAAATCTGGAAGTTAGGAAACAGTTCAAGATTGAATATGTAGATCTGAGAATCATTTGGACAGACATGCTAATTGAAGGATGGTGTTTTCTAAAGATTCCGAGTGGAAATTACGCTTTGGTTTAATTCACAAGCAATGGGTAGTCTGATGCAGTATTGCCAACAGAAGATCTCCAGATGAGCTATTTTCAACTGCTAACACAAACAATCAAGACTTAAGCCTGTTTCATGATCATGAGAAGCTATATTTTAGAAACATTCTTCTCAGCTGATTAGCCCTTCATTGACATAAATAACATTGTCCTGCTTTGTCTTTTTTGACAAATGAGAGACAGCATAGAAGAATGCAAAAAAAAAAATATTGAGTCTGGAAATGGAAGAACAGGGTTAAATTACAGGTCTACTATCCTATTACTTACCTGACTTTGACCACTCCCTTTCTCTTCCTTGGGCCTCCATTTCCTCATGTATAGATTAATTTTGACACAGGCTGTGTTTTCATGATCAAAACACATTCTTTGTCCACTTCTCTCTTTCAGAATCCCTAGCTTGTTTCAAGGCTTAGCTCATATGCCATCTCCCATAGGAAGCGTTTCTTATTTTCCTTTGTTGCTAGTGGTTTCCTCCTTCTCAAAGTATCATGTATATACTCACCTATTTACATATACATTAGCCAGTAGAATGTAAGATTCTTGAGGGCAAGAACTGGAGGTAACATAGTATAGCCAGTTAATAGTACATATTAAGCAACCACTATGTGGTAGGTGCCGTATTAAGAGCTGAGTATTCAAGGAAGTCAAGAAACTGTGGAAAGAAGACAGATTCTGAAATCAGAGGGTCTGGATACAAATCCTACCTCTGTGGTTTACTACTTGTGTGATCTTGGGCAAATTGTTTAATCTCTCCAGTCCATTCATTTCCTTATCTCTAAAATGAGGTAGAGAGAAATAGGTAGCCTTTGTGGTTCCTCTCAATTCTTTATCTATGATCCTATCCTACGCCCAACTTCTGCTGAAACCCTAGTGCTTGGCACAAGTGTCTTACACATAGCAGGTGTATATAAAATACTTTAGGATTAAATGGGAATGGAGGATATAAAGCCACTTCCAGATATTAAATCTATGAATCTTATGATCTTTATGACATAATTATGATAGCAATAAGCACTAGTGTTTATATAGCACTGTAACATTTTAAAGAGTTTTACAAATATTAACTCATTTCACTTCCCAACAATCTTGGGAGGTAGGCACTATCACTTCCATTACTATCCTCATTTTACAAATTATGGAACCTAGGCAGCCAAAGGTTAAATGCCTTGCCCAGAGTCACAGCTTTGTCTGAGACCAGATTTGAACTCAGATCTTCCTGACTCCAGGTCCAGCGCTCTATCTACTGGGCATCCTATCTCAATTGTTCATTTTTAAGGAGGACACTAACCAAACCCTTTTTATAAAACTATAAGTCTTCCACGGGGAAGAAGGGAAAGTGTTTAAAGTGAATGACAATTTTAAATAAAATAATACAGAACATGAAGTATGAGTATAGTTTTGAAAGAAGCTGGAACATTGGTAAAAAGATAGAAAAGATGACTCAAAGGTATAGAACTGGCATGTTATAATGGCATAATCTAAGAATTACAATGTAAAGGACATCAAACCAATGTATGGCTTCTAAATACTACAATTTTAATTCATGTGAAAAAGACATCACTACAAGGAAGTATATTCTATACACCAGAAAGAAATACAATATTCAAACACTTTTTGAGAGACATAGTAACTTTTAAAGATAGGTCAATTCTTTCAGAAGTGTGTGTGTGTGTTTGTGTGTGTGTGTGTGTGTGTGTGTGTGTGTGTGTGTGAAAGGAAGGGAGAGGAAGGAAAGATAGAGATGGATGGAAGGGAAAGAGTATAGAAAGGAGATTTTTACAGTAATAATCTGGGTCATATTATAGAATTTAGTCTCCCTTCTGAATATCAGCAATACTGAGACATCAACAGATGGCAAATCCACTCCACACCGAAAGAACAAAGAGAAAGAGAATCTGATGCAACCACAATCCCATTCCTCTTGCTAAAGGCATAAAAGCAGAGAAAAGGTAGGAAATCTAATGAAGATGTTTTCCATCATGTATGCCCTTTTATATATATATAAGAAAAACAATGTGGGATAAATTACAAACAGGTTTACTTGGAAGATATGGGTGGAAAGAGAATTATTATTAGAAATAATAAAAAGAAAATGCTAAAAGCCATACCTAACATAAACCATAAGACTTAGGAAAAAATAGCTCTGACCTATAATTTTGCATTCAAAATTTCCATTGTGAGTACCTGCACCAACAGCGTATTTACCATTGTTCAGGCATTATCATAATTCATCATGGGAAAGACAAACGTTTCAGCCCAACTGCAAGGGAAAAAATTGTGCACATGCACTCCTGAAGGACAAGTCTAGAAACTCACAAATACCCAGACAACTGAAGCCAAAATGTGATTTTGCTTTGAAGAGATGACTATTAAAGCCACAAAGGGGTGGGTGTGGGTGGGGAGAATGAATAAATGAATAAAATCATTTCTTAAGCGTTTACCAAGGGGGCAGAAAGAAGTCAAGGACTCACCTGAGCTCTCTCTCTCAAATCCCTCCGAAGACCTTTAAATAATGCCCTAAGACAAATCCTAGAGTAGCAGAACCTACAAAAAGGATGGAGTCAGTTTTCCAGCCAAACACAACTAAGAAGGCCAGAAGGGAAGGTCTGACACACTGAGATAAGAGTGGGGAGCTATCCAGTGTAGCTGCACACATGCAGACCAGAGCCCAGTAAATTAGGAAAAGACCTTGGGAGTGACTGAATGTAATTCCAGTTATGGTAACACACCTGAGGACTGCTGCTGTGAATAATTTTAAGTGTCTAATCATGTAGTATAATGAACTCTCTATTTATTCTGCAATAACTGAAACACTGTTCAATAGAGTTAAGCATAACATCCATAGCAACACCATTAAGTAAAACATATCATCTAATAAGTATATGTATCTCAAAATACTCAGTATGTCATATGGTGCATAGCATATATCATTGTATCCCCAAAGTCAGGAGGTCCCAGGCTAGGGTCTTCCCTAGCATGAATACATCTTTAAGGGATACCAGAAAATACCACATTCTCTACCCCTAGGTCACTGTAAGAACAATTTCCTTAATCATCACATAGTGTCCAAGTCCTCTCTCATCTTGATTGGAGGCTGACTTCCAAACCCCAGGGCTCCTCCTCTGTGGGCTGACCACTCCCAGCTCTTTCCTGGATTCACACGCAGGCAGCTTCTGTTTCTGTTGATGGGGACTGTTCCACTCCAAACTCTTCCTGCTTCTGCCTGACAGCAGGCTCCAGAGGCTCCTGTCTGCAGCATCTGCTTCTGGAAAAACATAGCTTGACAGGGCTATAACAATATGTATACACATTACTAGCACTATGATCTCAATTCAAAGGGCTTAAACTAAACCTCCATTCTTCAGCACAATTTACTCATGAAGAGAAACAGTCAGGGCTTTTGTCTGAGAAATTAACACAGACCAACAGTCAGGGCTTCTGTCTGAGAAATTAACACAGACCAACAGACAGGACTTCTGTCTGATCAACACAGACCAACAGTCAGGGCTTCTGTCTAAGAAATTAACACAGACCAACAGACAGGACTTCTGTCTGAGAAATTAACACAGACCAACAGTCAGGGCTTCTGTCTGAGAAATTAACACAGACCAACAGACAGGACTTCTGTCTGATCAACACAGACCAACAGTCAGGGCTTCTGAGAAATTAACACAGACCAACAGTCAGGGCTTCTGTCTGATCAACACAGACCAACAGACAGGGCTTCTGTCAGAGAAATTAACACAGACCAACAGACAAGACTTCTGTCTGAGAAATTAACACAGACCAACAGACAGGACTTCTGTCTGATCAACACAGACCAACAGTCAGGGCTTCTGTCTGAGAAATTAACACTGACCAACAGACAAGACTTCTGTCTGAGAAATTAACACAGACCAACAGTCAGGGCTTCTGTCTGAGAAATTAACACAGACCAACAGACAGGAATTCTGCCTGAGAAATCAACACAGCTCAAGATAGTGAGCACCAACATCACAAACATTCTTTCTGTTAGGCCTCCCCACAAGCAAGTTCTCCTGGACTGCTCATGCTTGCTTCTCTCTTTCAGCTCTGCTTCTCTCTCTCCAAGCAAGACAGTATATATAGTTTCTAATCAAAGGTTTCTGATTCAGTCAAAGACACTTGATTCAATCAAAGGCAAGACTCAATCAAAAGCACTTGCATGGCTAAAACTCAATCTAGAAAAACAGTAAAAAATCCTATTTTGCCTGACATTACATTCCTTACATACATAGTGATCCCAACCTTGTTGCCAAATTTAACTTTAGTCACAGCAGCATATCTGAGGACTGCCGCTGTGAATAATATTAAGGGTCTAATCATGTAGTATAATGAACTCTCTATTTATTCAGTAATAAATGAAATATTGTTCAGTAAAGTTAAGCATAACATTCACAGCAACACCATTAAGTAAAACATATCATCTGATACATAATATATATGTGTATATATATATATATATATATTTTTATATATATATATATATATATATCTCCTAACACTCAATATGCCATATAGCACATAATATACATCACTGCATCTCTAAAGAGGGTCCCAGATTAGGGTCTTCCCTAGCACAATGCATCCTTAATGAGTAGTAGAAAACTGAATCAGTAGAAGCAGTGACTGCTGCTTTGGGAGCTCTCAGCTCTCAGTAAAGGACTCAAACTGGTCAGAAGGAGATTAAAGGGTGTCTTGGATAGCACTGAGGGGTCAGACTCTGTTGTTTTGCCCAAACTCTGATCCAGGTCATAGTCCTGGGTGGCAGTCTCAGGTCAAGGAGGAGCTTTGGCACATTAGAGCTTGATGCCACTGTGGAATGGGGACCCTCATCACAGTTACAGGGAAGAAAAAAATGCTTGTGGTTGCTCACAAATCAGAGCACAGGCCAAGATAGTAGTAAACCCACCTCTCCCTTCCAATGTGGAAGAGTCAAAAACTTGGTTCCTCAGAATTAACTCTGAAAACAGCTCCACCAAAAAAAAAACAAAACAAAACTGAAGCTTAAGACAATGGACCCTCCATCCTGGAAGCAGTTAAAAGTAAAGAAATAGGTGGGGGAAATGACCAAACAATAAAAAATATTCTTATCATAGAAAGACACTAAGGAAGATCAAAACTCATATTCAGAAGAAGATAGCAAAGTCAAAATTCCCACATCTAAAACCTCCAAGAAAAATATGAATTGGCCTCAGGCCATGAAAGAGCTCAAGAAGGAATTTGAAAATCAAGTAAGAAAGGTAGAGGAAAAAAGGCAAGAAAAATGAGAGTGATGCAAGAAAATCATGAAAAAAGTCAACAACTTGGTAAAGAAAGCACAAAAAATTCTGAAGAATATAACACCTTAAAAAACACAGTAGGTCAAATGCTAAAAGAAGTACAAAAATTCAATCAGCAGAACAATATCTTACAAAACAGAACTGGACAAATAGAAAATGAAGCACACACATGCAAAAAAATCACTGAAAAACTCATTTAAAAAAAAGAATTGGCCAAATGGAAAAGGAAGTGTAAAAGCTCACTGATGAAAATAATTCCTTAAAAATTAGAATTGATCAAGTGGAAGCTAATGACTCTATGAGACATCGAGAAACAATAAAACAAAACCAAAAAAAAATGAAAAAACAGAAGACAAAGTGCAATATCTTATTAGAAAAACAACTGACTTGGAAAATAGATCCAGGAGAGATGATTTAAAAATTATTGGACTCCCTGAAAGTCATGATTAAAAAAAGATCTGACATTATCTTTCAAGAAGTTATCAAGGAAAACCAACCTAATATTCTAAAATTAATGAGTAAAATAGAAATGGAAAGAATCCACGGATCACCTCCAAAAAGAGATCCCAAAATGAAAGCTCCAAGGTTATTATAGCCAAATTTTAGATGCTCCTAGGTTAAGGAGAAGAAAGTATTGCAAGGAGCCAGAAATTATTCAAGTATCATGGAACCACAGTCAGGATAGCACAAAATATAGTAGCTTCTAAATTGAAGGACCAGCAGTCTTAGAATATGATATTCCAGAGGGTAAAGGAGCCAGGATTACAACAGAGAATCAGTTACCCAGCAAAACAGTATAATCCTTCAAGAGAAAAAAAATGGATATTCAATGAAATAGAGAACTTGCCAGCATTCTTGATGAAAAGAGTATAACTGAGTAGAAAATTTAACTTTCAAATACAACATTCAAAAGAAGCATAAAAAGGTAAATCAAAAGGGAAATCATAAGGGACTTAAAAAAGTCAAGCCCTTTATATTCCTACATGGGAAGATGACACTTGTAAGGCATAAGAACTTTCTCATTATTAGGGAATTTAATAGATGTAGAGACAGACAGAGGACACAGGTATGAATTAAATATGATGGGATGATATCCAAAACAATAAAATTAAGGAGGGGGAAAGAGGAATGGAGTGGGAGAAAGAGAAAGGGAGAGGTAGAATCAGATAAATTATCATATAAAAAAGGCAGGAAAGAGCTATTATAGTGGAGAGGAAGATGAGGGAGGTAGTAGGGAACTCTTGAACTTCAGAACTGGCTCAAAGAGGGAATAATACACATTACATTGGGTATAGAAATCTATCTTACCCTATAGGACAGTAGGAGGGGAGGAGAGTAAGAAAAGAGGAGTGCTCATAGAAAGGAGGGTGGATTGGGGGAATAAATAGTTAGAAGCAAAACCCTTTTGAAGAGGGAAAAGAAGAAGAAAAGAGTTAGGATAGAGCAAATGAGGAAATTAGGATGGAGGGAAATAAAGTTAACAATCTTAAGTGTAAAAAAATTTTTGAAGCAAACTTCTTTGAGAAAGGCTTCATCTCTCAAATATATAGAAAAATGAGTCAAATGTATAAAAATAAGAGACATTCCCCAATTGACAAATGATCAAAAATATTAACAGTTTTCTGATGAAGTAATTAAAGTTATCTATAGTCATATAAAATGCTCTACATCATCTAAATACTGATTGAAGAAATGCAAATTAAAACAATACTGATTACAATATTGATACAAATTAGTACAATACCTCACACTTATTAAATTGAGTTACAGGACAGAAAAGGAGAATTTCAAATGCTGGAGAGGATGTGGGAAAATTGAGACATTAATGCATTGTTGGTGCTGTGAACTGATTCAATTATTATTTAGAGCAATTTGGAACTATGGCCAAATATTTATAGTAGCTCTTTTCTGGTGGCAAAGGATTGGACACTGAGACAATTCCCATCAGCTGGGGAATGGTTGAACAATTTGTGGTATATGATTGTGATGAAATACTATTATGATATAAGAAATGATGACTTAGATGCTCTCAGAAAGATCTGGAGAGACTTACATGAACTGATGCAAAGTGAAATGAGTAAAACCAAGAGAACATTCTATATTGCAACAGCAATATTGTAAGATGATCTGCTGTGAATGATTTAACTATTCTCAACAATACAGTGATCCAAGACAACTCTGAAGGACTTACCATGAAAAATGCTATCCATCCCGAGAGAAAGAACTGATGGAATCATACTTTGAAAAAATTCTTTCTTGGGTTTTTATTTTGGTTTATATTCTCTTTTACAACATGATTAATATGGAAATGTTTTGCATGATTACATATGTATAACATATCAAATTGCTTGCCTTTACAATGAAGGGAAGGGGAGGGAAGGAGAAAATTTGGAACTCAATTTTTAAAATGAATGCTGAAAATTGTTTTTACATGTAATTGAGGGAAAATGGAATATTTTTTAAAAAAGAGCTTAGCAAGTGACAAGTTCTGTACTAATTGCTAAGAAGAAATGGAAAAACAAGAAAGTTCCTGTCCTAAAGGAACTTAGATTTTATATAGCAGGAGACAACAGTCAGTCAGTCAACTAGCATTTATTAAGCACCTACTATATGTGAGATGCTCTGCTACATCACATAAGGAAGTGGCAGACAGGGAAAGAGTTTTTCATTTGGAATAGTAAGGAGAACCACAGGGAATTCAATTACCATGCCCTTTCCTGTTTGATGTCCATGATAAATATTCTCATAGTTTTAGAACTAGAAGAGAACTCAAAAATCATTAAGGCTAACGCTTTCATTTATTTGACTGTTCCTGGTGGGGAGGGAGGACAATCAAAAGAGGAGGAATGGCAGGAAGGATATCAAGGCAATGACTAGGAAGGGAATGGCAGCTATAAAAGAATCACGTGCATTTTAATGACTCATATGTGGTTAACTTGACTATCAGAACAACATGGTCCCAGAAGCTAAGTCAATCAAGTCACCTAGGGTACATTCTTATGTAGCCTAGTTATTGAGAGGAGCTAGATGAAAGACAAGGAGATGACCAGAGTGGATGACTGATTAACATGTAAAGCATGATATGGGGTCAGCTATATATAATGAGCCATGTGCATTCAGATGGCTTTCTTACCAATTAGGGTGGTACAGACTCATTTAAAAGGGAATACAGGCATTCATCTCAAATCTTGCTTAAAGTGAAACTACATGTGCATATAACATTTTCAGGTCAATGAAATAACTATGATCTATTAAAACATGAGAGGAGTTTCCTATGCCACCTAGAAGAAAAAAAAATTAAGGTGATCTTGATAACCAGGAAATGGCAAGAACCTGAGCAATTTCCCTCAGGAATGGAGAAGGTGATCTTGGGCAAATTAATTTCTCTTGGGGTTACTTTCACTTTGCCTGTTGGTAAAATGATGGAGTTAGACTTAGATACTTTTCAACTCTGTCATACTATGACTTTTCTAGAAAATTCTGAGTATTCCTCTTTTCTTGCCAATGTGTCATGCATTGAATTTTAGTAGCGGAAAATATATCTTAGTAGTGAAAACATAATTATATTTATATATATGTATATATATACATATATATTTATATATATAATACATATATATTTATTTATAATTTATATATATTTCATATATATATAAAACATTCATTATGTGAATGCAAGTATATGATTTTATTTTCAGTCAAAATGCTAAGACTATATGTGTTTGATAGTTCCTAATTTCTCAGGGAAATTACAATTAAGCTACACATTTTCATGGTAAGCATATCAAAGGCAGGCATTCTGTGTTTCCCACCTGACTGAAAATATGCATAAGGATTTTGATGACAAAGTGATGCTTTAATGAGGGAAATAATATTGAGAAAGAAATTCAGATACCACTTTTTCTTTTTTTCTTTTGTCTTCCTTTCTATTCTTTTCCTTTTCCTTCTTTCTTTCTTTTTTCTTCCTTCCTTTCTTTCTTTTTTCTTCCTTTCTTCCTTTCTTTCTTGTATTAGCAAAATGCAATTCAAAAGTGGCCCTGCTGAATTCTTTGAAAAGGTCACTAGGAATTTCAGTCTGCTAGAAAGTGATCAAGAAATTAGACTGAAAAATTCATCCTCAAAGAACAAAAATAAGAAGTACCATGAGTACTGACAGGTATAACTTGAGAATGCTAAGTCTCAGAAACACTGTTAGAGCAAATCCAATGATCTGAAAAGCAATGTATTTTATGGCATTTTTGCATGAATCTATAGAAACCACTCAATTACTAAGAAATTATCGAGAGAAGAATTGTATCTGATAGGCTTATCTATCTCTCCCTTCTTCCAAAGCTAATTCACATTTTTACTGCTCACTTTTCACAAAGTGTGCAAGAGGATTAGGCTGATCTAAGTACATCTTAAATGGCTGCTCTTTTGACATGTTTCAGCCATATTCCCATTCCTATGGATGAAGCACATTTACTTAGGTTACTTAGCCTGGAAAAAGAAATGGGCTGATGAAAACAAATGGAAGTAGAAAGCTGACCTGCCATTATTTTGCTATTTTCCCTGCCAAGGAGAAAGTTATTTGGAAAGGAAAGGATAGAACAAAAATGACTAGTAAGGATATAAACTCGAAAGGTAAATATGCTCATAGGTATAAAGTTTAAAGAGAACTCAGAGGTCAGCTAGGCCAACCCTCTTATTTTACAGAAGAGGTAAACTGAGGATAGAGAAATTAAATGATTCACCTGAGGTCACAGAGGTATTAAGAGGGAGAGTCCAGGAATTAAACTATGTTCTATGACTTCAAATCCAAAGTTCTTTCCCCTTAAGAAGCAACAAGATAGAATCTTACTACCCTAGACAAGTTTGAGTCATCAACCTGCGATAAACTCTAACCTTAGTACCAAAAGAATTTGTAGATGCTTTGCTTGAGCTTTATACCTGATCTTCAAAAGACTGAAGAGAATAGGAGAGGGACTGTAGGACTGGAGAATGAGAAATATCATCTAGAATAAGAAGGAATGGTTTTTAAACTATAGGTCAAAATTCTAGATGCATAGGGATGTATTTAAATGATTATTGACTAATTTAAAAAAAGTAATCAAAAATATAAAAATAAAATGGCTTCATTGAAAACACCTCATGTTGGACTAATCTTGTTTCATATCTTTTTATATAGTCACTAAACTTACTTTTATAGAATTATTTAAAAAGAAGGGAGATGCTAATAGACATAATTTATCTAGATTTTAGAGGACATTGTTCTCTTCAAATGGAAACTAGACAAATATGACCTAGAAGATAATAAAATTGGCCGCACTGAGAACTAGTTGGTTAAAGTGGCAAGACCCAAAGAATAATTACGATGGTTGGATGGAACCAATATCTGGTATTTGGGTAAAATATAAAATATGCACATGACACAAAACTAGTGATGACTAACCAACAAGATGACAGAGCCAGGATCCAGAAAGAAAGAAGATACTGGGCCAAATCTAAGGAGAAATCTGACAGGAATGAATGTAAATAAAGTCCTAGACTTAGGTTAAAAAAAATCAGTGTCACATGTAAAAGATGAGAGAGACATATCTTTAAAAAGAACTGGAGATTTTGGTGTACTACAAGCTCAAAATGACATATTCATGTGATTTGTTGTGGTTCTGTTGTCTCATTTGTGTCTGACTCTTCATAACTCCAATTGGGTTTTCCTGGCAAAGATGCTGGAGTGGTTTGTCATTTCCTTCTCCAGCTCATTTTACAGATGATGAACCAAGGCAAACAGGGCTAAGTGACTTTCCCAGGGTCACACGGATAGTAAGTATCTGAGGCTACCTTTAAATTCATATCCACTGTGCCACCTAATGATTAATAAAAAGTTAACATTGTCTTAGAATACATTCAGAAAGTCAATGTCCAAGACATGAGAGCCAAGAGTTCTGCATCTTTTATTCTGACCACTTGTAGAATGGCATTGATAAGCGACAGAATGTTTGGGGGCCTGACAGTCATATTTCATATAGGGATCATTTGAAGGAACTGAGGATGTTTATTCAGGAGAAGGGACTTGTACAGATATTGTCAATTATTTAAATGGATGCCACACAGAACAGTGATCAGACATATTCTGCTTGGGAATGCATAAAGAGGCAAATTTAGAAGGTATTGTAAGGAAGTTCTTTCTAATCATTAAATCCGTCCAAAAGTAGAATGGGCTGCCTTGGGAAGAAATGGATTCTCTTTCATTGGATGTCTTCAAGCAAAGGCTGTAAAACTGGTCATTAGTTAGGCTGCAGGGGTGATTCTCATTCAGTTTGGGGTTGAGCTCTGATTTCCTTTCCACCTCATGATTGTGTATTTCTGTCAGGGTAATGATGGCAGACTTAAAGAGAGCAATTGTGGGAATTCTGCTATTTGCCTGATGTATTGGTTAGCATGTGATCATAAGATTCAGGAGAAAAATGAGATTATTTCAAGAAATAGTTATCTTTCTTTGCAGGCAGTCACATTGTCTAAGAACAGATCACTAAGACATTAACCAGTTATGAGGCTTATAGGAAAAGAGAATGCTATTGATGGATAATGGGCAGTGTGGTTTTGCTACAAGTATTCCATTTGTGGTGGAAAGTACTTAACATCAATTTGTTATGGCCTTTTAGGAACACTGGAAAAGTAGTCACTTATGAATTATAATAGCTAAAATTCTTGTGGCATTTTAAGGTTTGTGAAGTGCTTCATAAATAGGGTCTCAAGATCTTCACAACAATCCTTGGAGGTAGGTGCCATTACCATCCACCTTCTGCAAATGAGGAAATGAAAGAACCTAAATGATGGCCAATATCATCCGACTAGAAAATGTTTGAAGAAATATTCAATCTTGAGCCTTTCTTACTTCAAGTTTGGCCCTCTATCCACTACATTACTTAGCTATCCAAAATGAATATAAAATATTTTCTCTTTTCTGATTTGTTCACTGTTCATTCATTCATTCATTTACACTCACTGAGCATTTATTAAGGAGTCGGGAGGTGCAGTGTTTAGAACACTAAACTGGGAGGCAGAAAGACTTGCATTCAAATCTAGCCTCTGACATTTACTATATGTGTGGCTCTGGGTAAATCACTTAACCTCTGTTTGTCTCAGTTTTTTCATAAGCAAAATAGAGCGAATAACAGTATCCACCTCCCAGAGTTTTTGTAAGGATCAAATGAGATAATATTTGTAAAGAGCCTAGCACAATGTCTGACATATAGTTAAGCACTATACAAATATTAGCTGTTACTACTTGTATGGCACTGGACAAGTGATTTAACCTGTGTTTGCCTTAGTTTCATTAATTCTAAAATATGAGACATATATATATATATATATACACATACATATATACACATATGTGTATATATACACACATACATATATATGTATATATGTGTGTGTGTGTGTGTGTGTGTGTATATATATATATATATATATATATATATATATATTTGTGTGCGTGTCTTACTAATTTCCTGTGTAGTTGAGAGGAACAAATGAAATAGTATTTGTAAAGCTCTTGTACAGTGCCCCGTACATAGGAAGGCACTATATAAATATTAACTGCTACCACTCCTGTTCCTTTTATCTTACTACTACTATTACAGCTACAACAACAACAACTACTACTACTACTACTGCTGCTACTATCACTGTTACTACTAATGCTACTGTTACTACTACCTTTAATAATAGTAGCAGAAGTACTACTACTACTATAAGATAGTAGATGTGAAAAAACCAGTAGATTTGGAGCAAGAGAGTTTAGGTTTGAGTCTGAATTCTGCAATTTACTAACTATGTAATACTTCACAAGTTATTTTTCTCACTGGGCTTCCCTCATATGGAACAAAGAAAGGGTTGGATTAAATGATGTCTAAATTCCCTTACAACTCCAACTTTATAATTCAGTGGTCCTATGTGCAAAATACTGGGCTAGACACTAAGGGGGATACAAAGATTATTACTCAGACTATTAACGACTTTTTATTGATGCACTTTGTTTTTATACTATCAAAATTTCTCTCAATATCTGGGAACAGAAAGGGGGAATAAACATCTATATAGCCCTTACTTTACATGTGCCAGGCATTGTGCTGAGTGTGTTAAAAGTATTATCTCATCTCATCCTTAAAACAGCCCTGTGAGGTAGGTATTGTTTATTATTTCATTTTTACTGATGAAGAAACTGAGGTAAGCAGAGGGTGAGTGATTTGCCCAGGATCACTCTGCCAGTAAGTATCTAAGGTTGGATCTAAACTGAGACCTTCCTGATTCTATAGGTTCTGTACTCTTATTTAGCTCACGTCCAGCAGACTTGACGGTGAGGCTGTGATGTATGGAAAGGATCTAAAATCCCAGTCCCATCCTTACCTGCATCTCGGGTAAATTCCACAGTCCCTATTTTCCTCTAATTGTGTCTTGCTCTTTGTGACCCCATTTGGGGTTTTCTTGGCAGAGATACTGGAGCAGTTTGTCATTTCCTTCACCAGTTCATTTTACAGATGAGGAAACTCAGACAAACAAGGTTAAGTGACCTGCTCAGGGTCACACAACCAGTAAGTCTGTGAAGCCAGATCTGAATGCAGTAAGAAGAGTCTGACTGATTTCAGACCCCGGCATTCGATCCATTGTGCCACTTAGTTGCCTCCCTATTTTGCTACTCTGTACTACCAGATACCAAATGGCATTGGCCTCCCTTTTGGAGGGGGCAACTTTAATTTCTATTTCCCTTATTTTAAATATTAAACCTTCAGTGCTTCAGTAAGGTATTAACCTTTCAATAATACAAACAACAAAAAGCTTTATATGCATTTTGACTTTTTTATACATCCAACCCATCAAGTATATGAGCAATTCTTTCCTGGCTTTCTGGATGGCTCTTTCACCATACTTCTATCATTATTTTTCTTTAATTTTTGAAAAGTAAAGCAAAAACAAAATAGAAAACCAGCCTGGAAAGGCCAGGATAGCCTCTGAATGACTATTTTTTCCAACTAGTAATTAAATAGACTGAAGATATGTCAACCCTCTCAAGGATATTCAATAAGACATAAGAGCTCCTGATTTCTGCTGAAGAGAGAGAGAGAGAGAGAGAGAGAGAGAGAGAGAGAGAGAGAGAGAGACAGAGACAGACAGAGAGAAAGAGAAAGAAAGGATCTGCCATTACTGAAAGTGAATCTTTCCAGATTTGCTGAGAGGTAGATATTGCTATAATCCTATGACTAAATGATCTAGCTCACACGTAATGTTAAATGAAACCAGTCCCTCTTCTCTAGTCAAATAATACTAGAAAATACATTTGGAAATGAAGGAAAGTGATAAGCATATTAGTCATAAAATCTCATACTAAAGATATAGACATTTATTAGCTATGTGACCCTCAGCAAGTTCCTTCACCCTGTTTGCCTCGGTTTCCTCATCTATAAAATAATCTGGAGAAAGCAAAGGAAAATAATTCCAGTATCTTTGCCAAGAGAATCCCAAGCATGGTCACAAAGAATCTGGCACGGCTGAAATGACTGAGCCACAAAAAAATAAAATGTCCTACTAAAGATATGGACAGTTAGATGAGAAAGATCATCCAAAGTTTACTTTGGAGGTCAGGGAAAGACTAAAATAAGCCAATTGATTGCAAGGCCAAAGGAGCTCCAGAAATTATAAGAATTCTATCCATCCTATCTAAAAGGCAGGAATAACTTCCCAAGGTCAAGACTGCAACACTTGTTGTTGTCCAGTTGTTTCAACTATATCTGAGTCTCCATGACTCTATTTTGGGGTTTTCTTGGCAAAGATACTGGAGTAGTTGACCATTTCCTTTTCCAGTTCATTTTACACATGAGGAAACTAACAGGGTTAAGTGACTTGCTCAGGGTAACACAGGTAGTAAGTGTCTGATGCTTAGTAAATAGCATTTGACCAGAATTAAATGTGAAAAGGTTAATTTGGGGGAATGCCCTATGTTTTTGAACATCATTATCTCTATTTTATTAAATAGTAACCAGCTTTTTGAGAGTCAGTCAATAAATGCTGCAGGTTTATTGATAGGCAAAGGACTTTGGGATGATAACAGAATAATATTTGATCCCTGGACTCAAGAAACATGATATAATTGAAGGCAATATGGCATAGTCCAGGGGTGGAAAATCTGAGGCTTCAAGAGCACATGTGGCCTTTTAGGTCCTTGGGTGCAGTCTTTGAGTCTAGGTTTTACAGAACAATTCATTTTATTAAGGAGATTTGTTATGTGGAGCTTAGATTCAGCCAAAGGGCTGCACTTGAGGACCTAGAGGGTCACATGTGGTCTTGAGACCACAGGTTCTCCAACCCTAGTCAAATGGAAAAGTTAAATAACAAAATAGCATTGGCAACAATCATAATTAATATATTTATATGTAATACATAATAGATGCAGCTAAGTGTTAAAATGGATAGAACGCTGTTTCTAGTGTCAGGAAGACCTGAGATCAAATTAGACCTGAGATACTGACTAGATGTGTAACCTTGGAAAAGTCATTTGCCTGATTTTTTTTGCCTTGGTTTTCTTATCTGTGAAAAGGGAATAATAGGACCTAACTCCCAGGATTGCTGTGAGAATTAAATATGGTAACATTGTAAAGCACTTAGCACAGTACCTGGCACATGGTAAATGTTATACAAATAGTAGTTGGTATTAATATCAATATAAGCATTAGTATTATTTTATATCACTTTAAATTCTATCAAAAAACTCCTTTATACACATATATATATATATATAATCTCATGTGACCCTCATAACATCCCTCTATGACATGTGTTATTAGTTTGTTCATTTAATAGACTAAGAAATTAAGTCTCAAAGAGGTCAAATGGCTTCCCTATTGAATATCTATTTCAGGGTTCTAACCTGGTCTTCTTGACTTCAAATTCCAATACTCTATCCATTAAGCAGTGTGCTAATTAATTATAATTAATATTTATCCTTTAAATGTGTATCTGAAAGGCTTATAAAGTGTTCTACAATGAAAAAGAGAATGGAGAATTATATCATGGAGTTCAATGGTGGGGAGAAGGGCCCTCACAACAACCAGTCTCTATTTTCTCTCTACAGAAAAGAGGTGATGTCCCTTCTTGGTGCATGGAGGAAAAACAGAAGAGCAGAGAGCTTTAGAAAAAGAGAGAAGATTCAGAATAGCCACTATGGAGAACGTGAAGTCATCACTCAGGGCAGAATAAAATGATCGTCCTGCAGCAGTAAGGGACCAGTTAGTTTTGGATTAAATTTGTTGTCAACCTAGTCAGCATGGTTGCAACATCTCAGATGTAGAGAGATTGGATTTTCCTGGAGCCACATAGCTAGTACACAGCAAGGTTGGCTCTCAAACTAAGATCTTCTTGCTTTAAGTCTGCTGTTTGTTTCCCTTAGGCCAAGAAAAACTTGGAAATAAGACTTGAGTACATCCCTGAAAGACAGATCAGATTAGGCAAGAGAACTAGAAAAGGGCAGTATTTCAGAAGCCAATGGTAAAAATCCTGCCGCTGAGTACTGAGATGCCACAAAGAAACCCAATAGGATGTGGACTGAGAAATGGTCACTTGATTTGACAAATCGCAAACCATCAGCAATGTTTAAAAGAGGAGCATTGATAGAGTGATGGAGATGGACACCATAATTTCAAGGTTTAAGAAGAGAACAGATAACTAGCAAATGGAGGCAGCAGGTATGTAGCTCTCATTTGAGAAGTTTACCAGTTAAAGCATGGAGAGATTGTTGGAAGTCTACCCAAATACTGGAACTAGTGTGTTTATGCATTGTTTAATTAGTCACATCTAGGTCAGCCTTAGTCACATAGATCACAAAGATACCACAAATATTTTAATGGAGTCCTTCTAGTAGCTTAAAAGGCTCAGGGAGACAGATTCTATTACAAAAAAATGGCACAAACTCTGTGAATTTTATCAGACTTTTGCATGATTGTACCTTGAATGAGAATGAATCTGAAGTAGGCAAAAGCTGTCATTCCAACTTCCAACTTCAAGGGTTACCTTAAAGGACACAGGCTATATAAACAATTGACTTTCAAACCATCATTTACTGTCTTAAAAGTGAGGGGTCAGAAGCTGAAATTGAAATAGTGGTGACCCTGGAGAGTTTCAAGACATCTTCATAGGTTTAGATCAAGAAGGGAACTCAGAGGTCATGTTGTTTAGTCCAATTAATTTTACAGATGAGGAAACAGAGGACGAAGAAGTTATGTGATTGCCTAACGTCACACAAAGTCAGGTCTTGCGCTTAGTTTCATCTGACTCCAATCCCAGAGATTTTTTCCATAGGAAATTAAAAAGGCAGAACTCTACTACTCTTTATGATTTCAATTCACAAAGTGAAGATGAAATATGTCTTCAAGTAGTGACAAAATTGGCAGATGTGATTGCTGAACTATTGTCAGTGACATATGAAACTCCTTAGAGAACTGGAAAGGCACTGAAGGAACAGAGAAAAAGCAAAGTTGCCTTGATTTTTTTTCTTAAAAAGAGGACAAAGTGACTTCAAACTACAGACTAGTGGTACAAACTATGAGAATAAAAGACTCAGTCTAGGACCAAGGGTCCCAAGGATGGAATACTTGTGCAGGACTGCAGCAGAAAATGGTAAAAAGCCAGGATTCCAGAATCATAGCTTTAAAACCATAATGTCCCTTACAGGTCCCCCACTTTTTTGAATGAGGAAATTGAGCCCCAAAAGTAATATGCCCAAAGTTACAGAGACAGAAGAAAGGTTTGGATTCGAAACCTTGACCTCTGACTTTTGAACCAATAAACTTTCCAGTGTAACAGAAAATTTGGGAACCTGTGTTGCTAAGTATTTTTTTTTAATTTATGAGTAGCTAAGTATAAATATATGTCAAAGGCACCAAGGAAAGATGAAAAAGTCTGTTCAATGAATTTAGGGTTGCCTAAAAGTGTATATGGTGGAAGAGATTTTTTTAAATGCAATAAAAATTCACTGAAGACCTTGAAGCTGACCTTTTATTTAAAAACAATTTTTGACAATCAAGAAAAGCATGCATAGGACAACAACAAAATTGTTTTCATGATAAAAAATGCATTTTCATTGTTGGTAGAATTGTGAACTGATGCAACCATTCTGGAGAACAATTTAGGAGCAAAACTAAAAGGGCTATAAAACTTGCATAGCCTTTGATCCAGAAGTACCAGTACTACTAGATTTGTATGCCAAAGAGATTATAAACAAGGGAAAAGAACCCACATGTACCAAAATATTTATGGCAGCTCTTTCTGTGCTGGCAAAGAATTGGAGACTGAGGGTAGGTCCATCAATTAAGGGATGGCTGAATAAGTTGTAGAATACTTTTGTTCTATAAGAAATGATGAGCAAGCATAAGAAAAACCTGGGAAGACTTACAAGAACTGATTCTGAGTGAAGTAAGGAGAACCAGAAGAAGGTACACAGTAACATTGTACAACGATCAACTGTGATGGACTTAGCTCTTCTCAGCAATGCAATGATCCAAGCCAATTCCAAGGGACTCGTGATAGAAAATGCTGACCACATCTATAGAAAGAACTATGGAATCTGAATGCAGATAGACGCATGCTATTTTCACTCTTTTGAGGGGGAGGTTTTTTTTTTTCTTGTGGTTTCTCCCTTTTGTTCTGAGTCTTATTTCACAACATAACTAATATGGAAATACGTTTTACATGATTGTACATGTCTAACCTGTATCAGATTGCCTGCTGTCTTGGGGAGGGTAGAGGAAAGGGAGAGAGAGTGAAATATTCGGAACTCAAAATCTTATAAAAATGAAAGTTGAAAACTATCATTACATGTAATTGGAAACAATAAAATACTATTAAGTTAAAAAAGTAAATTGAAAAAAATTTAAGCACAGAAAATGTAGTAAATGGCACTCATTCCCTGAAAGAACGTAATCTGGAGTGCTTAATATTAACAAGAATTGATATTAAAGTTGTTTAAGATTAATCACTATCCTTAAAAGTCATCAATCTTCTTTAGAAATTATTCTCAATGGGACTGTGGAAAGATCAGAAAATGAATATGCTATTAATAACTGTATTAAGTGGTCCAACTATAAAGTGACTAAAAATCTCATGCCATTTGAAACAGATTTCCATTGTTTGCTATATAAGCCAGAGGCCAGTAGCAAATAGAAAACTCCCCTCCTCCTCAAAAAGGGAAAATACTTCTAATCGTGCATTTTGTAGCAGTGAAAAAAATGGAAACAAAGCATATGCCCATTTCTTGGAGAATGGTATACAAACTGTAGTACAAGGATATAATGGAATAATATTGTTATAAGAAAAATGAAATGAATTTTAAAAAGTAGAGGATTATAAGAAATGACTCAAAGTAAAGTGAACATAACCAGGGCAACGCAGAATAAACTATAACAATGCAAATAAAACAATGTCAAATGATCATTGACACCATAAATGATCAAGGTGGGCCCCAAAGACAAGATATTAGAAGGCACTTCTTAACTCCTTTGAAGAAATGGACGACCGTGGGTTAAAGATCATTGTACATAACATAAGATTTTGTTGTTAACTTTGCTGAATTTTTGTATTTGTTTCTATTCTTTCTTAGAAGTGATGACTCTGGGAGAGGGAATAAAGGACACACTAGGAAAAGTAGTTGCTGTAAATACATAGATAGAAATAATAATTTATTAAAAAACGAATTCCCATTGGCCATAACCTAAGTTGAGGAGGGGAAAAACCTAGTTGTCTAAATGATTCCTCTATTTTTTAATGAAAATACTGTTTAGGAATTGTTCCCAGAAAATGGCTTGACGCTACTGCTGCAATAAAGGCCCAAAGATCAGGTGCTACTGTCTTCTCAATTTTTCCCCTGCACAGACTCAGGATTTTCTCTCTATCTATAGGTCTAGATCTTATAATCATTTCTTATCTGATATGAATACTAAGTATAAAAAGATGACAAATATGTCCTTGGTATGACTTCCATACTATTAAATAAGTTGACCTGGGTCTCATCCTTTCCCCACCCACACCCAGGTTCAATTATCTCAAGTGCCATCCTGCAGGATCAAAAGTCCTTTATTTTGAATTTAAAACTCTTCATGACCTGGCCATTTCCAATTTTTTCAGTGTTCTTGCACCTTTCTCTCTCCATGCATTCTATGAGTCAGCTATATTGGTCTAACTGCTGTTCCTAGAACAAGATTCTCAATCTTTTATCTCTGCATTTTTTCCATAACAGACTTCTATGACAGAAATATTCTCTGTCTTCATCTCTCCCTCTGAGAATCTGTGACTTCCTTCAAGACCCTTCAATTTACTCCATATGTACTTTGTAATACATAAGTAAATTAAGAGAAGAAGTATTTTTTTGCCTTTCTTTCTATCTTCGGTACTTATTCGGTACAGAGGCCAGTACCCTAAGTGCTTAATGTTGACTGACTTCCCTACCTCAGGTCTAATTCATTCTTCTTTCCTTGATGACCTGTAAGCTGATCTTGTTCTAGATCATGGCAATCCACTGACTTCTAGTTTATCTTTGGTCTTCCACTTTCTCTTGATCATGATAAGCAAATGACATCTTGGCTCTTCCTTTAGATCTTCTGGTTCTAAAAATATCCACCCGGTATGTTATAATGACATCTTCCAGGTTTTATCCAGGTCCCAGTTGACTTTTTAACCAGATAGGTCCTACTGTTATCCGTGTCTGATATGTCAAATGTATTTTTCCTTAAAAATGTTTTTTTAATTAATTAATTAATTAATTTATGCCTACCATGTAGACAGAACCGGTAGTTTTACCTTAGGATTGAGTCTAACATTCACTCTGATATACTGTTTCATGTGTTTACCTTTTAAAAAGTTAGAAATCACACTTCAAATTCTTATCAACTACTAGAATAGAATTTCTTAAATGAGTAGGGTCTTTGGAAGCTACCTGGACCAAGTCTCCCTTTTGTATTTGTATGTCCAGTGTTGGTGGGACACAGAAAGTGCTAAACACTTTTTTTCATTCATTCATTTAAAAAAAAAAAAGAATAGTCCCTGGAATGCTGCATAACAACTCCCAGAGCATAAAATCCAAGAGACTCTCCATTAGGAAATATGACCATAACCAAAAAGAAAACATCAACTTTACCCGATAAGACAACTTCAATGAGATCTCCTTCTTGGATGTCACTGGCCGTCTTTACCAGTTGAAGAATGTTTTCAGAGGTAGGGTCATGACGAAAAAGCAGGATCTTATCATACATTCCATAGAAACCGCATTCAGGAAACTGTAAACACAAATAACAATGAAGCTTTATGTCATTATGCATTCTGTATTTTAAAATAAGAAATTCTAGTAAAATACAAAGTAGTACCCCATAGGACATCTAGGTGGAACAGTGGATAGAATATTGGGCTTGCAATCAGGAAAAATCGACTTCCTGAGTTCAAATCTGGTCTCAGACACTTACTAGCTATGCAGCCCTGGGTAAGTCGCTTAACTTTGCTTGCCTCAGTTCCTCATTTGTAAAATAAGCAGAAGAAGGAAAATGGCAAACAGCTTAAGTTCCTTTGCCAAGAAAACCCTAAATGGCATAGGGAAGAGTCAGACACAATACAAACAACTGAACATCAAACAAACAATAAAACCCCATGAGAGCTAAAGAAAAAAATCAAGATACCTAACAATGTTCTGCACATAGCAGGTGCTATGTTTAACCCCTCATATCTAGTTCTCTGCTAAATCTTATCATTTCTTCCTTCATGACATCTCTTATATGTGTCTTTTGTCTCCATGCTACCTCAGTTAGGGGCAGCTAGGTAGTACAGTGGATAGAGACCCGGTGCCAGGAGACAGGAGGACCTAAGTTCAAATCTCACCTCAGATACTTGACACTCACTAGTTGTGTGACCTTGGTCAAGTCACTTAACCCTAATTGCCTCATCCTGGGTCATCTCCAGTCATCCTGATGAATATCTGGTCCCTGGATTCAGATGGCTCTAGAGAAGAAGTGAGGCTGGTGACCTGCACAGTCCTCCCTCACTCAAAAAAAAAAGGTCAAGTGCAAGTCATGTCGTTATTTCTCCGATGGCATGGTCTTCTTCGGCAACAAAGGACTAGCAAACTTCTCCTTAGTTCAGGGGTCTTCCATACGTCTCACAGAAACAATTGCAATACTGCTTCTGTTAAGTCTCACTGTCTCCAATTTCTCCCTACTACAATCTATGCTCCACTTAGGTGACAAAATTATTTTTCTAAAGTACAGGTCTGACCATGCCATTCCCTTGCTCAATTTGGTGACACCATACTGCCTCAAGGACTGGATATAAATTCTTCTATTTGGAATTTAATCACCATCTGCTAGCATCTATAGAGCGCTGTGAGGTTTACGAAGAACTTTATATTATCTCACTTGATTCTGGTAACAATTCTGTTAAATGGGGGCTATTATTAGTTCCATTTTACAGATGAGGAAACTGAGACTGACAGAACTTCAGTTACTTATCTGGGATTAAATAACTAGTAAGTGTTTGAGGCATGATTCAAATACAAGTCTTCTTGACTTCATGTCCTGAACTTGATCCACGGTGTAAATTAGCTCTCCATCATGATCTGCATAACTTGACTCCTTCTTACTTTCCCAGTATTTTTGTACGTTATTACTCACCATTCACTTGACGGTCTAGTGACACTGATTTCCTTGCTTTTTGTCATACGAGACACTACATTTCCCACCTCTGGGTTTTTGCCCTGGCTGTCCACCATTTCTGGAATGCTCTCCCACTCCTTCTTTCTTTAGCTTCCATGACTTCTATTGACACATATCTCAAATCCCACATTCTGCAGGAGACCTTTCCTGGTCTTTCCAGCTGCTATGCATCTTCCCCTTTGAAATTATCTCCATTTTATACTATATATCTTGCACATAAATAATTGTTTCCACGTGGTCTACCCCATTAGAATGTGATCCCCCTGAGGGCAGGGGCATTGTTTTTGCCCTATTTTTTTTTGTTTGTTTTGTTTGGTTGTATCCCCAGAGATTACTCCAGAGTATGGCACATTTAGCACTTTGGAAATGTTTGTAGACTTGACTCAACTTGATTATTAAAGTGGTGGATAAGATCTACGGGGAAAGTTTAAAGGGCCTGAAACTATTTAGCCCTGATGGGGTGAAGAAGACAGAGCTAGAAATTTAATAATAGTTTTGTCTTCAAGTATATAAGAGGATATTGTACAGATAATGGCTCTCAGCAATTCTTTTCTTCACTGAATACAGACCAAGAGGAAATGACCTTAAAGCGCACTGAAGGATATAAGATTAGACATAAGAGAATTTCCTGGCAGTAAGGTACTTAAGAACAGGAATAGATGGGGAAACAAGTGGAATTGCTTTCAAAGTATTTAAAGCTGGAGGATGTATAAATCTAAGAGAATACAACTTCTATCAGAAGTATAAGAGCTGACATTTCTAAGGTTACTATTTATGACTGAGAGTATTTAGTGGGCTTTTTGGTTTGTTGGTTTTTACATTCATACCTGTGACTTCATTGGTGTAGGGACCATAGTGAGGAAATCACTTTAGCAACACAGATTGCCAGCTGTTATGCAGTTTACAATCCTAGAATTTGTCTAGGAATCTGAGAGTTTAAGAAATTTGTCAGGGTCAAAAAGCTACTGTATTTCAGGAATTTGAATTCAGGTCCTCTTGACTCTAAAGCTAGTTTTTGGTTCACTCTGCCCTCAGAGAGGTGTACAGAATAATAGTCAAGTATTTTTTTAATAATTTCCAATAAGAACAGATAATTCAGTCCATCTAAGCTGTCACGCACTGATTAGGAACCTATTATGTGCAAGACAACAGGGAAGTAAAGAAAGAAGACATCAGCAAAAGATTCCCAATGGACGTAGCATGTGAGCTCAACTCTGAAAGGTGGGGATCCTAGGAGGTGGAGGAGAGAAATTAGTACAGCCTTGAAATAGGGTAAAAGAGGAAACAGGCCGTGAAAATGCATAGAGTCAGGAGACAGAACGTCAAGTTCAGGGAACAGCAAGCTCAGTTTGCCAAAACATATATTACACAAAAAGCAGAATATTAAATCAACCCAGGGTAATCTGGCACCAGAATGTGAAGACTTTTAAATGCCAAGAAAAAAAGATTTGTATTTTCTCCTAGAAGAAACAGAGAAAACCTGGAGGTTCTGGAGCAAGGAAGAGGCAGAGACAGACTTAAGCTTCAGAAAATTATTTTGGCAGCTGTATGGATGATAGGCTGGAGAGTGAAGAAACTGGAAGCACAGAGGACAAATATTGCTGCAATAATCCTGTTATGCACTGACAAAGGTGTGCACTAGGGTACACACCATGCACACACACACATACGCACACACACACGTATGCATGTGGAGATACACATACATATAAAATTAAAGCTAAAGCAAAGGAATAAAACTTCCTGTGAATTATTATGGCTTATGGCACTGAACTTATCTCTTTATATGACCTAAAATAACCAGATGATTAAGATATCATATTTCATTCAGGGATTCCCTCTTGCTTAGTAAAAAGGTAGAAAAACCCTGATCTCAGAGGTCAAGTTCCTCTGAAATTGGAACTCCAACATAATTTTTCAGTCTCCTCTCATTCTATGCCTTTCTTAATGTCCTCTATGTTCTAGACACAAGAGACTCCCTTTCCTTCAGTGCACCTCTAACCTTCCACCCTCCTACCTTCTTCAGCTGAGGTCTGTAACTTCCCTTAATGCCTCACTCAAGTACCAACCCTAGCATAAAACTTTCCCTAACAATTTCCCATTTAAAAGGGACTTTTCCCTCTTAAACTTCCCATAGTACTTTAACTAAAACTTCTCTTTGGATTTATCACACTTTCTCTTGTATCACAATCAACAGTTGTGACTGAATGGAAAAAATGCAGAACTCAGGAGTCAGGAACTCTGGTACGTATACTGTTTTTGCCATTTACTGCCTCTGTGACTATGATCAACTCACTTAAATCCCTCTGAACTGTTGTTTCTTAATCTACAAAAGAGAGATTACTATACCTATAATATATATCTGACAGGTTTTTGGTAAAGGTCAAATGAAGTTAACATTAAGCATTATGTTAGCAAACATAATTATTGTGTAATTGTGTATATAAATATATGTATATGTGGGTACATATGTGTGTGTATATATATACATACACATATATATATTTCCTCTCATTTAGATAATTTGCAAGAAGTATGCAGTATATATCCTGATATCCACAATGCCATGTACACAAATTGAACTTATTGAATGAATAAATGAATGAAGAAACAATAAAACCATTTTTTTCAGAGACACTGAAAGTGGCTGATGTTTGAGAATGACTGTTTAAATGACTACTCAAGGATATCATGGGCTCATAGAATTAGAGCTAGAGGAAAATGAGGAGGTCCTCAAATTCAACCTTCTCATCTTACAAATGAAGAAGCCCAAAGGAGTTAAATAATTTCTCCAGGGTCACCTAGCTAGTAAATATCTGGGATAAGATTCTAAACGACGTCTTTCTCACTCCAACTTCATCACACTTTCAACTATGCCATCTAGCTGTTTAGATGTTCAAACTGGGAACATCTTCACAATTTTTCTTCAAATGAAATCCAATAAGAGACAGCTATGGGACAGACAGCCAATGACACAGTCCTATGTTCAAATCCTCTCTCTGACACCACTTGGATGCGTGACCCCGGACACTCATATTTACCGTTGTTTGAAGTCCTCTATAGTAAAACCACAGGTCCAGAACAAAAAACACACCCTCAAAGGTCCATTACTGGAGATATGCCTTCCTTCCTATTCCACCCTCCTCCATCTTCTTGTGTTTAAAACCAGAAGCTGCTATATCATGAACCAAAATGAAAGAGTAATAAAGCCATAAAGTTATCTTGTTCTTAAAGTCTCTGTGGCAACAGGCACCAAAAAGCCCCCTCTAAATTTCACATAGGAAACTCTGCCTCCTCAAAATAAACATTGCAGCTGAAATGATGTCAGTGCCTCCAATGTGCTAAAAAACAATGTAGGTCACTTTTTTGAAATCTTGCCAATAAAAACATATAGTGCAAAGGAAAAGTAAGGATAGCCTTACATCTCTAATCCCCGACTCCCCTGGAGAACAATGTATTCATCATGCCTTTTTTTCCATGAAAGGCTTGGCTTATTTATGTTACTGTTTTTGTTTTTAGTATTATTTTTATTTCACGTTTAATTGTACAAAAATTACAATGACATAGTGAGTCAAAGCTGAAATTCTAGAGGAAAAATGTGTGACTCACAAAATCATTTGTTTCTCCTTTGCTTCCAGCCTTCTCCTTTGGTCATCTCATTCCTTATTCTTAACTTCCTTTTCTTTTCCACTCCATATTTCCTTACCCTATTATTCATATGTTTTACAGATTCACTTCATCAGATTTTCCAGTGGCCTCCAGCATATCACCTGCAAAATCCACAAGCCGGAGTTTGTCTAATTTCCCAAGAAGAAAACTTCTTATAAGGCCTGGCATATTGCTGGAATATAATAAATATGCAAAACCATTGCTTACAGATATATGCTAAACTGAGGCAAATTTCCCATGCACAAAGCTCCGTGCAGTGATGAGGTCCATATGATCTTTAATTCTTTGCAGAATGTTCAGGGGCATTAATAACAATTTTCACAGCCAGGGTCAGTTCAGCTGGGAGTGGAGAGAGAAGGAGGAAGGGTTAGGAGGAGATACTATTTGAGGGACATTATCATCTCCTCAGTTTTCTGCTGCATGCTTGTTTCTTCATAGTCTCCTTGGTTGGTTCATCATCCGTATCACTCATCCTAACTATAGCTATTCCCAAGGCTTTGATCTAGGGTTCCTTTTCTTCACTCTTCTCTCAGTGATCTCCTCATCTCCTGGGTTTTATTTATCCTTCTACCAGTGACTGATAGATTCATATATTTAGCTCTATCTTTTCCCCTCAGCTTCAGTCTCACAATCACCACACGCTTACTGGACATTTCCAAGGAGATGTCCCCAAGACATCTCAAACTCAGTTGCCAATTTTTGAGTTTTCTAGTTCCACATCTTTCACATCTGACTCCTCTCTAATTACACAGGTACCACTTTATTAATGGCTCTCATGACCTTTGGCCTCGATTACTGCAATAGTCTTTTAATTGGTCTTCTTGTCTCAAATTTCTCTCCACTCCAATTCATTTCCACATATGCTGCTCCCAAAGTGAGCTTCCTTAAATTAATGGCACTCCTTTAGTTAATAGCTCCAATGGTAGCCTATTGCTACTAGGATAAAATATAAAGTCCTATATGTAGCTTCACACCCTTGCCTCTACCTACCTCTTTAGATTCATTGTACATGAGTTCCCCTTCTATATTCTGTGATCCCATATCCATGACTTTGAACTACCCAATCCACATGGCTGAAATGCAATTCCTCTTCAAGTGTCATACTTAGATAGAATCCCTCTTTCCCTTCAAGATAAAGAATAAGAACCATCTTCTGCATGAAATACTTCCTAATTCCCCCAAAGACTAATGTCTTCCCTTCCAAACCTTCTTGTATTATTCTGTATCAAATGAAGTCAACAAGCATTTTGTTAAGTACCTACTATGTTCTACCTACTGTGTAAATCACTGGAGATACAAAGAAAGGTAAAAAAAAATATCCAGTATCTGTTCTCAAGGAAATCAAAGTCTAATAAGATAGCCAATGTGCAAACAACTATGAAGAAACAAGATATAAACAGGAGGGACATATCTTAAAGGGAAGGAACTAAGTTAAGGAGATCTGAAAAAACCTTAATGGGACTTTAGCTAAGATTGAAGGAAGCTGGGAGGTAGAAATAAAGAGGTAAAGAGATCCAGATATGTGGGACAGCCAAGGAAGAGGTTCAGAGTTGAGAGATGGAGTGTCTTGTGAAAGGAAGATCAAGGAAGCCTGTACCTTTGATCAAAAAGTGGAGGGGAATCAGATCTAAGATTGGAAAGGTAGAAAGCAGTCAAGTTACAAAGGACTTTCAAAGCCAAAATGAGGGTTGAGTATTCAATCCTTTGAAAGTTGCTGGAGTTTACTGAAGGAGAGAGACATCAACAGGTTGTTATTTAAAATATACAAATACTAACAGAAATACGTAAGACCAACAGTAACTCCTCAAAGAGAAGCAATCAAAGACGATGAACAGTTCTTAAAATAAGAATGACGAACTATTAACAACCATATAAAAAGGCTACAAATCATTAACAATAAGAGAAATTCAAGGAGAAATAAACTCATAAATTTTACCTCATCCCAGCACACTAGCATTGATAACAAAAGATACAGATAATCCCTGCTGGAAGGTAGTGGGAAGTTAAGCACACTAATGGACTGGTAGAGCTGAAAACATGTGAGATACTGTAAGACAGATAAACACAGCACACGGGATAGCTGCTAGCACAGGTTCAGTCTTGACTTGGTCAGACAGGAAAGATACTAAGAAAGGGGAAGTAATCTTGTTTTATTCTAATCTAGTTTTCTCCGAAGAGGTTGCTGATAATGACAGCCAACTCTTCCAGCATTCCCAATAACTCTTCTTGCAGGGGCTGGTGAGAGGTGGGGGCAACTATGCCTATGTCTTGATGGGGTCAACTGAGACAGACTCAACTTGTGCATACCCTAAATCTACTCATGCCTCAGTGGGGGCCAGTTGAGGCAAAGACAGATTCCCCTCAAGGCTTGATGGGAGCTGATCAAGCACGAACAGCATTTGTGCATTCCACCCTAAGGTTCCTCATTCCCTGACCAGTGACCACCCATTTTATAGAGTAGCAGACAAAGAAGGAAAATTGCCAGCAAGAGCCTCACAAGTATGTCATCTCATCTCTGTATCTCACTGCGCAGCCGCATGGATGCTTATGTTACTTATCATGATATGATTCTGCGCAAATGTGATGGAGATGTTTTGAACCATAACTGTGGGAACTTGTATCTAATTCCTGGGAACAGAGATTGTTATGGCTATGGACGCTGGGAAATTAAACTCTTAAGAAATAGTTACAAAAATTCACATTATAATCCACCTTACTTACACAAAAATTCACCTGCCATACAGATGCAAAGTTTGGAATTACTCGTATAAAGACACTGAACCATACCTTTTGACCCAGAGATTCCATTACTAGTCATATAACCCAAAATCACCATTAATAAAAAGAAAGCCTCTCTACATAACAAGTATTTATTGAATCACTTTTCATGGTAGCAAAGAACTGGAAATAAAAAAAATATTAATGGACTGAGGAATGGACAAACAAATTTTGGTGTGTGGATGTAATGGAATTCTGCAAGATATGACCAATATAATGAATAAATAGAAGCATGGAAAGATTTAAATTTACTCAAACAAAGTGAAATATGTGGAGTCAAGAATATACAATGACCATAGAAATGTAATTGGAATAATCAATCACCACAAAAGAAACAAAAATGAATATCTTTTAAAACATTTGTTAAAGTATTGCATATATATAGTCAGTCTTTTCAATGTATTTTGTAGATTTTTTTCTCTCTTATCTTAAAAAATACACAAAAAAACCACAAATCTTTCTTATAGGGGACGGGTCCCCAGGAGGCAAGGAGGAGAAATTAAGGGAGAATTTAGATTATGTGGCAAAATGTCAATAGTGTTTTATATCAAGAAACAAATTTAATTTCCAAAAAAAACCATCAGGAAGTGGAAAATGGAGTAAAGAAAAAGAGTAAGAGGAATAAGGGAATGAAAGGAGGCACTTGAAATTAGATAATGATACATTTCTCCCAATTTCCCATTTTTCCTTAGATTGGCTCTTTAAAAACAACTCTAAACTCTCCTCTATGACGCAAGTCGTTTGAATCTTGTGGGTCTCTTTCTGTGGTCTAGTATCTCTAATATCCTTAAGCTGTACTTATAAGAAAGCTGTGCCTCATTTAAAGACCATGGGGTATAATGTAATCAATGTTTTATTGTTTAATTAAGGTTATGAACTTCTTGCAACCTAATTATAGTTAATTCCTTTCCAGTGATGAGTCAGATAACCATTCCAAAGAACAGACAGAATATTACAAAGACCTTGTGCATGATATTAGAGCTTTCCTAAAACAATAAATTGAAGAATGCAAAGAAGAAACTGGTATCAATGTTGATTAAGGTTACATGTCCAGTTCATAAATGGCAGGCTCTCATAAAAGAAAAAAAAAGAGATGTACAGCTAATACTGCCTGACAAGTTCATCTCATTGTTTTAGAGACAAAGCTTTTTGCTATTCATTAAAAATTATTCATCTTGCACTTCATCGACCCTGTATAAAAAGGTTTTGGAATGATGCAGAGTAGGCCATGGAGGTCACCATGACAGCCCCGTCTCAATCACTGGACAGTTGTCATGGTAGCAAAATCTACGAGGGGTCGGTGTAATTTCTTTTTCTTTTCAGATTAAACACCTTTTTATCGGAAAGAACAACCATATGCATATCAGTCCTTGACTGTTAACAAGTGAAAAAGAAGCTCTCAGTCTTTCTTTTTGTATAACATAACATGCGGCTTGAATAGAAACCATACACATTAGACATTCAAAAATTCTACTTTAAAATGCTGTCTAGAAGGTGAAAAGTCTACAGGAACAATGCATGACAACCAAGAGGGAAAACATATTGGGGAAAAAACATACATGGAACAACAACATTCCCTCATTTGGTCATAATCATCTGTTTTTATGTGAAGGTGTGTGAGCTTTGAAATCTGAAAACCCTCATTAAGCTAAACAGGCTTTCAGAAAAGCTCAGAGCTTGTAAACTCAGCTGGAGCTTATTACAAGATCAGTTATGTGTTTTTCAGAGGCTTTGTTGTTATGCGCTCAAACATCTGAGATAAGTGATTTCAAGCTCTCTCCACGTTTGGTTCTAACAAAACTGGCCACTGTGAAAATACAGCCAACAATCCCTTGAAATGGTCTTAAGCGGTTTAATTCTACCCTGTGCTGGAAACCTTTGTGCCACTGTGTGTATCATTTGGCATTTTGGACCACAGAGTACAATTCACTGTTACATTTCACCATAAATTTGAAGCTAGCCAGATAATGCGCTCTATAGTGGAATAAATATGTGTTCTAATGAGTAGCTGAAATCCAACCGGATTGATGTGAAATATGAGTAGCAAAGGGAGCTTTTCCATAGTTGAGGCCAGTAACAACTTTTCAGTAAGTTTTTCAACGGTCATGTTTTAACTCCATTTAGTAGTTATTAAACACCTTCAAAATATAAAACAGTAAGGCGAGATGGCGTAGTGGATAATAAACCAGCCTCAGGTCCAGAAAAGCCTAAATTCGAGTTTTGCCTTTGACCCATAATGACTGTATGACCCTAGGCAAGTCACTTCCTTATCAGTACTTTAGGAAACTGTCTATAAATTACTCAGAAAATGATGATCTAAATTGTTAAATGGAGTTTCCCAACATCTCAGAGTGTCCTTATGCCAACCAAATCACAGATCCATTCTTAAATATAAAGTAGAATCAGAAACAGTAAGTTATAAAGTTATTAAGCCCAGAAAGTAAATCATATCACCAAAAACATTTCTCAGCAATTTGCTAGGCATAATGAATGAAAGAAATGTGAATCCTAAGTGGTCTGAACCACTAGTAAGTTACAAAGTCTAGCTCAAACACCTAGCCTTCTGGTGCTTACACTCTAGAAGCAGGGAATGAAACATAAATGAACAAGGACAACAAAAAGTGATATGTGAAGGTCACATGACAAGGTGGGGTGGGAAAGAAAGTCACAGAACGGGGTAAACAGAGGGAAAGACTCAAACTAAGGAAGCTGTGAGTTCAAGAGCAGCATCTGATACTAACTGTGTGAGTATGGACAAGTCATGTAACTTTAGTGAGCTTCAGTTTCCTCATCTGAAAAATGAAGGATATGGACTGATTGGCCAATTAATACTTTCTAATTGAGTCCCTTCCATCTTTAAATATTTGATCCTACAATCTTATAAAGAGTACATTAATCAATAAAGCAAGAAAGATCATGACATAATACATAGAGAGCAATACTTCAAGTAAGGAAGAATGCTGTTCAAGTCTTGCCTCTTGCCTGACACGTCCTAGCCCATCATTTAACCCGTGAATGCTTTAGGCAATGCTCTAAGACTATAACTGTAGTTTAAACCTGCAACCTCGGTCTAATATCCACCGATATTAGTGATATTAATATTAATCACTGATATTAATATCCACCTTTCTACCTAAAGGTCTCATTTTTTCTCCAACCCAAAATCTATCAACTAATATTTGAGGAAAACTCACCATACATCCAGGACTGTACTATAAAGAGAAAAAGCCTTAAAAAACTGAGTCCTTGCCCATAAGGTTAATTTGCCTGCTTTTAAGAATAGTGGAAGTCTGTCCATAACCCAAGTTTCAAAGAGAATTAAACATAAAGGGGACAAAAATGATTACTATTCATTGCAGTATTTTGTGAATTCTTAAGTTCATGTGTTTTCTAGTTAATTTTCATTGGTTTACTTTGATTGTCAATTACCTATATTCTCCAGTATATTTTCCCTCTCTCCCATAACAAATTAAAAAAATAAAGAGTTCAGTAAAACTAACATTATTAACATAACAAATATAACATAACAAATTAACATTATATGCTGCGTTCCACACCCATAATCTCTCACCCTTCCAAAGAAGGGAGGGGAGAAGTGGCATGTGCTGCTTTGCATGGCCACTTCACATCATCAAAGGAGGTACATGAAAAGAATTTAACACAATGACTGCTCTCCATGAGCAATGTCCCTTGCCTCCAATTGTAAATTTAAGAAAAAGAAACAAACAAAAAATAAACTACAGCATTCCTTTTTTTTGCCCCAGTGGATCAGAAAACAAATGACCTCTTCTTTTTCTAGTATTAGGTAACAACATCAGAGTTGACACCACTTACCATTGGCTCTTTTTATTTTGCACACCATAGAACTACGAATTAATTAGTACAATAGCTCTATCTTATTAAGAAACTTTGCAAGAGAAGCTTTTTGATATTGGATCTTAAACTATTGCTGAGTCTTTAAGAGATTTCTTCGCAGCAGAAATAGATGAGCCTTTTAAAAATTTGACTTGTTTAGAGGAAAGCCAAAAAAGTAGCTCATGTGACTTAAGTAGAGTCACCCAAGGGAGCGGGAAGAAAGGATAAAAAATAAAAAGTCTTAAGGCACCCAATGATCTCATCTCAAGCTGAGGTTCTTAATCTTTTTAGTGTGTCATGAAATTCTTTGAGAATATAGAAGCTGATGGATCCCTTCCCAGAAAAATTTTCTTTTTGATACATAAAATAAAGTACATAGGATGACAAAGGAAATCAGTCATATCAAACTAGTTATCAAACTATTTAAACATACATACACACATTCCTAGGCTCCAGGTTAAGAACACCTGAAATGAGTCAGGACTAACACCTGTAACCTAGGGAAACCCATCTCACATCCTTCACACTGCAATTAGGATGAAGTATTTGAGAACAAATTGGAAAGGGGCAAGTAAGGGAAACAATCGTGGATATTTCCAAAGAGCCTCAAGGGAGATAATCCTTGGGCCATGGAAAGCAGTGGGCTGCAGAATCATATAGGATTCCTGGGTTTGTGTTTAGGAAAGATCAGATGACTCGAGGGTCTTGGAAACCCTAGGAGTCATGACCCTTCCTCCATCAGTAACATTTAGAGGTTTTAAAAGGAGGGAAGGATGAATCCTGGTCCAATGGGTCTAATTGGTTTTGCACCACTGATGTCACAAGCTGTATCAGCAAAGATCCTGACATACACAGGAGGCCCTGCTGTACAGGTTATTAGGTCTGCTTTTCTAAAATGAAAGCAACTTTTGAGGGGTCAACAATCACTTTAATCAAGCACATAGATCATTCACTTAGTTCAAGGGGAAAAGTCAGCACCCTGAACTTCAGAGAAAATACAAACAGAGAAATAAAAATGAACAGACAGGGCTTCCAACTGTCTGATCATACATGCATAATTACCAGAGAGAGAAGCACCAACATCTGGATTTTCAAAGCCTAGGGGCTCTTCTGCAGCTACCCAGGGTCCCATAGCCAAGCAAACACTTACAATGAGTAAGCCCCAAAGAAAAACCACACCTTACAGTATAGATACACTTTTCGGAGCCAGAGGACTTCATAACCCTAGAGAACCAGGGCCTCATTAGAAGTTAATAAAAAGTATGGGCCTCCCCTAATCAAGTTTTCCTTGTTGGGCAGGCCCATCAATGAGTGGGGAAGATCTTTAACTGTCTAATCAACATTACACAGGTAGGGAGTTACCAACCAATCAGAGTATTAGAAGTTTTTAGCTTGGAATGCTCCAACTGTAGAAGATTGAGATTATAAGTACTCCCCCCAAAAGGATAAGGTTAAAAGGAGAAGGGGAGGGTAACTGAAAAGAGGCATTATTAGTTAACAGACAGCTTGCTAGATGTGGAAAGAGTTGCCCATAAAACAAGTTCTTTTCTAGACTGTGACATAGATATGATGTTGGAGAGAAAACAAGTCATGTTAACAAGCATTTATTGATGATTCACTATGCACCAGACATCGTGGTAAACACCAGGAATAGAAATACACACAGAAAAATAGTGCCTGCCCTTAAGAAGCTTATATTCTAATGGAGGAAAATAAGACTGAAAGGCTGGGGAAAGGGGTGACATATAAAGCCACCTGGCATGGAGGCAGTGAGGAAAAAGTCCAGGAGAGTTGGGAGAGCAGCCTGGAGAGGAATGAAGACATGGCTAGCCTGTACTTCCTCCTTAAAATGTATATTTTGTGAGCAACCAGTCAATCATAGGGAGAGGCACTGCTGGCAGAGGGTGCTACCCTATCCCTTCTTCCATTCTCTGTCATCCAATACTTAGTAATTGGTGGTGTTTTTGTTTTGTTGTGTTTTTTAAATTCCTTCCAGGGAGTGGGGAACCAGTACAAAAACCAAATAACAACAGTGAATAAAAACAGAGGGAAATCTTATACTCAGAATGTAATATCTGAAAGGGTTATTAAAATAATCTACTGACATTTTTTAGGATCGTTTATTTAAAACTAGGGGCAGGCAGGTAGCACAATGGGTATTACCAGGCCTGGAGTAGGGAAGACCTGAGTTCAAGTCATACCACAGACACTCAGCTAGCTGTGTGACCCTAAGCAAATCACTTAATCCTGCTTGTCTCAGTGTTTTCTCATCTGTAAAATGATTTGGAGAAGGAAACGGCAAACCATTCTAGCATCTTTGCCAAGAAAACCTCAAAAAGGGGTCACAAAAAGTCAGACATGACGAACAGTAAGAAGTCCCCTCCTTTTCCAGATTTTATATTTGTAGAAATGAGGCCAAGAGAGGGTAAGTTTCTTATCCAAAGTCACACAGGTGGTATATAGCAGAGCTAGAATTTAAACTCAGATCCTCTGATTCTATAATTTCTCACTCTTTCAAGCATACCACCTGTTTTCCTCCCTGCTGCACATAAAAAAGAGCATACACTTAGCGCCTTAGCACAGGAGCTCTATTCCTTGTTCTGCTATAAAGAGTATATTCAGATCACATTCAGCTCTGGAGTCAAACTGCACAGTCATTACCTAACTTCCACTGTTTCCACCTTCATATTTCTTCTTTCTTCTCTAATACTGCCATCCAAATGGGTATTTTGCCATTTCAAGATTCTTATTGTATTTAAAATACTTTAATTATTTAATTACTAATTAAATATTATATTTTAATACTTTAATGTCATGTCTTCCATCATCTCAGCCACCTTCATTTCCAAGCTTAGAAATATTTAGTCACCTTCAGAGAATTCTCTTTCCCCATTCAGTCTATCATCAAAAAATAGCTATCCATGAAATGCCTAAAATCTACATCATTCTTTGTATTCCAAACATAAATCTAATATTTAAACCATTGTAATTTCTTTGCTCACTGGCTTCTATCCCCTATAAACCATCCAAGTATGTTATTAGGCATTCATTACACTCAGTCTATCTTTTCATTATCTTCAATTCCCTTCAAATCTAGTGAGAAATCCAACCTCAGCTTATCATTTTTCTATAGCAAATTCTACCTTTTTATACTAAATTTCCATTTGGGTGATAACAGCTCCAAACTTCCTGTCTTTCTCATCTTCAAGGATTTTCAAACCTTAAGACTGAGGATAGAAGAATGAAAAGGGGAAAACAATCTAGAGTGAGAATTAATCTTTTGGTGTCCTGCATCCCCTTTATCAGCCTGGAGAAGCCTATGAACCCCTTTCAGGTTAATGTTTTTTTTTTCAATGCATAAAACACATAGGTTAATGAAAGAAACCCAATTACAGAGAAACCATGATGTATTTTTCCCCACACAAGTTCATAGATTCCTTGCATTTGAAATTGAGAACCCCTAGGGTAAAAAAGACATTTCCTTTTTCTCTAAAACATGGCTAAATATTATCTTCCAGAAATAAAAATAAAGTACGTCTTTAAATCTGGAGAGGTAAGTAAGAATTGATAACATTATTAAGACTTTGTTTGTCATGTAACATAAGCCTGAGTAACACAGACACAACTTGGACCCTTATAAGCTTAATCTCATAAAGCTAGACTTCTAGTCTTAATTCTTATACATAATAATGTGCCTTTATTAAGATTACAAAGTATTTCCACAATGAACTGCATGCCTACTTCTCTGCAACAATTATAAAACAATTTAGAGAATCCTTAAAAAAATCTTTCTTAGGCTATTCAATTTGAATAATGTCATCTATTAAAAATAAAACCAATAAGGAATTATTAATGAAACATTAACTATAAAGCAACAACCCCTGCATATAGAACTTCCTTGGAGATGTTTTAAGAGGTTATTTTGTTGTATATTATTTCTAAGTTTTAAAATAAATGTTCATATCAACCAATTATAGGTGGTGATAATTAATGCAAGCCTCACTATTATTGTGTAAAAACATATTATACTGCATTATACCTTGACAGATTACTGCTCAGTGATAGCTATTAGTAAGTCTTCCTAGGCACTCGCAAATTATTCACACAACAGTAATTAGGTGTGTGGATTTGCAACTGAAATGAAAAACACTTCACACTATTTGTCTCGCTCTGAATAAAACTGTCATTATAGCACACTGTAGACTTTTTTGTGTTTCATAATAAAGCTGCATGTTTTGTTCATTATCTTAATGAATTAAAGATAACCGATACACAGACTTCTTCAATTCTTTAATACTCTGCAGGCTTCATAATTTTGTAAGTGACGGTCCTCCCTCTTCAGATACACATTGGAAAGCACTCTGTGCATTAAAAGCTGGTCTTCAGAATCACTGAGGCAGAAAAAAATCTTCACCTAGTACTCAACCTTGAGGTGATGAGTTCTCTGCATTCAGGTGAGTCATGGGACACATGCTTAGAGCCTTTCCAGTCTAGTTAAGGTTTAGACCTCACACAATTTTAGTGGAAGACTAGATATACATATTGGCAGTAATGAAGAACACAAGCAACGCTAACTAAATTCAGTTTTACCCAAATTTTGTTAAGATTAAATTCAATAATACCACACTTATCTAGTGGTCAAATTTATGAAACTTTATCCATTTAGAATTCAACTATAAAGTGAAAACCAAGAGGAAGGGAGTTCCCCTAACACACACACACGCGCAAACACACACACACACACACACACACACACACACATACACACACCCCTCAGTGGTAAAAAGCAGCTGTCAAAAAACCAAATTTTTGTTCTGTAGGAGAATCTCAAGCATTCAGATCAAACTTTTGCTTTAGAAATAACGTGCAGAATTTAGATTAGTGAATTCACCAGGTTGGTTAGCAGGTTTCTTAAGACAAACTCCAGTTTTTCCTAGAGAAAGAGTAAGGAGGCTGCTAAACATTGACAAAACATGCCAAGAAATGAGTGGATATCGTAAACGAAGAGTCAGAAAAGTATAGGGAAAGACTTTCCTACTCACTTCCATAATCCCCGAGGGCAACAATGTCATATCCCAGGATGATTAAACACCAATCCACTGCTACTAATGATGATCCTGAGTCTTCCCTTAAAAAAGGTTACCCCCCCCCCCATGTAATAAGACAAGGTATTATATAATGCATGTAGACATATATACATATATGTATTTATACATATGTATTAAAGACTCCTACTAAAATAAAAAAATGTTTAGACATATAAAAGGGGCACAAGTTCAGTTATTTGGAAAACTCACTAATCTAAAACTTGTGCCCTAAATGATGCCAAATAATTAAAGTATTATGCCATTAAAACACTTTTTTGGAGGTTCACAGTTCAGGTATGAGACCCAATTCTTCCTTTAAATGAAAACTAGGAAATAATTGTTGAAAAGCCAATTCATGTGATGTTACTATTGTCCAGAAATTGGTAATATTGATGAAGTTTTGTATTGAAGGATTTCTATACTTTTATGACAGTAGCAATTCTCAGATAGCCTGAATCTACATATAGTATTCCAGGATGCCTCTTCAATGGCTGTCAGTCAAAAAAAATCAATTTTTAAAAATAATTTAAGAGTATATTTTTAAGATAGGAGCTTGTAGGCAATTCTATAAAAAGTATTTCTATTAATGGGATTATAGTCATATCTCTGAAGCTCTAGAACAAGATGCAAATGATTGCTGAAAAAGAAAGACTAGTTGGGAGGTTGAGGGAGAAGGGGAAGGTCAGATAGGTTTTTCTAGATGATTATGCATGAAGATGCTATGCTGGAGAGAACCCAGTCCTGAGTCCATCTCTACTTCTAGTAGAATAATTAGGAATCTAGGATAGTAGACAATTTTGGAAACAAATGGGTTCAAATCTGATATTTAATAGTTATGTGACAGTGGGCAAATCACTTAATCTCTCTGAATTTCAGCAGATCCTAAAATTTACCTACAAAATTATAGACCAGTTGCTAACTGCAATTGACATAATCACATATTACTGATGTAACTCACAAAATATTCCCAAATATATAAAACAAGACTATTGCAAACACAGATTTTTTAACATATTGAATAATATCCCACAAGAATAAAATATCAAAACATATTTACTAAAGCACACACACCACAACCCTCAACATTTAACATACCTGTATTTAACATATCCTTCCCCCTTAAATAAACACACTTCATTTTTGTAGGACCATCAGATTTTTGTAAAAATGCATGGGATAGGGGCACTATGGAATCTTGCAAGAGGTTCCCTAATGCAGTGATACCAGACACTCATAAGTCAATGAAAAGGTATGAATACTCTGAAACCAATATCAAGATGAAGAATTACTGAGGAATCTGAAAATACTAAGGAATACATAACACATACGTACCTCCTCTCTGTGGAGAATAGCTATCTGGTCCATTTCCTGTAGGACTTTCAATTGCACCGCTTTGTGATAACAGCTGTCAGAGACATTGATTTTGAGGCACATCACTAGTGCCACTAATTAGAGTAGCTCCAGTCTAGACTTCTAAGTGGTTTGAATGGTTTAAAGGTTTGATTAAGAGATGATAAATGATGTAAAGATTTGATAAAGAATGATTTAAAGTACATCTGAACCCTCAGGACAGTACAGAACTATCCTATCCTTTCCTTTCCTGAACTCTGAACTTTTGAGACCAAGAGAAGTGCCTAAATGCCAGAAAAGACTTCCTTAGGTCACTGAGCATTCAGGATGTCATAGTCCTGCTTCTCAATCCCATATCAGAAAGGGCATCCTAAAAGTTTGCTCTTGGTTCAGAGACAAGGGTATGGCTGCCAGAACCCTAACGTATAAACTGTTGGCTCTAAGCAAGAAATTCCACTGGGGAACAGACTGTCAAAGGAAACTGAGAATTTTGCTTCACCCTTATAATTCTTTTATTTTTCTGGTATTCATTCTGTAAAATGATACACTGACATTTCTGCATTTTTAAGCCCTTCTCCATCCCTTTATTAAGATTAAGTTGCACTTAGTAAAGCAACCAAATGGTTAATTTTTGTTTGTTTACAGTCTTCCTCCTCAGATTTATCCACATTAATGGCATTTTCTTTTCTTTCTGCCTAATATGTTAGAAATCAAGTACACTTCATGGATCTGGAAGTTGGCATTAATAAAATGGAATTCCATTGTTTTAATTACTGCTTCTAATGATCACTTGGTTCCATGGATAAAAATCTCATTTCCCGAAAGCCAACTCCCAGTAGAGCTGGTATATTTTCCCCTCCTTTGTCCTGATAAGAAGGCAGGGTATCTGATTTTCAGGATTAGAATGAAAACAATTTCTCCGATTCTCTTTGATGTTCCCAAATATAGGAAGGCAATTCTTCAGCCCTTGTTAAATGCTATTCAGCTTTGGGAAAAAAAAGCCACAGCTTGAGGGACCGGAAAAGATTGCCAAAGACCATAATATGGCCACCTGTCATCCAGTCAGGAGTAATTTTTAATAAATTGGTCATTCAGTTCAGTACCAAGTGGTCAGATGTTCTTATCACAGCTGACACCAAATAGCACACTTTGGCTATGTCTATGCAGTACTTTATAGCTATTCAACACATAGTTGTCTTCAGTAATTCTACAGATGCCTGTGATATCCTAGAGAATTTGCTCCTATTCACTGTATCACACCTTTGTTTTTAAATGCAGCATAGTCAAATCTGCCAATATCATAGCATCATTTACTGCTGTGCCTCTTGAAAACTGACGAGGAGTACTGCATGATCTTTCTAGGGGTCCCAGAATTGGTATAAGGATGTAGGTATATATGAATGCATGAATACATTTAAGTCTATGGGGGTGGGGAAATGAGGGTACAATCAAAGATTAACAGAGACAGGAATGGTTTCCTTCTCTATTTTCTTCTTGAAATGACATGTAAGTTTCAAAAAATTTACATGCCATAAATACTAAAAAACCTTACATGACATAAATATTAAAGTTCATACCATTAGAAAATTTAAATATGAAAATTAGAGTAAAATGGAAGGGGAAATTCTCAGCTCTGGCTAGGGGAATAATTGTTAACCCAATGAGACATATTCAAAAAATATACAATTGAAAATTTTAATTACATAAAATTAGAGCTTAAAAAACAAAATCAGCAAGGATAACAAAACCTGTGAATTCAGAATTAATCTTTGCATCAAATTCCTTTGCTAAAAGTCTAATAATATTCAAGACAATAGAAAATTAACATAAATATATATGGTCAAAGGCCACTGTCCAATAGATAATGGCCAAGAGATGTGAGCCAACAGCTCCCTAAAGAATTTCAAAATAGCAACAACTATACAAAAGATTCTTCTCAATCACTAATAATAAGAAAAATGAAAAGCAGACCAATTGTGAAGATTCATCATACATCCTGCAAACTTACAATGATGAAGAGAAAGATAGGAATAACTAAAACTGGAAAGGTTGCAACAATACTGACAAACTAACAAACTGTGAATGGAGCCAACCATCCTGAATTTGGAATGATGCAACACAAGTCATAAAAATGTCAATATGTTTTAACCTAAAAATCAAATGGCTGGACATATGCCCAAGAAGCTAAGGCACAAAATAAGAGGTTCTATATGTGCCAAAATATTCAAAGCAGCATTTTTTGTTTGTGGTAGAAAATAACTGGAAACATGGAAGGTACACTAATGATTGAGGAAGGCTAAGCGATATATGAGTAGTGCATTTTAAGAAAGCAATAGAAAGAGGTTTATGGAATGAGATCGGAATTACAATTTCATTGATGGAAAGAACACTAGATATAGGAACTTCCTCTCCTGATGCAGGTAGGCAACCTCTCTGTAACTTAGTTGCCTAGAACACTGGGAGTTTAAATGACTTGCACAGAATAGGGAATAGGAGTTAGAGGCAAGATTTGAACCTAGCATCTCTTGACTCTTTGAGGTCAGGTGTCTATCCACTACTTCTCAATGTCTCTCAAAAAATGAAAATGTGAGAAAAATGGATACAGAGGAAAGTATGAAGAACCAAGAAAAGAATATGTACAATGACAATAATGTAAACAAAATGAATATAGTATGAACACTGTATAATTCTTGGACCCAGAAGAAAAAATGCTGCACCTTCTTTCTTCAGTGACTGGAGTAGCAGGGTGGGGAAGAGGTGGGAAGGAAGGAATATGGAAACTGCAGTTGTGGAATAGCTTGCTCTGCTTAAATATTTTTTACTATTAACAAGGAAAAATTTATGGATGGAATAAGTCCATGTATGCATTTGTGCATGCGTGTGTGTGTGTGTGTATGTGTGTGTGTGTGTGTCTGTTTTTAGAGGTAGGGGGAAGTAAATGAGGACAGTGGAAGGGTATGAGGTATATCCAGGAATGAGCATGAAGAAGGGAAGGCGGAATATCAAATGAATATGAATATTTTTCAAAAGAATTGCAGACTCCAAGAAACAATTTGAAAACAATCTAAATCATCATAGTAAGACAAATTTGAAAATTAATACAACTCTAGAGTTCCACTGAAACTTGGCCAGAATGACAAAAAAAATGGCATACAAGAGAAGGGAAAATTTAATATACCTCCCTTCTCATGGAAGGAAGTGGGGAGACTCTGCCAGGGACAGACTGTTGAATTTTATGTCATATTGAATATTTTGGCTTAATTGTTTTTCTTTGTTAGAATGTACTGTTTAATCTGTAGTAAGAAAAAGGGCATGGGTAAAGAGAAAGAATACATATTTAGAGATAGGATTGCCAACTAAAGAAAGCCATCTATAAAACATTTTTAAAGATTCTGCCATATTGACAACTTTGCAGGTAGTTTATTCCCTATAAAATGTGATTCACCATTGCTGGTGCATTATCAAACACGTATCAGTCAAGAAATCTTTCACTTCTTTTCCTTTGAAAAGAATTTTGATTCTAAATAGTTCATTGATTTTTATCTTTAAAATCTTCCAAACTCTATTGAAATTAAAACAAATTTATGAGATTTTATTTGTGCACTTCTTTCTTTCTGGAGTGCCATTCTGATGAAGTTAGAACCTCAAGGTCCTTTCAATCATATATTCTTTGATAAAGAGTTCTATGATTAAAACACTTCAGTGACCTGCATTTATGGAGACAGTCTGTTCTCCTTTGCCTCTTAAAATAAAAGCATTCTTTATTTATAGCAATCAGGATTTCCTTTCCCTACAGAGGCTACATCTCAGGAAAATTAGAACAGTCAAATGTTTACAGTGACTTTGGCCAACAGTGCTTACTCCGAAGTATTGCTGCTTCCCTATATAGTCACTGTTGACCTCCATAGGCCCAGTGCTCATCCCATGTGACTCTGAGAATTTCCATAGTCACATCAGATAAGTATCTGATCCTATCACTTAACTCTCTTGGAAACTTTAATTAGACAATGGAGACATACTAAATAGGTAACTGTTGCTTATCCACAGAAACAAGGGACACAATACCTTCTCTCCCAACTGTGGTGGGTGTGGGAAGGCTGCACAACACATGAGAAATGAGGAATTTCACAGGAGAAGTGGTATATAAGATATCGTCAACGTATGACTGGGGAAAAAAGACTCTTCGTGTAGCACGGTGAGGGATAATAGGACAATCTGATACAATATCAGGAGAGAAAAGGAAGCTCCCCACACATTATATAGATACACCCCTTGACCCAAGCTGGACAAGTGTTGTACAGGATGCATGAGCACAGATAGGTTTTGATCCAAGCTGCTAGGTGGTTCCGTGGATAGAGTGGAGAGTAGAGTCAGAAAGATCTGAGATCAAATCTAGCCTCAGACTAGGGACATGACTCTAGGCAAATCACTTAACCCTGTTTGCCTCAGTTTCCTCAACTGTAAAATGGAGATCATAAAAGCACCTACCTCCCAGGATGTGAGGTAAATGAATGTGTGTGTGTGAAGATAAATGAGATAATAGATGCAAAGCACTTGCTATAGGGTCTGGCAGGTACTAAATAAATACTCGCTCCTTCCCTTCCTCCCCTCCCTCTGCCTTATCTGTGTAATTGGAGGGCATACCAACATTGGTGAGATCACAAAACAATGTCATATGATAGTATGGTGTCATACACTTTGGAAGGAGAAAGGACCCAAGAGACCATGCTCCATGTTGTTCCACAGGTTTAAGCTTTTAGTAAAAACTCACACAGATATATACATATCAAAAACACATTTAGTTCAGTATATCTAGATACCTATCTTTGAATGTCACTTCCTGAACTTGATTATGAAATGATTCATTACATTATTTTGGAAAACAATTATTAAGATATGTTGAATACATTTATCGGAGGTAAATGTAGCTGGACAGAAAGTGGTCAGGATATTGTGATCAAATGACTCCTGGGCAAACTGATGAAATCACAGATGGCACATGTCCCAGAGCCAATCACAAGTGAAGGTGTGTTGAACAAAGTGCAAAGACATATAACATCTTCTCTTATGGAATCAGAGGGCAGGTTGCCCTTGGTTGACTGAAGATTGGCCATTTCCAAGGTCATCTTTAAAAAAACTAGCTTGTAAGCTCCGGAGTCAGTCTAGACAAGACAGCTTTATGGATTGTGATCCTTGATAGCATTGAAGAGAACGTCTGTCTGCATAGTATTTTGCACTCAGCAGGGAGCAGAGAGAGAGAGAGAGAGAGAGAGAGAGAGAGACTGCAGAGGAAATTCTGGGGAAAGCGATCCATGGCAGGGGAGAAGAGAGGTAGTCATGGATTCAAGACGGAGCAATTCACCAAGAATCATGTTGTGTAGAGAAGTTCAGCTAACTTCTCAACAGAGACACTGAACCCAGAAGAAGTAGCATGAAGACAACACAAGAAAAGGGAGGGTATTAAGACCCTCCTGGGCAAAAAGTATGAGCTTGTCTAGGACAAATATGCTCCTTACATGTGTACCTCATTACTAACGTACTTCACATGCGCACTCAATCTTCACATTAGTATTATGTGTATTTGTAGCAGATATCACTCCCAGGTTTATGAGGAAAGGATTTTATAGCTTACATTCTTACTACAGCCTCTTAGAAAATGCTTTGCTTTGAGATAGCTCTATCTCTTGGCAGACTGCTAAAGGTATGCACACCAATGGGGGCTTGTGGGATATGGTTTAAGAAGTGAAGACCCGCAGAGCACTCTTCAAGCTGGGGTAATGGTTGTTCCTCCGAAGGACCCAACCAGTGAGTGGAGAATTGACGGAAACAGCTGCCAGAGAGGGTGCTACAAACAAACATCTGGAGTTCTACATCTAGAAGTTAATTGTCCTTGCAATATTATTCTAGAACAAATCTTTTTTTTGTAGTCTTCCTTCCCAAATTTATAGACTTTAGATTATAAATATTTCTAATAATATTATATAGAAATAATTCAAATAAATTAACACTTATTATTCACCTATTATGTGTAAGACCTAAAAACAAAAATGATACAGTCCTTGCTTCAAGGGGCCTCCATTCTATAGGAAAGGTTGGGGTGAGTGGAACAGATCAAACATATATACATATAGATAAATACAAAATAGTACATAGAAAATCAATACCATAAGGCTCTGCTCAACTGAAACGATGCTTTATCCTCAATAAATATCCTTTCCCTTCTTTCAATATCTTTTCCCCAGTATAGCTAAGTAAAACATCTGTTACACTGACAATGAATGGTCTTACCTTAGTGTAATATTGAATTTGAACTACCAGCCTAACCTGAGTCAAGTCTAGACTACTCTACTTTGCTGCCTTGTAAGGATGAAATGACAAAACATACATGAAAGTACTTTGTAACAAGTATTGGACAATATACAAGAAGTCAGTTATGGAAATAAAAGTAACACTAGTGGTATTGGTAGTGGTAAATGGTTGAGATGATTTCATTGTTATAATTACATTTATATAGTACTTTAAGGTATACAAAGAACTTTGCCCTATGTGATCTCATTTAATTTGATTCTCATAATACTCACAGGAGGTGTTTGCTATCATTATCCTTATTTTGCAGATGAGGAAACTGAGGCAGAGAGAGAGACCTATTTGACTTACCCAGGACGACAAAAAGTACTTGTTAAAGACAGGATTCAAACTCAGGTCTTCTTGACTGGAATACATAGCACTGAAGCCCTCCCTCACTGAAAACAGAAATCAAGTGCAAGTCATGTCATCATTTCTCTGATGGCATGGTCTTCTTTGGCAATGAAGGACAAAGACACACACACATAGCATTCCACTCACTATGCCACCTAACTGCCTAAAGTGAGGAAACCCCTCATGCCAATTCAGATTTGCATATGCTCTGCAATCTCTCTTGTTAGAGGGCTGCCTATGAAGGGTTAAGTGACTTGTGATGGCTCACTCTGACATTAAGTATCCAAGCTGGGACATGAAGCCAGATCCTTCTGACTTCAAGGTCAGTCTTTTTATCTCCTGACTCTCCAGTAAATGATTGCTTTAAAAGAAATTATGTGCTAGATGTGGTGATGTGTTCCTACAATCTCTGCTACTGGGGAGGCTGACACTGAATCCAAAGCTTGGAGGTTCCAAATTGCAATGGGTGTCCATGCTGAATCCAACATCAATATAGTTGGTTTTATGGACCAGGAGGTAACCAGGTTGCTTAAGGCGGTGGAAACTAGCACAGATGAGAATTAAATCAGGTGAAAACTCCTGTACTGATCTATGATCAGATGAGGCTGGTGAGAAGCTGCCAATTGTGTTTTTCTCCTGGGTGAGAGAGGGAGACCAAGACCAAAATTAAAAAAAAAATGATGTAATTGAGATGAAGAACTCAGAAGCGCTGTGTACCAATGCAAACATGCATTTTTATAACAGTAAATAGCTTACATTCCTTCAAAACTGCTGAGAGCCATATTCGATGCTAAAAGTTGCTTTTGATAGCAGAAACAAGGCAACAAGCATTTACTAAATACTTGCTATTTACCAGGGACGGCACTAAGCAGTGGGGTTACAAATACAAGTGAAAAAACAAAAGAGTCATTTCCCTCAAGAGGTTTATATTCCAATGGAGGAAGAAAATAAAAAGGAAATGAAAAGGGAAGGAAGAGGATGAAGGTACCCTTATAGGGGCATGATGGTGAAGTCTAGAAAGTCAGATGCTCAGCTAGGAAGAAAATGAAGGTTGACTGGCTTGGTCAGAACCCCTGTTAAGATTTATCCAAATGTTCTATTTCAAACTCTACCCATGGAAGCAATAAACAATTACTTATACTGCCAGGAATTGGTAAGAAAACAATCACGTATCTCTTAGTAACTAGGAAAATCGATATTGGGAAAACATCCATTAATGCGTAAGGACATTCTAGCAACCCAAGAAAGCAATGGTCTATTAAAGTCAGTAAAGGGAGCGCAAAGGAGAAGCTGAATTAACAATTCAGTGACAACACTCATGACAAAAAAAAAATGGTGGTGCTGCAGTGGATAAAGCACCTGGAAGAGAGTCAGGAGTTCAAAGCTGGCCTTAGATGCTTACTAGCTATGTGACTTCGGGGAAGTCACTCACCCTTGTTTGTTTTTGTTTCCTCATCTGTAAAATGAGCTGGAGAAGGAAATGGCAAACCACTCCAGGATCTTTGCCCAGAAAATCTCAAACGGGGTCACCAAGAGTAGGACACAATTGAAAAATGACTAAACAACAAGAAAAAAATAAATTTCCTTATCTTTGCATTGGAGCATATATAATATGCTTTTCTATTTTGTTTTGTGGTTGTTATATTTATTTTGTTTTGTTTCTAATGAGATCATTAGTCATCTCCATGGGATACTTAGGTAAAGACTGACTTGAAGGTAGGTCTTTGATGAGATGACTTTATCATAATATTTAAAAAGAATTTTATTGATATTTGTAAAATTTTTGTACTAAGTACATTTCTCAACATACTATTCTCTTCTCAGAGAAAGAGCCATTCCTTATAGGAAAAACAATTTTATAAAATATGAGAGAAAGTATTCAGCAAAACTAATCAACTTATCAAAAAAAAAGTTTGATGCTATAAACAAGATTCTGCATCCCTCACCCTCAAAGAAGAGGGAGGAGAGAGATGATGATATCTTATGTTTCTGCTTTTAGTCAAGCTTTATCAGGATAATTTCCTAGCATTCATATTCAATTTTTCTGTTGCTGATCTTTCAGTTTTTAACTTTCAGTAATCTTAGATACTGTTTTTCTGGTTCTGCTTCCTTCAGTTTGTATCAGTCTATGTAAATTTCCAGATTTCTTACAGAATATTCTGTTGGAAAATTATTTTCTATTCTTACCATATTCATCATTTCTTACAGCATATCTTACATTGATAAAATTCCATCCTGTTTATGTTGTTTCGCCTTCCCCCAATTGATGGATATATGATATCATTTTTAACAACATCCAGTACAGTTTCCACATGGAATATAGCAGAATCAGGTATTAAGAACCCAAGTTAGAGAAAGCCCCGGAGGAGAGAGCCTCTCTAGGAAGGGAAAGTTCTTAAAGTTCACCAGCTGTTCCCTTAGAGACATGCTTGATCAAAAGCAATCTCCTGCTTCTCTGCTACAGTTGTCTTTGATGTTCCTCAGATAGCAAACAACTGAACTCATACAGAAGGCTGCTGAGGTTCAGGAAAAGAATATTTTAACTGGTGATAGTGACCTGGCTTCCTATAAACCCTCTGGGCAGAAAAAGAAAAATCCCAAGAAAATAGTCTTTTCTGATATAACCTTTTCCTGCATTTCTGCTGGTAGACTGTCTGACATGGTGCTGGAGTCTTAGCTATGCACTTTGGCTCAACTGCTTGACAGCTGTTTCTCATTACATTAGCCAACTGGGATATGAAGACTCCCTAAGAAATAGCAATGAGTCACTTAACCTTGCTTAACCTTAATTTCCTTACCTGCAAAATATGTGCAGTAATAATTGCCCTATCTCAAGTGTATCTTAAAGCAATGTACAAAAAATCTTAAGTGTAATAGGGGAAAAGGTCTGAGAGACACCATATGAGCTTATTTAGATGGTATCTCTCCACACAGAAGATGCTGAGGAGAGAACTTCTGGAGAAGCAGGATATAAATGTAAGGGAAGAGCTTGAAAAGACCTTGGAGCATGGATTAACATGATGTAATTAGATTCTGGTTTACTAATCATGTGATTGGGTGGAGCCTATTTTGCTTGGTTACATGGCTGGGACTGTTGACATCTTTAAAAAGGTCTGAGTCATCTTTGGTCACCTCCATACTCTCTTTAAGTCTGGGGAAGCCTAGTAAGTCTTCCTCTCACAGTTTCCACTGGGAGTCATGCTGTAAGGAAAAGAATCTCTGACACTATATGGCTATCAGAAATGAACACAGCTCCCTAGACTTTTCATTTCCTCTCTTCCATTCTAGAGGCAGGGAGTGGAGTCTCTACTGATTGGATAGCAAGTCACAAGAACTCAAGAGTTAGAATACAATCTTGCCAATGCAGCATCAACTCTGGGGAGCAAAGAAAAATCTTTGGGAGTGATATTCTAGACCCAAAGCCTAGAAATCTGAAATGAAGACTTGCTTATTAGTGATTCAATCTTTGGAGGTGAACTTAGTGAGACTATGTAGAAACTGAGTTAAGTTTTTATGCTTATCTAAGAATTGTGATGGTGTAGGGAAAGAGCATGCCCCAGTGATACTGGGGAAAATGTGTGTATGTTTGTTTTTGCAGTATCTTATAGGAAAATATATCTGATGGAACTGGAATACTACTAGTCACAGCACCCTAAAAATGAAAGTAGCTAGTAGATGTTTAAGCACGTGACTACTAAGAAGCAAGACATTCTGAAACTCAAGAGCACCCTGGAAACCTGAGGTGTGATAAAATCAAACTGACTCTGAGAGAGGGGGACCAGAGCATATACTTTACAGACTATTAAAAATCCTTTTCTTTTATAGGATTTTTCAATAGTTCAATTCAATAAACACTCAATAACCATCCATTATGTGCCAAGCAAAACACAGTCCTTGTCCTCAAAGAGCTTACAATCTAGTTGATTTCGTCTATGAAGATTTTTGATGGCACTAGCCATTTATGATAACAAGTAAAACTGTATTGGCCAGTAGTAAGATGTTGGTTGATACTCTTGATTATTGCTATGATGATAAATCAGAATCTGTTTGTAGAAGATAATCAGAGTCATCAAATTTGAGATAACTTTGCAAAACAAGTACATTAAGAAAAAATTCATCCTTTTTCTTGTTTTCCTCCCTAACTTCTACTTTCTACTGCCCTGATATTTGCATGAAAATATGATCAAAGAGCCTTGTAATCAATTTCCTCTTGCCATTTATTTTCTACCTAAAGGCATAACTAGGGACAGTGTGGGAGGTTGAGGATAAGCATTCAGACTGAGGAAAAAATCTCTTAGAAGAAGAAAATGACAGCAGGGGAGAGGAAAAAAACATTCAGAAGAAAAATGTACAAAGAGAAATGGGATGCAGTAAGTTAGAAAAGAGAGAAAACTTGGGATGGTGCTTCAGGAAGAGACAAGCTTGAGTACCGTCTCTGATATATCTTAGCTCTGTGATTTTCCTGACTCCTCTCATTTAACCTCTCAGTTCTTCAAGGAAGTATTGAAAACTGAAGAGAAATATTCCGGGTATGGGGCACTGTTTTATTTTGTTTTTGAATTCAAGAAGAAAAACAGGGAAAGAAAAATAATCCAAAATTAGGCTGAAAACATCTTACTAAAAAGATCCACTTTCATAATGAGGCAAGTTCAGGTTCATGCTATGATCAAAAAAATCAAAAACCTGAGAAGTTCCTGCTCATTTTATTTTTTCTTAACTATTGGCATCACTTTCTCCACTTCTAATAGCCTTTCGAAAAGCTTTTATGTCCACTCTCTATTTAGAGAGGAAATAGAAAAGGATGGGCAAGCATGAAATATCCCTTACCTTAGGATAAGGGTGACTTAGGTGTGTTGCCTAATCTCAGCATCTTCTGAGATCTAGTCTTACCATATTCATCATTTCTCACAGCATATCTTACATAGATAAAATTCCATTCTGTTTATGTTGTTTAGCCTTCTCCCAATTGATGGATGTATGATATCATTTCCCTCTAAGAATTAATTCCTCCTTATTACCTTAGTATCCTATATATATGTATATATATATATATACATACATATAACATATGTATGTATATATATACATATATGTAATATATATATGTATATATATATATATATATATCCTATATATTTCCTTGCTCTGTTCAAACCAAAGTTGACCCTATGAACCTTAAACCTTATTTTAATCTCTGGTCTTCCAGAGTTTCTGTTGGCTTGTGATCATGGGCCTCTGGATCTTTATCTCTGGATATCTGTATGACAGCACCTGTCATTCTGACCCTTTATGAATACCAGAATTTAAAAATGGTTCCTTTCTCTTAAGAGCCAGACTCTTTCTACTTCCACACACCATGGACAACAGAAGAATCTTTGACTTTTTCCCATTACTCCAAAGACATCATCTTATTTCCACTGGTAGTTTTCTATGATGTTACAAGAAGCACTTGGTTCAAAGTTGTCTTATGATGTTAAAAAAATTGGACAATCAAATTCTGTTTTGTTGGTTTTTTTCATGTAGTCCTGGCACTTTATTACCTTTGGTGATTTTCCAGAGCATATGACTTCATTTCAAAAACATATGACAAAGAATCAATGTTTAGGTTTCCAAAAGTGACACAGACTGAATTTTAACTCTGACAAACTGTTTTGCTAAGCTATGTTTTAACACTGAACATTTAGAAACAAAGATGTTGCTTGTCAAAAGTCTGTTTTGGAAGTTCTCTTAATTCTACTTAATGGGATAAACACCCAATGATGGTGTGTATCAGAGTGTTTCAAAATACTTGGTCTGAGATTCTTTCCCAAGAAGTATACAGCTACCTCTTAACAACTATGGCTTCAATAACATGCAGCATCACTGCAAATGCAAGGACTGCTTTCAATTTCAAGTATCATGATGGGCTCTTCAGGAAAAAAAACATTGAGTGCTTGTGAAATGTTCACTTATACCATCTGTTTAAACTGAAAGCCAAGGTTAAGCTTTAGAGATCCTTTCTGGCAGTGAGACAGCAACAAGAAGACCAGAATGATGGAGATAGAAATCAGACCTAGATCCTCTAGATTTTAAATCTATTCCTCTTACCACTATGCCCCATCTCAACTGAGAAACCTCAGAGGAATCTATGCCTGGGGCAAATGGAGTAAAAAGGAGAAGACACAGAAAACCATCTATCCTTGGGTACTGTAGTTCATGAAGAGCACTGACTGTCCCCCAGTGAATACTACAGCATGGACTTTCTGTTCCTCTAATACCTGAGAGGACAGGGAGTTAGGGATAGGTGAGGAAGGGGGAGCTACAGGAATGCTCAAGAAAAAAATGTTGACCCTCACCATGCTGACACCCTGAAAAAAGTTCTTATTGCTCTTTCTTAATATATCCATAGCCCAAATGTTGAAATAAATGTTTTCATAATTGATTATCTCCTACTTATAAAACCATCATACATAAACACACACACACACACACACACACACACATATATATATATGTGCATAGGTGTATGCATATATACTCTTTCTATGCATAGTTACATATATGTTCATATATACATGTTGTAGTTCATTCTTTCTTTTCAAAGAGGACCAGTGACATCTCAGGTGATCTCTTGACTTGCACGTGAAGTGGATTTAGGTGAGGCAGAATTGCACAAAATCATCAGCCTCCTCCAGAGTCATCTAAATCCAACGGCAAGGAATGGTGATGGCCCAGAATGCAGAGGATGACTTTGGTATCTTCTATTTCTGACCAAGCTCTAAGTGCTCCATACTTAGCTGCCTTCATGATCACTGGAACAAACTCTTCTCCACCGACCTCACTGCGGGAAATCTTCACATGCTTGGGGCAGACATCTCCTTAACTCACTGATAGGTTTGCAGCCTGAAGGTTACCCTCAACCTGATTCAGTCCATCTGCCATGATGGTTTTACCAGGGTATAACCAGTGCACATGGTATAGCTTCTTGGAGCTATAGGGTAAATAGCATGAGGAGGCCATAACAGAAAAAGGTTAAGAATTAATCCCTGGCTTGCGGGAAAAAAATCAAGCAGGTACAAAAAATTTATGCTATAGTTTGGTTTTATAGAGCACCAAGGAGCCCAAACATTCATAGAAATGAAAACTCAGTGACATTATAAGAATAATGAAAAGAATAGAAATGAGGAAAAAAAACCACTCAAATCTTCCAAACTCCCAAATTCATCTAACCATTTTCATCAAAGTACTCTGGGTCTTACACTCAGCTTTCCCATAAGTCTGTAGTGAACTGTTTTTCTAACTTTTCTTTTATTTTAGTGAGAAGGAAAGTATTTTATTCTGTCTAATTATATGTTTCTTCTCATCTTTTCTTTCAAAAACAAACAAAAGCCACATACCGATTTCCAGCAGTTTCTGTGATCAAGTCTTCCTAAGTTCTTTCCCTCAGCTGAAAGGAGAAACTTACTGGTAAACACCTTCTACTAGGTTTCAGAAATACTTTAAGAAAAAAAATAACATGAAAGGTTGAAAGGGAATAACCCATAACGTATTTATATACTAGGCTGAACAAGTTAATTTCTTAAAACTATACTTTTAAGGTAACAATATATATACATATATGTGTGTATGAGTATACATACATGTATAATACACACACACACACACACACACATATATATATATATATATATATATTACACACACTCACACATAATTTTTTTTCTGTTAGCAGAAATGGTTCTTTGAGTCTGCTGAGATTAATTTCAACACTGAGCTAAAGAAATAAAAACTTCATGCTATTTCACTTACTGCACTGCACCACAAATAAATTCATTCACAGTGGAAATGATTTCCTAAGTATCAGGAAATTAGAAAGCCAGTCCCCTTAATTACCAATGGGCAGGCCTGGAAACCTGTTAAGGTGACCTCTGCTTATCTGTCCTCACAGACAAGAAAACAAACTGGGTCTGGTTGATGGAAAATGAGAGAATTGTGAAGTCCATGAAGTGTGCACTGAGTGGCTGGGAAGCACACACGGAGCACAGCATCTTGGGCCTGGAGTCAGGAAGTGCTGACAAATTTAGAAGATTTGTGACCTTGGGCAAGTCACTTAACCTCTGTTTGTCTCAATACTGTAAAAGTTGAAAAATAATAGTACCTGCTTCCCAGGGTTGTTGTGAAGATCTAAGGGCATAATATTTATAAAGTACCTGGTACATAGTAGGTACTATATATATATATATATATGTATATATATATATATATATAAGTCATCATTATTTATTATTTTATATGGCATTCCCTTCTTCTATTCTGCAGTCCACTGACACTACACTCCTTCCTGGTACCTGAACTCTATTTGATCTCTGGATTCTGGGTATTTTTACTAGCTGGCTTCCATGCCTGTATATCCCTCCTCATATCCCTTTTAGCTTCCCAGGCTACCTTCAAGTCCTAGCAAAAAGTCTACCTTCTATGAGGGGCATTTCCCAAGCCCCTCTAATGCCAGTGCCTTGCTGCTGTTAATTACCTCAAAATGTATCCTGCATATATTTTGTTTGTACATAGTTGTTTACATATTGTCTCCCCCATTACAAGATAAATTCCTCAAGAGCCCAGGGACTGTCTTCCACCTTTTTTTTGTACCCCAGAGCTGGGCACAGTGCCTGCTACATAAAAAGTCCTTAATAATTAAGTTTAGGTACTGGGTACCTTCCTTTCCAATTCCTTGCCCTTAGGAAAATAACAGAGTTGAGAAACTGAATAAAACTCATTTGTACCCACGTGATAAAGCTCCTGGTTCAGATTTTTAAGAACTTTGGTTAGAATTGTGACAAGAAAGGCTTTACCTCATGAAAATAATTGCAAGTAAAATAAAATAAGAAGGAAAATTTTGAGAAGAACTAATAGGGTTTCCAAGCTACACTGGAAACTGGAAATAGGCAGCTAGTGGTATAGTAGATAGAGCGCTGAGTCAGAAAGAACTAAATCCAGCTTCAGGTGAACTCATCCAAAAGTTCTGGAGAACAATTTATAATTATACTCAAAGGGCTATATAACTGTGCATACCCTTTAATACAGTAATATCACCACTGTCTTCCAATGAAATTTTTAAAAAGCAAAAAGACCTTTATGTGCAAAAAATATTTAGAGCAGCTCTTTTTGTGGTGGTAAAGAATTGGAAATTGAGGAGATGCCCATCAATTGGGAATGGCTGAAGAAGGTGTGGCATATTATTGTGAAAGAATAATACTGTGCTGTAAGAAATCGCAAACAATATGTTTTTTAAAAAACCTGGGAAGACTTACATAAAATGACACAAAGTGAAATGAGCAAAATTGGGAGAATGTTGTACATGCTATCAGGAATATTGTATGATGTTCAACTGTGAATAACTTACTTATTCTTAGCACTACAATGAACCAAAACAGTTTTGAAGGACTTATGGTGGGAAATAATACCCACTTCTAGAGAAAGAACTGATAGAAGTTCTTTCTGATAGAACTTTCAGATAGAACTGATAGAAGAAGACTGAAGCATACTTTTCAAACCTTATTATTCATGGATTTTTTGGTTAGCTCTTTCTTTTGCAATATGGCTAATATGGAAATGTTTTGTGTGACTGCACAGGTACAATCTGTATCAAATTGCTTGTCAAAGAGGGAGAGAATTCAAAAAAATTTTAAAGAATGTTAAAAATTTTTGTTTATATGTAATTGTGAAAAAATAAAAATTAGATGTAAAAAAAAATCAGCCTCAGACCCTGGACAAGTCATATAATCTGTTTGGCTCAGTTTTCTCAGCTGCAAAATGGAAATAAAAGCCAGACCTATCTTCCAAGGTTGTTGTGAGGATCAGATGAGATGAAATTTGTAAAAAGCCTCCAGACTCATACTGAACCCTTTCCCATACCCGACATTCCAGACAATCTGAAAGCTGACTTTTTAATTCCCAATATTTTCATTTTATCTTCTATTTTATCTTGTCCCATGTGTGGAATCCTCCCACATACTCCCCACTATCCCCTCCACTCAAAAAAACTCCTCAAACTCTATTTCCATATTATCACTTCCTTCAATTCATAACTATTTTGTCAACTCCTTGACGAGGCATTCCCCAAATTCCCTTCTTCATCAGGTAAAAATGAGCTCTCCCTCCTCAAATTCATCATAGTATTTTTCCCGGATATCACATTCCTTTGTATAATTTTGTTTGTTTTTTTGGTGTATGTAGATATCTTCCCCCCTATTAAACTCTAAATTGAAAGCAAGTTGTGTCTGATCTACTTTGTACCACTAAACATAGCACAGTGTCTTCTAAACAGTAGAGAGCTTAACAAATACTCCAGAACACAATTATGCCAAATACTAATTTTAAAGGCAAGTATACTTTAGTTGACTGGACAGCAGCAGAAGATGAGGAGTCAAAACCCAATGCTCCATCTTCCATTCCTTTACTCCAATGAATTCAACTGCTAGGAATTCAGAAGTCCTTCCCTTCTTTCTCAATTATCAAATACTCAAGGCTATTCTATTTGAGGGGAGAGGGGCATCAAAAAAAGAAAGCAACCACTTTAAAAAGAATCCATACCTGGAGAAGAGGAGGCATAGCATGAAAAAAGAAGTGTTAGAGAGTAGGATACAAGACTTTTGCCTTTGCCACTATATATCATCATGATGATTAAGAGTAGATATCAAGTACCTCATGAGAGCTATCTTCAAATATCAGAATGGTTATTATGGAGAAGAGGGAATAGAGGTGTTTTGTTTAGCTCCAGATAACAGATGTAGAACCCATGAATACAAGTAACATGGGGGTAGCTTTCAAGTCAGTACAAAGAGCTTTCAAATTTCAAAGAGCTGGTTACAATGGTCAATGTTCCTTCAAAAGATAGAGAGTTCCCTGTCATGGAAGGCATTCAAATTGTAGATGTTCATCCTGCATTAAAGAATTCATAATCTTAATGATCTCTCCCATCTCTATGATTCTATTTGTTTATAATAAAATAGTGTTAGGGAAAACTTGGATATTCATTATGGAAAATTAAGACTGGATTATGGATTACAGATACTGGACACCTAATGAAAAGAAAATGAAATATTTGTTTTGGCTATGTAAAAGTAACATTAATTACTTTGACTTTTGAATTATTTATGATTCCTGCCTGAGCACCATGCAGCACTATAAAATTATGTGTGCTACATAAACTTAAAAACGTTGATTACAAAAGTAAACTCTAAACATACATATGTTAAGCATCAATAAACAACAGTATGGTAATTTGTTCAAATCTTTAAAAATTCTCAGGGGTCATGGGTGGCACCCTTAACTTACCTTAAGATCTGCATCAAGTTACTTAACCTTCTTGTTGGGGTCATTGTCATCAATGGAATGGCAAACTGTGGAATCTAATTTTCTACTACTTTTTAAAAAACAGCATGCATAAGAATCTATTGCGTTGAGAATTTTTGATATTGCATGAAAGTAAGGGGAAAGGATCCATGGTTTTTCATGATGGCATCCATCACTGGCTTCTTTATTTTAGATTATAGCTAAATAGTGTGTTGGGAACAGCACTGTAACAGTGCTCCCAACACACAACTAAGTAACTAACTAGTAATCTGTATAGATGGTAATGAATGAAATTGAGTAGAAATGGCTTATGCATTACTTCAGTTTCCCCCAACTACCATGTCATAGTAAAACCAGTGACCTCACAGAAGAGAACGGAATCCTAGAGTTGAGTAGGACCTTAGTGATTGGCTGGTTCAAATCTTTTACTTTACATATGAGGCATAAAGGGAGATGAAACAGTCTATGTCTTCAAGAAGCATACTTACATTCTACTGGAGAACAAGATTTTTTTTTTTACAAAATAAATACAATATAATTTTGAGGAGATACTAGCAGGTGGAGGGCATGAGGAAAGACTTTAGAGAAGAGGTGGCTTGATAGAAAAGTATGATTCTAAGAGACAAAGTTGAAGGGAGAACATATTCCAGGCATGGAAGAATGGTTCCTGCAAAGCTATGGAGATAAAAGGAATAGGGACTTTTTCAATATGAATTATAACGAAAAAACAAAAAAACATTATGGTCTCATAGGTTGTCATTGTAATATTTTTTTTTGTTTGGATCTTTTATTGCCTGTACCTAGTTAAACATAAAAAAAATCCTTCCACAAAAATAGCTCAAGTCTTTCAGCTAGCTGCTCCAGGCAGACTTATTAAATACTTACAATGTATTAGACTTTCATTTAAAGAAGAAAAGAAAACATTTGCCTTTTAGAGGATTTAATTACAATTGTTTCTAAATTTCAGTGCCAAGGTCCCATTATGGATTGTTGGGAAAGATAAATCAGTCATGCTAAGTCAATATTTGTCAGAGGTGAATGAAAGCTAATAAAAGGACCAGCCACTGCCACCCACAACCACAACTCAAATGAAAAGACACTTTAACAAGGTTTTGAATATGTTATTACCCTCCACTAAGGCAGGGGCGCAGGGCACCAGTGAAAACCTGGCATTTTCAATGTCAGTGAATTTCTACTTTACCTTTTAAAGAGAAAATAGACTAGAATGCTAGACGAACTCTCTTAGGGGAAAGAAAGGAAAACAATGTATCTTTGTGATCTTTATGAGGTGGCAATCTAGTTTTAGTCATTTGCAAAATACATGTCACAGAATCATAAGAGCTGAAAGGAACCTCAGAAATAATCCAGCCTAGGACTTTCTACATGGTAGGTAGATGCTGAATAAATATTTGTTGAATTTATTAAAAACTGCAATGGATAATTTAAACAATAATTTGATATTAATAATGTTACAACAATGAATTAGGATAGAAAGTGGTGAGAGAATTCTATGAGAAAATGTTGACATTAGTGACATTTTCCTTCTAAATTGTAAGTGGGAAGTTACAAACTTAATGGCTGTTTTTTTTGTTATAATTAAGGCAAATTACTCCAAACTTTTGTAGTTCCCCTTTTATCTGTGTTGGGATACCTCAAGACATAACAGATTAATCAGCATTTATGGGTTCTATCAAAATATTTCAAGACAAAACGTTAGAAACAGCTGAATTCTTTTAGGAAGCAGTGATCTTGTCCAATCCCTTCATTCTACTGACGAAAGCACTAAGGCACAGGAAGGTTATAAATCAATGTTTATTTGCAGTTATTCTCAATAAAAATGTTTGTGGTCAAAACCATAAATCATTTTGTTCTAGATAAATACTAAAAAGAAACGCATACAAAGACTGCAGGGATGTACAAGGGTCTAGACATTTTGTTCAAAGCCACAGTTATATCCAACTAATGGTCATGAATCATTCTGCTTATTTGTGCATAATGGCAATTTTCTACAGCCCACTTATTCTTCCTTGAAAAAGGGACACATTCTTGAAATGTTTCATACTGTCAATCTAAAATTTCCACTTCAATTTAAATCAGGAAAAAAAACTGTTTTGCTCCTCTAATTTTGAATTGTGACAATAAGGGGCACTTCAATGTCATATGAGTCCACCTCCAACTCTAAAACACCCTCACTCTCTTTATAAGATTGATTCCCTTTCTTGATTGCCCAAGTGGTTAGTGCTACCCCACCCACTAATGCTAATTCACTACTGTCAATGTGTCTGTCATATAGCCATGGAATCTTAAAGTTTCTGAATTTCACACTTGAAAGGACACTAGAGGTCACTTAGCCCACCTCTTATCTACCATACGAATTCTTTCGAAAATAGCCTCAAATGGCCATATAGCCCCTGTTTGAACATAATGTAAAATTCACTCTATCATTAAGCAGCTCATTCCATTTTTATACAGCTCTAATTTCTAAAATTATGTTAAGCTGAAATCTATATGCCCATAAATTTTACCAACTGATTGTGGGGCAAAGTAAAATAATTTGATGCCCTCTTTCACACAATAATCCTTCAAAAGAATTCAACATAGTGACCATACCATGTCCCACATTACGTTTTCATTTTACAAAATGCAAGACCCCCAATTCTACTGATAGAATTCACATAGCATAACTTTGAATTACTTCACTATCCATGATGGCTACCTCTGGGACTGTCAATGCTGCTCCTAAAATAGGGCACCCACGCTGGAATACAGACATGATTTTATGAGATCAACATATAGTGTGGCTGATAACCATTCTTGTTCTGAGTATTTTAATTCTATAAGTGCCATCTAAAGTCAGATTGAGCATTTTTTGCCCTACCATGACGCATTGTTGATTCATATTGGAATTGTAATGTACAAAACTCCGAACTTTTTTTTTTACGTATACAATGTGCACTGATGTAATTGAATTTTTTTCACCTAAGTATCAAATGTTATAATTACCCTTTTTAAACTATTGTTCTAATCTGTCTAGATTTTTCTGGATGTTGTATTTTTCAATGCATCCTCCATCTCAGTCTACTTCAGGTCATCAGTAGCTAAATAAACGTCATTTCTATTCCCATCCAAGTCACTAATATAAATGGTAGAGAGGTACCAGAGGCTTCCACACTATCATGGAAATATTAACACTTTTTCATCCATTAGTTTGACCAGTTCTGAACCAGGTTTGTATATCTATTAATTCAGAGAATCTCATTCAGAAATAACTGAAACTTTAGTAGACAATCAGTACATCTCATGCTTGAAAAGGGAATCCCCTCTATAACATACCTGGAAGTTCCAGAAGAATTCCTTTGGAGGGAAACTTTCCCTGTTCCAAAGTAGCTTATAAGGTAGGAGGAGGAGGTTGTTTTTTGTTTTTTGGGTTTTTTTTCATAATTAAGCCTTGATTTGCCTCTTTGCAACATCAACCCATAACTTTTAATTCTTCGTTTTGGCACCATGAAGAATGAATCTAAGTTCTCTTCCCCATAAGAACCTTTCAAGGGTATGTGAAGATAGCTATCCCATGCCCCTCTCCTTTAACTGAGATGTTACTAAATGATCACTAAAATTTAAGTGTACTGTATCTATAACATTTTTCTGACCTTCTGAAGGGTTGAATAACCCTTCAACATTGTTAATGAGCTTAATCTGTCACAGCTCTTTCTCAATGCACTGATACTGGTTTTTACTGATTACTGCTGACCTTCATATTGCCTCATAAACCATATACTTATAAATCTTTTCTGGAACTGACATCATCATAGCAGCCCCATCTCTCCCTTTCTAATTTTCTGGAGGCTTAGTGACGAGAAAAAATTAAGTTTACTAAAAAAGTGCATAAAATAAGAATAAATAAATAAGCTCATAGTGATGGCTAATGTATGAAAAGTATATGAGATTTGGCATGTGAACTCTACGATGTCCTTTTTTTTTTTTTTAACGACTAGCATTTCTTTTTTGCTGTTTCCTAGTACACGGTCAGGTTCCAAAAACTGAGACTACCAAATAGTGGAACTATGGCTACATGAAATATAATTCTACTTTCCCATGTTCCCGCATTAGATTGCAAAGTCCTTCAAAGAACAGTTCATATTGGCTCTTTTGTGATTGCTAAAGACTTGAAAATAATACTTAGTATATGTGAGAATTTGATAAATACAGTTTCCTGATTATACTTTGTGCTGGAATAGACAGTTCTGACTCCTTTCTATCATCAGCTAGGCATGATAAGAAACTGTCAAGACTTTTGCTTTTCCTGTTACCCCCTCATTGATAGTTCTACCTGCCATGAAGGTATCATCATATGCCATGTGTTTAGTAAAAGCCTTCTGGCTTTCAAGGCAGGCAACTGCTGAAATAACCTCCAGAAATGCATCTCATTCTTTTTCCCGTGAAAACCACTTCGGTATCTATGTTTTCCTGGCAGTTTTACCTATACAAAACTCCAAAAAAATGATCCAAGTGTAGAAAGCACAATTATCATTAAAATGCCCTAATTGTTTACTGAGCAGGAAGAGCACCTTTGATTTGGGGAAGCCATGGAGATGCCCAAGAGGTGAATTTTCTGATTGTTTTCCTTTTACTTGGTTGTCAGCAGGGGTTCTCTGCTTAACAGATCCTTATGCATATGTTCCTAGTACCTCATTTCCAGATACTTTTGGAAGATATAATTGGAAAAAGTTTAACTGCAATAACACAACTCAGTTATATAACAGTTTAAACAGGTTTTTTAAAAAGTCAATTTCCTCAACCAAGTTTTAAAGGAACAAAGAAGATATTCTGAGGGAAAATAGAATTGGACTTTTGACATGCTGGGATTAATTTCAGAAACTAAAACTATTGCCGACTGAAAGAAAGTAAATATATTTGCTACTCTCTTTGCTCACTGCACAGCATGTGTTCGTTAAGGGCTATAAAACAACATTTATTGTGGCAGTATATGGTGCCTTACTGGCCTGAGTGCTTGAACCTATAAAAATTGCAGAATTTGCCTATATTTTTCAATAAAATCATTCTATACAATAGAATTGTAATAGCCTGAGATGAGCAGAACTTTTCTCTAGAGTAAAAAATGTAGAGATGATTCCTACTGATACTCAGAGGTACTTCCTTTCTTACCAATATTGCCCTTTGACTGATGCCTGTTGAGACCCAGGGAAGGAGGAAGGACTTCTACCCCTACAACTTAAATACTTTCAGTATCCCCAGGTTATACTTCTTCCTCATCAGACTCCCAGTGATTTGCCTAATGTATGAAAGATTGCATCTTAAACTATATCAAACCCACTTTACCACAAAAACGCACTGAGGCTGAAACTTCCGTAGGGCATCAGTCAAAGGCAACATGGATACTACAATGGATATCTAATTCATTGAGGGGATGACATTTTGAAGTTTTTGCTTCCAGAGCAATATTCCTTCAGTTTACTTGCCACACACTGAATTGGATCCATGCCAAATATTAACAGACAAGAGAGAAACCAAAAACATTGCAGTTACATGTACCAATGTCAGGAAATGACAAAAAATAAATAAATACAAAAAGACAATAGATAAGAGCCCTAAGGAAACACTGAACAACAAAGCTAGAGAACATGAACTACACCAATAAGAGACCTTTGGAAGGCAGAATTTCACGTATTAGTTTTGTTAGGATTATTTATGTATGTGTCATGGTTCCCTGCTCAACTCTCAGCTTCATGGGAGCAAGGTCTGACCTCAATCTGATCTTTTAATTTATGCCAATATGAACCCCTGGGTGTATGTATGGTTGCTACCTAAAAGATGTTGTTTCAACGTTGTTTACATACTAATCCTCTAGACTTATTTTTTTCCCCTCCTATGCTCCTCAATGCACATATATTTGTCTATTTCAGTGGTAAAACTAATATGGTTCTAAGTAAATTTGAATTGCTCTCCACAAGGGTCCACAGCAATCTATTTCTCCTGTGTGGGTATAAAGTAGCAATCTCCCACGTGTGCCCTTCATTATCTGACTAAATTTAGGAATTCTCCACCATTTTTCATATAAAATTTTCTTTCTTGTTCCCTACTCAAATGTACTCAAAAGTCATTTTTCAACTTTCAAATTTATAAATTTTATTTAACATTTTTTGAATATATGGAGGATACATACATGCAATGGGCACTAGTATTAAATTCAGATAGGCTAGAGATTGTATCTGTGATTTCACTGTTAGAAGAAAGTCCCAAATAAGGAAATTCTCTCTTATTAAGGCATGCTGGAACTTTCTCTGTAACCTAGAGATGAACCTAAAAAAATGATTTGCTCAGGGTCACACAGCTAGCATATGTCAGAGGTTGGTCTCCAACCTATGCCTTCCTGACTTCGAAAGTAGCTCTCTAGCTACTCTGCCATGTTACCTAAAGGTATAAGATGAAAAATATCCATATGAATGTCATAGGTGAATATATCTGTATACATTTTGTAGGTAGCTTGGTGGCACAATGGATAAAGCACTGGACATGGAGTTAGGAAGATCTGAATTCAAATTCTTCATCAGTTAGTAGCTATGCAACCTTGGCAAACTGGCCAAAAGTGAGTCTCTTAGCCTCAATTTGCCTAAGTTTCCTCCTCTATAAAATGGAGATAGCAATAGCAACTATTTCCCTAGCTTATTGCACATAAGATATATTTGTAAAGTGCTTTACATAAATGTTGCTGCTGCTGCTACTACAAATTATTAATAATTAACCACCTGATTTTAGCTATTGATTTGAAAAAAGGTCTACTAAGTTTAGAATTAGAATACCTAGGTTCACATCCAACCTATGAAACTACCTGTATGGTCCTACGATCACCTCCAGCCTCTCTGGGTCTCAGTCAATTTCTTAGGACAGGCATAGCGGGGTTGAAGGGCTGATGAAATTGCACATACCTAAATATTAACCACATAACTGACCCCTCTTACCTTGTCTCCTCACAAATATTTGCCCCTTTCCAGCTCCTTAATCCTTGATTTTGACATTTAGTAACTTAACTGAGCAAGCAACATCTTTTAGACAATTTTCCATTTTTGTTTCTGTATCCCTTTCACCTAGCATATGGTAATAAGTGCTTGTTAAATAGAAATGACTGGAACCTTACAGATCTCTGAAAGTCAAGACAAGCATCCAAGAATCACCAGACTCCACATAAAGAACTCTAGCATAGAGTTTTCATTGTTTTAATTTTCACTGCTTTCCAATATTTAACTATTTTACCAGGTGGCGGTTTTTTTTGTATCTCATTTGTGTTGTTTATTCCTTCTAGTGTTTTAAGATATCTTAAGTGACAAGATTTTATAATTTTTCAGAGATAGTTTCAAAATCTTAAAAGTAATTATTAAAAAATATCACCCCTAAAGATTATTTTGCTTAAATCCGCTGGTCATTTTTTAATTCCGTACAAGCAGTAATGGATCAGAAATAAAAATGTCATATTTTTATAGAATTTTAAAATTTGAGTATTTTATCTCATTTTATTGCACAACTTTGTGAGTTACATAATACAGATGCTATTATCTCCAATTTACGAATGAGAAAACTAAGGTTGAGAAGGGTCAAGAGACTCACTCATGGTAGCAGAGTGTAAGTGACAGAATTCAAACCTAGATTTCGATGGCCTGAGAGTTATATGTAGCTTGTAGCCTATTTCTGTATAGGTTAAAGCTATGAATTTTTCCCCATTTTTAAATATTCAATAAAATTCTATTTTTAAAAAATGCAAAAACCATTATTTTTCCCAAGGGCTATATAAAATAGATGTCAGGCTGGATCTGGCCTTTGGTCCACAGTTTCCTGCATTATTTCATGATGCCTCATTATCAACCAAATCATAATCTTTCACCTTTCCCTCCAAAAAAAAGGAACCTTAAAAGTGATAAATTTTTCATCTCTATTGATTCTTCACTGAATAATGAAAAACTTGAAATAACAGTACCAAAGAGGTGTGACTGCCTGCATCCTAAGCATTAGATGAGTATCAAATCCAATCAATTCCAAAAGCATTTATGAAGTCTACTGTGTGAGAGTTCAGTGGTAGGTGGCAGGAGTTATAAAGACTAAATAAGATTGGATGGAGGCAAGACAGAAAGTACAATGAATGCCACTCAAAAAAAAAAAAGACTTCATTATCCCCCACCCTCCAAAAAAAATTCACCAACATTAACAACAAATCTGGTTCAAAATGCACCAAGTTGAATCTTGGAGAAATACAAGAAAACAAAATCATAATAAGTCATTTTCCCAGGTCACTTAGCACAGAAAATCAGAGAGGTCTATGGATATTGGGGACAAAGTTGGAGTTCAGGTTACATCTAAAATCAAGATGAGGTTCCAAAACCACATGGAACCATACAGAAGCAGGGAAAAGTACCCAAGTGGGAGTGACGTTCTGGGTAAAGAGCTGCCATATTGAGTAAGGAAGAAGTTCAGAAACAAACACAAGCTGTGTAAGTGGAGAAGAGATAGCATCTATCCCAATTTGAAACCTACAACCAAGATAGGAGTCCTAGATCAAAGAAAAGCCTACAATTCTGGCACTCTAAACCAACATAACTACCCAAATGGCTGATAACAACAGTCTAAAAGAGATCTTTTACTGTTCAGATCCAAACTCATGTCAGAAATTTGCATAGCTCAGATCAGGAAAATCATCAGACACCACAAGTCCCCAGCCTGAGATGAACCTAGAGTAATACAATGTTCAATAACCCTAAGAAAGCAGCAGCAAGGACAAGCACAGATCATCACTTCAAAAATATGCAAAGCCTATCCCTAACAAAAAGACTGAAGTTAGAAAGTAGTCTGAAAGAATAATTAGACAAAGAAAAATATATTACCATAAAAATGCAAATCCAGAAAAGAAAATAAGGCTTGGGCATGAATTCCATTAAAATTCCTTCAAGAGATGAAGTAAGAGTTTAAAAAAATGAGTGCTAGAAGAAAAAACTGGAAAAGAAATATGAGCCATGGAAGAAAGAACTGAAAATCAAATTAACAGTTTAGAATGAGAGGTACAAAACCTTGCTTAAACAACAAACTCCTTAAAAATTAGAATGAGCCAAGTAGAAGGCAATGACTTCATGAAATAAATATTAAAGCAAAAGCAAAAGGCTGAAAAAATAGAGAAAAATGCAATGTATTTCATAGCAAAAATAACTGACTTGGTACATAGGTGGAGGAGAAAAAAATTAACAATCATCAATTAGACTACCTGAAAACCATGACCAAAAAATGAGCTTACATATCGTATTTCAAGAAATTTTTTAAAATCTGCCCATCAGAACCAAAGGATAAAATAGAAATAGAGAGACTCCTGAAATATTTCCCAGGATGAAAACTCCCAAGAACATAACAACAATCCAGAAGTTCCAGGTCAAATTAAAAATATTGCAAGCAGTCAGAAAGAATTCAAATACTGAAGGGCCACAATCCAAGTCACACACTATGAAGGAGCAGATAGTTTGGAATATCACATTCCCTAAAGCAAGAGATATGCAAAACAAAGTATAATCATACAGCAGGAAAAAATTGTTAATGAAATGAGAACTTCAAAGCATTCCTCATGAAAAACCCAGAGCTGCAGAGAAACTCTGAAACTCAAACACAGGAGTTAAGAGAAACATAAACAAAAGAGAAACATAAAAAGGTAAAAGGAACAAATGAATAATTATTTAAAAAAAACAAGATAATGCTAATGTGGAGAAGTGATACATGTGTCCCTTCTGAGTCCTATCATCATTTGCATAAGTGAAGTCTATGAAAGGCCTGAGTGCTATATATTAATGACTTTAAAAAAATAGAAAGGGAAGGGAAAGAAAACTGCTAGAGGAGGGGAAGGAAAGGAACATTAAAGGGAATAATTAAAGTAAGTAATAGAAAAAATCTATATAAAGAAGGAAAAAGCAGAGGAAGCAGTTCAAATTTTACCTCACTCTAATTTAAACTAGTCAAATGAGGCAAGAATACTCATTCACATTCGACTACAGAAATACATTTCAATCAACAGGAAAATAAGAGGAGATGGAGAGAAGGGACAATTAGAGGGAGGACAGATTAAGAGAGGGAGTAGTCCTAAGGAAAGAAAATTCTAACTAAAGAAAATTCTAAACTAAAATTCTAACTAAATATATATAGCCCTTTTCGAGGTGGCCAAGTGGTGGTCATCAGTTGGTTCTAATAGATAGATGGGATGGAGTCTTGCTCTGCTATAAGAAATGATGAAGAAAATGGTGGAACCAAATTGAATGGAAAATAAAATAAATTTTTAAAAATAAGGAATGATGAAGGAGAAGATTTAAGAGAAACATGGAGAAAACTATAGGAACTAAAGCAGAGTGAAGTGAGCACAGTCAGGAGAATGATTTCCATGGTGAAAACAATATTGTAGAAAGAGACAGGTTTGAATGACTAAGGGACTCTGGTGCATTAACAACTAAGGGACTCTGATTAGTGCAGTAACAACCACAATTCCAGACCTCTAATATAATGCTATCCACCTCATGATTGAGAGGTAAAAGATCAAGAGAACGAGAGAGGGGGTGCATGCACACACATGCACAAACATATACATGCCCAGAGGTGTGTGTATATATGTATACATGATATAAGGATAGTGGCTTAATATTTTTTAATTACACTTTACTTTTTTCAAACAGTAAAAATACCTCCTTTCCCCCTCCCAGAGCAATTCATCATCCTTTTCCAATGAGAATGATGCATAAATGTAGAGTGAAGAAAAACAAATCTCCGCATGGATCACTCCTTGAAAAAGGGGAGGAGGAAGGGTTGTCCAAGATCCAGGGGAGGAAAGGTCATTTCTAGAACAAAACATCTTAATAAATGTTTGTTGAACTGATTTGTAGAATTGAATTTCTATGGAGTATAATATTGAAATTCTACTTTTAATGTCATGTCCTCATAAAATATTCATTTATGGCTTTTTGGGCCTAGTAAAATTACTGTCAAAGTATATTTTGGATGATAGAACTTTAAAGCTGGAAGAGAACTTGGAAAATATCTCATCTAGGAATTCACATTGCAGACAAGGAAACTGAGATCCAGAGAGTGATTATATAACTGGTCACAATGCTGAATTAGTGTGTAAGCTGTGACTTAAAGTCCACTTTCAGTCTACTGTTTTTCCACCATTCTCACTGAGATTGTTGGGCAAATCATCGGCATCTTATAGTCTTTAGTGTGAAAATAAATATAAATATATTTCTTTAGGAGACATCCAAAGAATCCCACATATTATTTAATTTGCACTAAACACAGTAAAATATTGCTATGCTCACCTATATTGTGAGAGTAGAATTATATAAAATATATCTATCTATATATAAAATATATAGAGATGGATGTAGATAACATACTTTAAGGAACAGAAGGATTTCTAGTTGGTTGAGATGAATTTTTTATGAGGAACTAACACCTGTGTCAACAACATTAAAGACAGATATTACTACTATTTAAGCATATAGACATTTCTATAATAGTTTGGTTTGATGTTTTACTCTAGAATTTCATTAGTTTCCAGTTCCTTTTATTTATTTCTGTCTTGGGAAACTACTCACCTAAATAAAGTGATCTGCAAGTGAGATTTCAAGGGAGCTTCTAGTCTTTCACAAATAATCCCAAAACAATTAATCACAGACTCTCATAGAATCTCAAAGCTCTAGGAGTACGAGAAAACTGAGAAATCACCAAATCTCTTTGACCCATAAGTAGAAAATGATTTGTCAAAGATCTTACAACTAATGTTAGTGACATAACCAAGACTTAAACTAACTGTAACAACTTTAACTTGAACTAACTATTCTGACACCAAACGAATCAACAAATTTCATTAAGCATCTACCATTTTGCCCAGTACCATACTAAGTGCTATGAGAAATAGAAGACATTGAGGAACTTTGAATCTACCTGAGAAGACAAATACAAACTTGTAAATATAAAATTAAAGAACAATTAAGTATAAAACTGTAGAAAAAGAAAGTAAAATCACTGTGGGCTAAAGTACCTCAGAAATATTTCCTCAGTGATTCACAACTTGAACTTGGATCTTGGATTATTAAGATTTTAGAAGGAAAGATGACATTCCAAACGAGGAGATCATATAAGGCAAGGGACAAAGGTAAAAGGAAGTATAGTATCTGCAGGGGATACTTGGAAACTCTAAGGTTGTTAAATTGGGAGAGTGGGAGGTAAACCTGATGAAAATATTGTATGTTTGTTTGCAGGATGGATGGTGGGGAGAGGTGGTTGCCATCCAGACAAAAATATCTGTACCAAAGGGATAACGGATTGGACACAAAGGGTAAAAGAAAGATAAAGAGTCAGAGGTAAAGGCAATGATGTTTGCTGGGAAGGCTAGAGTTAACTACTGAAGAATTATTGCCAAATCTCTCCAGAGATTCTAATATAATCTTTAAGGAAAGGAGTGAGATATGTAAGATATAAATCCATGTAATAAGTGTGTGCTGTATACATAGTACTGTACTTGGTGATGAGGAAGGAAAGAGATGGTCCCTAGGGAGTGGTGTGTGGTATGCCGATCCAATAACGGTTAAACACAATAGTACATTCTCTTAGTGCTCTGTGAGGTTGGAAGGGGAAAATTATTATAAGCAGGGAACTTGTGGAGGATGTTAACATATGAGCTGGGCTCCAAAGAGTGGGTGTAATTCAACAAGCAAAGAGAGGTAAGGGAGAGCTTGGTTTGGCACCCGTAAGAAATTCTGTGAGCAAGGACACAAAGGCTAGAGAATACTATTTATCTGAGGACACAGAAAAGAGTCATGTTTGAATGAGGTATATACATACATATATGTACATATACATACATATATACGTATATATATATACGTATATATGTACATATATACATATATATACATATATACACATACTTGAATGTATATTCCTCTGCGTGTATATGCATAAATATGTCTATGTATATCTGTCTTTATGTGTATGCACATATACATACACAAAGTATTTTTAGTAGCATAGATTATTGGATACAGACTGCTAGTAACCCCTTCCTAAACTACAACCAGATGCAGACTAACCTGCCTGCTGATCTTGATCTTAAACAGGTAAATGATGAAGAGGATACAGGGCTAGGCTTGGAGTCCATTGGACCTGAGTTCAAATTCAGCCTCAGACACTCTATGGGATGTGGATCAAGTCACTTAACTTCTATTTGCCTCAGTTTCCTCAAGTGTAAAATGGGGATAACAGCATCCACCTTGCAATGTTGTTGTGAGGGTCAAATGGAATAACATTTGTAAAAAGTAATTAGCACAAAGTCTGGCACAGAGTTGGCACTGCATAAATGTTTGGTCCCTTGCCTTTCATCTCAAGAAGCTGATTCACTATACTCCCCGGTTGTCTGTTCGCTGAGCTGCTGGGTGTTGGAATATATGGCTTCAGCTGGCCTTCTAGCTCTGGTCCTATGTGAATGAAGAATGTATAGTGGCAGGGCAGGAAAGCTCAGATATATCTGTCACTCATCCAATGACCCAGGGTTGGGGAGCCTGTAGCCTCAAGGTCACATGTGGCCCTCTAGGTTCTTGGATGTGGTCTTTTGACTGAGTACAAGTTTTACAGAACAATCTTTTTATTAAAGGGATTTATTCTGTGAAGTTTGGGTTCAAAGGGCCATACCTGAGGACCTAGAGGGCCACATGTGACCTTGAGGCTGCAGGTTTTCCCACCTCTACCTTAGATGTTTCACTACAACTCCCACTCCTATGTGACTATAGCAGCTTTCTTAATAGTTAAATAAAGAAGTTTTAAAAAATCATAGTTCAGACAAAATCATCAATATTCTTGCCATCCAAGAATCTCAAGGATATACCATAAACAATATAATACTGCCAATGGCATACAGCTAGATTTCTCTGTTCCATTAGGGTATCTGATCAGGAAATTGGAGCATTAAATGACCAATACCTTCTTTAAAAGCACTTGCATGGAGATAGTGATATTACTTCCAAGAACTACTGATAAGTCTACTTTGCTTTGTAGTGCTTTATATTCTTCCACTATGAATAAACTTTTTTGGGGGGTGGGGTCACTGACCAAAGAGTGAAATTAGTCTGTCCATATAACTTTGGATTCCTCCAAAGTGGTATAGTGAAAAAAAAATAGTATGGTCTTTGGAGTCAAAAGACCTAGGCTCAAATCCTACCTATGATGCTTGCTACCAGTGTAACCTAAGGCAAGCTAATAAATCTCTCTATACTTCATCTATATAAATGAGAGGGTCAAATTACATGACCTCTTAAGTCCCCTGAGCTCTAGATCTATATAATTGGTTTTTTAGTTTGAGATTGATAGTGCTTAGTTAAGATGAAATAACCACGATAGACTGAATTTCTTACTTGCTTTTTAAATGTCTTGAATCAAGATGGGATCTTTGGAAACAGCACTTCATTATGGGCATGATTTTGGTTTTAGAATCCTTTCTGTTTCAGGCTTTCAAGGAAAGCTCTAGCCCCTATTTGGTATGGTTAAATAACCATACTGGTACCTCTAGTGGATAGGACACTGGGTTTGGAATCAGAAAGACTCATCTTCCTTGAGTTCAAATATGGACTCAGACACATTTTTTAAAAATATAAATTTATTTCTTTAACTTTTTACATTCATTTTCATAAAATTTTGGGTTGCAAATTTTCTCCCCATTTGTCCCCTCCCCAATACACTGAGAATTCTAATTTCCCCTATCACCAATCTGCCCTCTCTTCTTTCATCCCTCCCTTCCCTTATCCCCATCTTCTCTTTTGTCCTGTAGGGCCAGATAACTTTCTATTCCCCAT
>CM053774.1:29917513-29954228 GCA_028658325.1 Potorous gilbertii | reverse complement strand
CTCAGGTGGGGGCAGGGCCGCCTCCCAGGCTCAGTTCCCTCAGGGGGTTTATGCTGAGACCTTCAGTAATGGACCCAAGGTCCTGCCTGCTCTGGGAGCTTCTGGCCACCACAGCCTCTGCTGCTGCCTCCTGAGGGGGCCTGAGTTATGGAGACACCCCGCTCTCCTCTCGGCCAGCCCAGAAGTCTCTCTCACTGACCTGTGCACTTTTGGGTGGAGGGACCTTCGTGGCCGCTGGAAATTCTGTCCCTGAAGCCTGCTCTGATCTGTTCCTCTTGGTGCTGCATGGCCAGGGAAGGGCTAGGCCCCGTTTCCATCTGGTGTGCGACGGACCTTTGGGATTGGTTTTTCAGGGCTCTCTGGAACGGAAATCTCCTTCACTCTGTTGCTGTGAGGCTTCCACTGTTCCAGAATTTGTTGGGAGTTCTTTTTACAGGAAATCCATGGGCTCTGGGTTTGGAGCTAGCATATGTGAGTCTTTCTACTCTGCCATCTTGGCTCCTCTCCCGACTCAGACACTTATTAGCTGTGTGACCCCTGGGGAAGTCACTTAACCTTGTTTGCTTTGGATTCCTCATTTGTTAAATGAGCTACAGAAGGAAATGGCAAGTCACACTGGTTTTTTTGCCAGGACCTGAACGTGTCATGAAGAATTGGACATGACTGAAGAGGACCAAGTACTAAGGAGTCAGATTGATCTAAAGAGACTTTTTTTCCAGAAATGGGTGCTATGATAAAGCTGTTTTCCTTTGGTTTTCACTACAATAGCCATCATTAACAAAAATAAATATAGATCTTTGAACAAAGCTGTGTTAGGATCTTTTTCCTTTCCCTTCCCTCTAAAATCAGTTTTCCCTAAAAGACACTAAAACTGCTGTCCTCAGGAACTGACTGGCCCCTCTCTTCTTTGACACAGCTTTTGAGTCACCACAAGATAGAGAACATCCTCCCCATATGGAGATGGAACCCCTCTGCCTTGGTAGATATCTGAAGACCATGCACATCATCATACCCTGCGCTGATGATCAGGCTTATTTCCATTTGGAGAAGAGAGGGGCAGAGTATAGAGAAGCTCAGTATTAAGGAATCCTTGTTATATATCTTTGAAGGATAATGGCAAAGTAGATCCCCTTCTGTTAACTTTTCAATAGTTTACAAGTACCTCATTTCATCCCAATATAGAACTAGTATCCGGTCCACCTCTGACAAAAGCATAAAGACCTGCTTTTCAGTTCAGTCAAGGAAGAATGAGTTACAGTGCTATCACTTCCTATAAATAAGTGAAGTGTTTTCCATTCTATTTATTTAACTTTTTATACTTAAATCTTTTTGGCTCTCCTTGGCTTTAATACCTCTCAGGGCCCCAAGTTAAAACAAGAAGTTGGTTGAAAACTTCAGCTAAGAGCTCAGTATTTGCTTATTATGAAAGGTATTTGCCTATTATGAAAGGCATGCTTGCTAATAATGTGTGTTTGACTGAGTCAATGTTTTATCACAGACAGATGTATAACTATAGTTTCAGTAGTATTTCAGTTTCCTTCCTACCAGCAGTAAAGAATATTTTACAGTTTATTCAATAAACTGTCAATTATATGTAAAAAGTGCTATTAGAAATTCAATTAGGTCTTTGTTTGTACTTTGTATAATAGAGGTTATTATCTATATAGCTTTGAGAGGTTTATTTCTTTTTTAATAATTATCTCTAGAGAAAACAAAAGCAGGGCTCCCAAGTCTTAAAAATATGAGATAAAGTCTCTGAAAATCATCATTCTTTCTCCACAATTCTAAAAGTCCATTTCTTTAGATTTCCATTGAAGTTTTCTACTTCTCTGGTACTGTTCAGCTGAACATCTCTCCAACTCATTCCTGCGTACGTTTCACGATATATTTTCACACAATGATAACTTTCCAGTTTCATAAACTCTAAGTTCTATTTAAACCTCCTCCCTCACTCTTCTGTTTAGTTTTCTTCATCCACTTCAAAAATAACCTAATGGTGAAATCTTACTGCCATGAGATCCTTGACACAAAGCACAAGTCCAAGCATGGTAAAGTTTGAAAAGGAATGATGTCTTAGAGCCCTTGCTATCCAAGAGAAATGAAGTACTGTCCTGAGGAGAAGGGTATAGCAAATCCTACTGAGTAATATAAAGCCTGGGAAGCTGCAGAAGAAAATCTCAAGAGAAAGGAGTCCTCTCTAAATTCTGTTTTGGTACATTTCAGAAACTTTCTCCCTTTGAATAAACAGCAGTATTATTAACAGCAGCAGTAAAGGCAATCGCATTAGTAATAGCAATAGCTATCACATAAGGCATTTTACAATTGTGCCACTTTATTCTCACAATAACCCTGTGCTGTAATTATACCCATTTTACAGATGAATAAACTGAGATGGAGGCTAAGTGATTTGCCCAAAATCATACTGTTAATAAGTGTCTGAGGCCAGATTTAAACTCAGGTCTTCTTGATCCCAGGTTCAATGGTCTACTAAATGTGGAAAAAAAATCTCTCTTTCATTGCTAATAGTGGCAGTTGATGCTTTAACTTCACAGAAATTCATGCAGATTAACTTTTAATAACTAAGAAAACCTTTCCAATTCCCTTTTTCTGTTCAGTCATTTTCAGTCATATTCAACTTTTCATGACCCCATTTGGGGGTTTCTTGGCATAGATACTGGAGCAGTTCGTTTGTCCTTTCCTTCTTCAATTTATTTTACAGGTGAGGAAACCAAGACAAACAGAGTTAAGTGTCTTGCTCAGGGTAACACAGCCACTAAATGTCTAAGGCAAGATTTGAACTCAAGAAGATATATCTTCCTGACTCCTTGGCACACTATCCACTTTGTTATCTCATTACCCTCCCTTTCCTAGTCTACCTGTTGGTCTATCTTCTAGTTCAAGACTAGAGAGATCTCTTTCAAACTTCTTAAAGAATACCAATGTTGTTCCTGAACACAAAGGCATCTGAGTATTCCCACAAGCATTAGTCTATCTTTGCATCACATTTGTGCATTCAACAGAAATTTATTAAATGCCTAATATGCATCAGGCACTGTGCTAGTCACCTGTGATATCTTAAAAAAACAAAAACAAAACCCTGTCCCTATTCTCCAGGAGTTTACTTTTCATTGGGGAATGGAGGAAACAAATAAGAAATAAAAAATGTATACAAAGCAAAATCAAAGTGATTTTGGACAGTAGACAGCAATAGCATCTGAGCAAATCAGGACAGGTCCCTTTTAGAAGCTTTGAAAGAAGGAAGCTTGGGATTCTATGAAGAAGAGCAGAGGAGGGAATTTATTCTAGACTTGGAAGAAAATTGCCTGTATAAAGATAGGAGATGAAATGTTCTATAAGAGGAATAGGAAGTAGATAATTTGACTAGAACAAATAAAAGAACAAATAAAATTCATGAAATTATCCTGGAAATACAGACTGGATATAGATTCTGAAGGGCTTTAAATATCAAAAAGAGAAGTTTATACGAACCAATAACATTTCTTGAGCAGGAAAGTAGAATGATTAGAATTTTATTAATCTGAGAGTATCAGTTTGGCAGCTTTGCGAAGGATGGATTGGAGAGGGGACAGAAGGGATGCAAGGAGATCAGTTAGACGAGACTGTGATAATTCATGTGAGGGGTAATGATGACTTGAACCAGGATGGCTGCAGTTTGAATCACCATAAAAGGCACTTAATAAATGCTTATTGAATGAATGAATCTGGTTGAAAGGCAGTAAAATAGGAGATTTTTATGCAGTTGCAATTGACAAGACATGGAAATTTATTAGGTAGGGGGATGGTGTGGAAGAAGAGGTAAGCATTCAGCATTACGGGTAAGGCTGGAAATCTCTGTGATTGGAAGAATGGTTGTACCTTTGATAGAAATATGTAAATTAGAAGAGGAAAGGATTTGTGTAGGGGAAAGACTGTCAGTTATATCCTGGAAAAGTTGAATTTAAGAAGCCTATGGAGTATCTGTTAAGTAGTGTATAGAGTATAAATATTCAACAGGCAGCTGGTGGTGTAAGACTGAAGTTCAGAAGAAATTAGCGATGGAGACATGGATAGAGAAATCATCTGCATAAACCCAAGGAAACTGACAAGATTACCAAGAAAAAGGAAATTGGGAGAAGACTTCCATTAGAAGACTGAAAGTGGTAGACATGCTACCTATACTTACCTTTACTAGAAGAATCTTCATTCAACCCAAGAGGTCAAGAGGAAACTCATAACTGTGACAATTAAAAGTGAATTTCTACCTTTCCTTCATGCTTACTTCCCCATCTCTTTCCTGTTCAAGTGTCATTCTGCAGAGTCTAAACAGTCCTTCAGGTATCTTCCACATGTATTTTATCCCATTCATCATATATTTGAACAAAGGTGGAATGAAGTTCTGTCTCTTTAAATCAATTGTTTTGAAAAAAATAAAAGGTATTGGTAATCCATTTCCTGCTCTGTAAAGAATTTGACTGAACAACCAGTCTCTTTTTTCTTTTCTTGTCTCACTTTTTAACCACTAATACCATGGTCGATATCACATACTTTACTTATTCTCTCAAGGGAACAAAGGATAAGCAAAATCTAAAAATTAAAAATATCAGTATATATTGACATAGATATAATTAATGTTTATATACACACATGACTTTTGAAAACATCGGAAGTATAATTTCATCTTATTCTCATAATTAAATCCTCCAATACAATGTTATTTCAATACATTAAAATGAAAGATGCAGTTGAGCTCCTTTGAAAATTAGATCCCTAATAAAGGCTAAAGATGTATTCATCCTCTTTTGCCTAAGAAGACCATGCCATCAGAGAAATAATGACATGACTTGCACCTGACTTTGTTTTGAATGAGGGAGGGCTGTGCAAGTCACCAGCCTCACTTCTCCTCCAGAGCCAGCTGAATCCAGTGACCAGATAGTCCTCAAAATGACTGGAAATGACCCAGGATGAGGCAATTGGGGTTAAATGACTTGCCCAAGATTACACAGCTAGTGAGTGTCAAGTGTCTGAGGTGAGATTTGAACTCAGTTTCTCCTGACTCCTGCTCTATCTACTGCACCACATAGCTACCCCTAAAGGTTATAGATAAGATCTAGATGCATGACAATGCTTTTAAAGGGAATTCTCAGGGAAGAAACCCCCACTAATGTAGGTTAGTACCATCTATGTAACCACTAGGCTCAGACAGTTACCTAAACTGTGAGATGTTAAGCAACTTGTCCACTGTAACACAACCAGTGTGTGTCAGAAGTGAGGCGAGGCTGGAAGCCCATTCTTCCTGACTTCAGTTGTAGCTCTCTATGCTGCCTTCCTAAGAGCATGAGAATAAGGGTAGAGCTTAGGTATATGATTTCATTTATATAAGAAACTCCTGGATAATGAAATTTTCTGCCCAGGTGGGTTGGCATCTTCTCTGCAGTCTCTTGTCTTAGAAAGTTGCCAGGAGCAATGAGAGATAAAGTGAGTGGTCCAGAGCCTCGCAAGCAATATATGACAGACAGAGGCCTTACTAGTTCTCCCTGGCTCCTAGGCCAGCCCTCTTTCACTTCATCTTGGATGCCTTGCTAAATAAAGAACAACAAACCAAACCAAAATCTATTAATATTAATATTAGTAATTAGTATTAATATTAGGAATTAGTATTAATTAGTAATTAATTAGTATTAATATTAGGAATTAGTATTTGTTCTGTACTATGTTTCATTTGAGTTTTTAAAATTAAGTTTTTTAGTGATTATCTTCAAATATTAGAAACCTTATTAGTTCTATAACCTCTGGCTTGAGCAAAGTCACAGTCCTCACTGAGGAAGAATTTTATGCAACATTTAAAGTAGCAAAGATTAACAGTTGGTATTATTCAAGCTTGGAAAATTTCAACAAGGATGCTGAAATTTGGGAAACATTACAAGCAAATCAGCTAAAAATGGAGAGGAAATCGTTTTGCCATCTCAATGACAGCAGCTGCCAGTTAAATGATTACAGTGTCACAAGTGTCAGAATGTGGCATTGTTGAACTACTCCTGCAGAAAGAAAAGGTTGATTATCTATAGGGAAACCTGCTACTAAGTCACAAATAACTGTAGACAGCAATACTGGGGGAAAAAGCAATAATGCAATAGAAAGAAGCGATGGGGAAAATTTATAGTCACTTAGCAAGATTTTAGTAAAATAGTCAATGTCAAAATGTTTTCAAAGTAAGGCCATTGCTTTTAAAAGTTCAACTTTTTTTATTAGTTTGCAACAGATCACAAGTGATCTTATTCAAAATAAAACATATTCAAAACATGTGTATAAAAATTGCAAGTGGCATTAAAAAAACTCTAGGCAATCTTAAGTCAGCTCCAAATAGGAATTTTTTGAAAGCCTCCACACTTACATCATGAAAAAATGCCATTCTGTTGATTATCAGTGCTGCCAAAATTGAGGAAAGTTCTTGTGGTTAAAATAAAAGCAAAATATGCATAAATATACAAAAGTAACAAAAGACTATTTTTTGCTTGTAGGGACACTATAATTTCATTTAAATGGTAGGTGTTCCAGCAAAATCAAATAGCACTTTAAAAAAGATATACAATTCCATACCTCATATACAGTAGTCATCTTTAAAATGTTGCCTGCATTTTTTTTAAAAAAGCCTACAGAATAACAAGCAGTAAATTATTTTAAAATCATCCATCAACTATAGCGCAGAAACACCTCATCTATGCATTTTCCCCTAGGTGGATATGAGCTGAGCTCTCCTTAAAGAAAACAAAAGCCACTCCTGAGATCAATCCACACTGAGATGGGAAAGGCAAGTCACTAAATACCACATTCTCTCAAAATAACATTATGACTATCCCTTCAAAGTGCCTTTAGGAAGAAACTACAAAGTAAAAATGCTGTTTTCATCTCTGGAACTACCTCATCTGAAAACGATGAAACTTTCTTTAAATTACTAGGTATGCCGGCAGCAGACATTTGTGACTTTTTGACATAAAAAAGAAAATATGAATCTAGACCTTTTTAAAATGTCTTTAACTCTGAAATCCGGTTTCAGTGTTCTCCTAGACCATTCATCATGGATTGGAAAGGCTCAGCCATGGCCACCTTAGAGGAGCACATGGAGAATTTCTTAGTGGTAGTTTGGAGGAATGGGAATGTGTGTGTGCGTGTGCGTGTGTGTGTGTGTGCGCACGTGCGTGTGTTCTCTAAAATGTTGTTCCCTTCTTTTGACCTGACCTGCATGTACTTGCATCAACAGTGGAAGCAATGGGAGGTGCAGTAATGCTGGTAGATACTACCCAGAGTCTCCCTGAATACAACAATTTGCAAGTACTAAAAGAAATGGTCCTTCCTCCACTACCAAGCCTCTAGGACAGGGTTGTTGTGAGGAACAAATGAGAGCACATCAAATAAAAGAATACATTTACAATGCTTTTTCAAAATTTAAAGGGTTTAAAAACAACTAAACCATTACCTATCATCAGTATCAACATCATCATCAGACTACAGTGGGATTTTTAAAAATTTATTTATTTTCAGTTTTCAACAATTACTTTCATATATTTTAAATTTTTTCCCCTTACCTCTCCTCTCCCTCCTCAAGATGACATGCAATCTTACATGGGTTCTACATATAGATTCTTATTAAATACATGCTCATATTAGTCATACAATGGGATTTTTTTAATAAAGAAATTTATTAAATTTATCATGGCTGTTTCTCATTTCTATTCATTACTTTACAAATTCATCTCAGAAAATGGAAATATCCACAAAGATCCTTAGTTCAGATTCTATTTTCAAGTCAAAATGAGCATTTTAGCAGTGAAAGGTAGAAAACAGACACCAAAAAACTTCAGATTTCTTTTTTATTAAAGCAACTTCACAGTACTACTCAATCATTCCATAAAAATTAGTCAGGTACTACGCTCATCAAGAGAAAACTCAAACAGATACTATAATCCTGCTGGGGGAGAGAACAAATTCTCATATAATATATGAAAAGCAGATACAAAATAAATACAAGGTAAAACTTTTTCACTAGCTATTGATGTTTTCTTATCCTTTGATGAATCCCTCTATGATAACAAATAAATGCACATAGGATTAATAAAACTTCTGAGGATATATAAAAAATATATAGACTTGAAAGAAATAGGAGCCATTTATATTATATCATGAAGATTCACACTGATCTATTATTTTCTCAAGGAAATGATGCTGAAATTTACCAACTAAGGAAAAGTTCCTAACATAATTAATTTGAAATTTTTCCAAAGACCAAATATAAGAACAATAGCTTGTACCATATGGCAGAACATATAATGTTCCAGAATTATCATCTTTTTAAAAAGTCTATATTTTCTTCTCCTCCTACCCCACAGTTTTAAACTACAAGTAGCATTCTATGAGTTTCAAGCATAAGTTATGATCAACTAATATTATAACATATCTGAGTAGTCCATCCAACTGTATGTTGGTAATAACTTTAAAATATATTATTTACAAAGATTTTAAAATGCAGAGAATTGTATATGCTCTCAGTGGCCAAGTATGCATGTATAGTTTCTACTGTAATCATAAATACTACATTCTCTTTCATCTTTTGATATTTAGATATTAGTGATATGCAATTTTTGTGGCACTCTCTTAAAAACAAGTAAATGATTTCTTTTAATAAAGAATCCCTCACATTAGAATTCTATCACATATGCTGTTGGCATAAATTAGTTTGTTAGGTAAATAACCTTAAATGTGAACTGCAATCAATAAGTATGTATAAAGAAGCCATTTAAAATGTTTGTCATATACTTGTATGAATTGAGTGATTCCAGTTTTCTATCCTAAGTTAAATTCTCCAGCTCCTAAATATGGAAGTTAGTTTGAATGGTTAATTATAAAAATCTTTCTCAGGATTTTCAATCATTGCCTTTATGTATTTATGAGTATATAGGTAGGGTGTTTGGGTTGCAGGGGAATGAAAAACTTTTAAAAGAGCTTAACATTTTAAAATGTAGAACTACTGATTTTCATTGTAATTGTGAGGTGGATAAAACACACAAAAAATGTATTTAAAGTAGCTGTTTTTAGATTTTTCTCCAAGACCGTGAGACTCAAAGAATTTAGAAAATATCAATGACCTTCTCTAGTGCCATTCCCATATACCCCCAAGGAAATCAATGCAACAGAGAAAGGCCCCATACATTCTAAAATATTCTGTGTCACTATTTGTGCTAGGAAAAACTTGGAAATAAAATGAGTGCACATTAATTATAAAATGACTACCTGGGGATGTGATATATGGAGATAATGGCATATTACTCTACCAAAGAAACATCAAAATATGAGAACTTCAGAGAAATATAGGAAATCATATCAACAAATACAAATCAAAGAATCAAGAAAACGAGACACAACTACTATAATAATTAGTAAAGTATAGCAACATTCAAAGACATTTGAGCTCTGATGAATTTTAATGAATAACCTTTGTTCAGGAGAACACATGACAAAATATATCTTCTACTTCTCAGCAGCAGTGACTATGTATTGCAGAATGTGGTTTACTCTCTCACACTTGGTCACTATATCAATTAATTTTGCTTGACTGTTTTTTTAATAATTACAAGGGAGAGTTTGTTGGTAGGACAGGGAATTAAAGGATACCATACAGTCAAAAACAAAAGGCAAAAATAAAATAAGGAAAGAAGGAAGGAAGGAGGAAAAGAAGGAAGAAAGGAAGGGAGGGAGGGAGGAGGGAAGGAAGGAAGGAAGGAAGGAACGAAGGAACGAAGGAAATAAGAAAGAAAATACCCTAGATAAAACATAGAAATAGATGAAAGTTATCCACAGTATCCCTCCTTTCAACAACTTCTCACACAAACACTTTAGGCCATTCCCTTCTGTGGCAAGAACCACCTACCACCTATTAAAAAGCTCTTTGGGTCTCAAACAGCACTCCATGCTTCTGACTCTGCCCTCCCTCTCTCCCCATCAAAACTTGTTTTTTCATTATCTCATTTTCTAGATGCTCCATTATGAGCAGTGGTAGACTATATCACTCTCCTCCTAAATAATATAATTTTTAACCTAATTAAAATGTTCCTCTGTTTTAGGAGGTCATTAAGAAATTACATGTATGTATATAAGGCCAACCCTAACTATAAATGTGTGTCTGGGTCTTTAATTTGTAGCACATTGTATCTCAAAAAGCAGCTTTACTTTGAAACTAAAATTCTTGGTTTGGCTCTACCCTCTCACTTTTCATATCGGGGTTCCAGATTTGGTCACATATTAACATGAGATATACACACTCATTCAGTGATAACCGTTGTAGTTAGAGAATAAATGTCATCCAAATGTCCTTCTTGTCTAATTTAACATTACACAGAGGACTGACTCCAAGAAACTGCCATACAGACGTACATCAAGTTAAACCAAGAAGCATTTTCCCCCAGAACTTTGAAGGTTCTTCTTAAAATGCCAACAGAAGCCTTAACAATTAAAATGAACAATGAGCAGTATTCCTCTTTTGGAAGATTTTATTTCTCAGAAGATGAATGACTGAAAGGAAAACTTGCCCCTATAATTTTTCTTTGAGAATTGTGCGACAGCAATATGCAGTTCCACCCACTTCCCACTGCTTTCAGACACTCGCAACACCAGCTCCACCAAATATGCATACATATTCATAAGCTTTCTGAAACATTAATTCAACACATGGCAATATATACTTGCATCTGTGTCTGTAGCTCCTAATTTGCACAAGCAAATACAATGTGTCTGAAAATTCTGATGACTGAATCTTTCAAATTAAGACCCAGAACATTATAGAGCTTTGTATACAATTCCAAGAAGCAATAGAATAAGTATTTCAACATTAGCTGGTACACTCCTCACTTCATCAGTGATATGCCAGGAGAATAGGGATTTATAGAGTTCTTTGTATACTCATATTTTTTAAATATTTAATTCATTTATTTAGATTATTTTAGTGAAAATCCTAGGACAATTGGAGATCATCTAATATTTTGATCATCTGTCCCTCTCTTTCCCCTCCACCACAGAATTTTATATATATATATATATATATATATATATATATATATATATATATATATATTATAGTATATAATATATAATATTAAACTGAATATGTTGTTAACTTAGGAGAAACATAAACAAGGTTTTCTAATGTCTGAAGGGTGTTACATAGAAGGAAGAATCAACCTTTTTTGTATGGTCCCAGAGGAAAGACATAGATCCAATGGATGCAAGTTACTGGGAGGCAGATTTGGGTTCAGGGCAAAGAAACATGTTTAATAGGTAAGTAGTACAAACATGTAATAGATCACCTTGTAATGTAATAGTTTTCCACTACTGTCAGTTTTCAAAAGGAAGGGCTTGAACCAAACGTCCTCTGCAGCCTCTGCTAAGTGATTTGATTGTGCTGCAGCCTCTCTACTATATCTCTTTCCTGGTTGTTATCAATATATTATTTCTAAACTTGGAGATTTCTTCCAACTACTTCATTGTGTGAATGAGAAAACCGAGATCAAGAGAGAGGAAGTAAGAAGCCCAGGGTTACACAGAGTTTTAGTTATAAGAAGAGCCAAGATTTGAACTCAGGTTTCTAGACTCAGGGGCCGATAGTCATTGCCTGATTAAACTTTTTGAGTAAGTGACTCTCTAGTTGATCTTAACTCATTTAAATATTCCATGATGCTTGTTTTTAGGTTTTCATTCTACCGATATTTTCACTTTTTAAAAATTTTATTGTACTTGGTATGAAGTAAATGCATTTAACTGAGTTTAGACTACTCTAGAAATTTCTAACAGCTGGTGAAGATTCTCATTATAATAGTAACTTCTAAATCTATTTTTCTTATATTCTATTCCAGCCTCTATGCTGAAACCTGTAAAACTAAAAAAAAATCTTCCCCCAAATCAGGGGGGAATTTGTATGCTAAATATAGCAGCAGCTGAGCAGATACTCCACCTGAGCTCCCTCTTTTAGCTTCAATAGCTGCTAAAGAGGAAAGAGCTCCAACTCTTGTTCTTAGGGTGAGATCTCTACCAATTGGCAGTTCTGGAAGCAGGGACTGGGTAAGGCTCTAACTGAGAAAGAAAAACTCAGATTGGCAAACACACACACACACATATACAGGACACAATTACTAAAGGAAGGCAGTATAGAAAAGCACATCAGAGGACATGAGTTTTAAGTATTACAGATGTATGTACTTGGACTGATAGAAAGGAGGTAGAGGGCTCTTCAAGTACTGTATTATAGAATAAGATAGTGTTTGAATACTGCAGAAAACTCTTCCACCAAATTTACAATCACTCAGATCAACTTATGACTACAATGCTGTAAAGAAAAAAATACTTGAAAGACTTAAGAATTCAGATCATTGCAATGATCAGTCACAACTCCAGGAAACTGATGAAACAGTATTTCCCACCTCTTGGAAGAAATGGGTACAGAATAAGACATATATTTTCAGATACTATCATGTGAATTTGTATTTCTTACGATACTAATTGGCTAAATGTAGAGATTTTATTGACAGCGGGCAGGGTTGAAGGAGAAGTGGCACTGGCACGTTCTTATGTATATATGTTGTGTTTACTAATCTGCATACTTATTTTATCCCTCCCAGTAAAGCAAAGATTATTGTGGTTTTGTCTTTGTATAACCAGCACCCAACAGACGACTTTGAATGTAATAGATGATTAATAAAGGTTTTTTGGAATTGAAATGAATAGTATTGAGTTTCCACATATAGTTATGAAGTATAGAAACTGTGTGTATCTTATACACTAACACCCCTCTGTTCAAGGGAGTTACTTTTCTCCCAGTCACTCAGGTTGGCAACCTAGGTAATCTTCAGCTCTTCACAAACCCATTCCTCACCTATCTAACCAGTGGCAAAACTTATTTCTACCCTCACAACACCTCTTCTATGTGGCCCATTCTCTCCATTCATATAGCCACCACCCTAGTTCAGACCATCACTTCTCATCTGAACTATTACAACTGTCTTCTAATTGGTTTCCTTGCCTCATGTCTCTCCCCATTCCAAACAATCTTCCACCCATTTGCCAAAGTTATTTTCCTAAAGCATAGATCTATGTCACACACACACACACACACACACACACACACACACACACACACCCCTTGCTTATTAACTTTCAGTGCTCCGTTACCCCAAAGAATCAAATATAAGGTTCCTTATTAGGCATTTAAAACCTTTCACAATCTGGCCTCTTTCTACCTTTTCAGACTTCTAAATTTGTTAAGCCAAAGAAACGGGAGATAGGGTACAACATACAATGAACATATAGACCCTTGTAGCTGGATTATACAGTGCAAAAGGAAAAGAAAACAATAAATGAGTAAGAAGATTAATTAAATATTTTAAAATATACAGAGGACTAAAGAAGAAAATCTCTGACTTAGCAGTTTATGATAAAAATGCAGATCATAACCTTTCAATACCTACCCATTCTATTTGATATCTGTCCTTGTTCCAATGTTCACTTAATATGTACCAACCAGCACACTGAAGACCTTCCACGTTTTTTTCTACCATCAGGCTAGAACTGCACTGCTATCCTCTGGCCATTCATCTGTCATCTCTTGCCACATGACAGCCATCTTCTTTCTGTCATATAATTTCTTGTTGACATCCTTTCTTCCTGTTCTTCAGAGTTCTTCATTCCTTTGTTGCAGTCTGTTCACACCTACCGCGAGTCTTTTCATCGCTCTGTTATGTTCATCTTCAGTTATTTGGAGGCAGTGATATTCTAGGTTTTACTGACGTAACACTAGGTAGATCTTCAAAAGATGGGCTTTTTCTTTCTCGGGAAGCTTGAGATTAGGGAAAGGCTATACAATTCCCTGAAAACAATTTAGCTCACTCTCCATTTATTTTTTTGCAACTTTTGTTGGACATTTTTGCTGTCTGTCCCAGATATACACACCAATGGACAAAGTTGGTAGAGTGGTCCTTCAGATGGATGTTGAAATCTAAGCAGGAGGCATTCTGACATCAATTTGGTTTTTCCTTGATGGATGAAAATGCTAAACTTCTTTAAAGAATTATAGAACTATTCCAAGAGACTCTGAAGTATTTGGGTCTTCACACAATCAACACAATGTCATCAGCAAATAAGAACATTTGAAAGACCACATCATCTACTGGGAATCCCTCTCTGACCTGAATGATCCACTGGAACTCCTCTACATAGTAGTGAATACTCATAGAAAATATATATCTACCTGTCCATGTCTTACCCCTCACATATTGATTGAAGAGCACTGAATACTTCTGTTACATGTTCCAAGAAATTCTTAATGATCTTGATGATATATGCATGGAAAATACCCTGCCATTAAAAAAGAAGCCCGTGAAGCCATATTTTATTCTACCAAAATAGATGCTTTCTTTCATAACCAATAAATAATAAGCAAAATGAGATGTTATAACCTCTGCATCTTTCAGTTAATTATGATATGTCAAAGTATTGGTTCCTTCTTGAATAACATTTACTTGTTCCCTACTCCGTTTTGAGAATGCCTTCAATTCAGGGGCAGATAACCCTCAAAGATTTTTTTTTTAGATGGGAAAGTTATTTTTCTAGGTAGTTATTTATGCCATCTTGATGATTTTTTTCATTACAAATCAGGCGTCGTATTTTCCCACACTTCACTATTCCTCCTCAGATATGTAGTACATCCATCCTTTAGTGACCAAACAATTGTAGCAAAGCTAAAACAGATCTCCTCTATATATGCTTGGTCTTGTCCAGTTGCTTTTGCCACCTCTGTAATCCTTAATGTCATTTTTTTATCTCTCTATAAGTACCACAGGAACTGTCAAATTAGAGTCCAATGTGGTGATTCCTCTACTTTGACATTAAGTTAAGCATTCCACTTAATATAAGTCCTCCTTGAATTCAGCACAATTTGTAGCACTCAGCTACTCACCAGCATATTGGGGATTGGGGGAGTGGTTTGTTTGTTTTTAGGGATGACTGGGTCAGATGAGGCTGGTCCTACCTTCTCACTATTCCTTAATAAACTACAGCTTGACATCTTTCAACAGCCTCCAGTAGGAGTTATGCACAAGAGAAAGAACAGTCTCTGGGCAGTACCAAACAATCAATCAGTCCCTTTGTTAGGGGCTTGTTGTGTCAGGCATTATTCTAGATGCTGGGGATACAAAGAAAGACAAAACATCCTTTGTTTCAAGAAGCTCATAGTCTAATAGATTCCATTGGAAATACTTGTAGGATAATAAGATCAAAGATTTAAAACTGGCAGAGACATTGGAGTCATCAAATTCAAGTTTTCTAGATGAGGAAACTGAGATAGGAAAGAGTAAACAACTGGCAAGATTCACACAGCTAATAAATGTCTGAGGCAGCATTTGAACTCAAGTCTTCCTGACTCCATCCTTATACTCCCAAATTCATGAGATTTTCAGTCTTTGTGGCTTGATGCTACACTACCACTTCTCATCTCTGATTAGTAAAGAGCTGGATTAGGTCTCAGCATACTTGAGTTCTAACATTATATTTGAATATTTATCTTAAACTCCAACTACAGATGAGTATTTGTAGATTTGTATCTCTCCCAGTTTCATCATCATGTATTGCCCAATGTAAGGGCTCAGGAACATAAGATCATAAAAAAACCATTGTTTTAGAGATGGAAGAAATCATCTTGTCTTACCTTAACCCTAGTTCAAACCCATACCACAGCTCACCTGATCTATTGCAATAACCTCATAATTGACCTACCTGCTTCTACTTCCTCTTGACAGTAAATCCTCCAGGCAGCTGAAAAAAAACAGTTCTGATAAATCACCCCCATTCAAAAATCTTCCTTGATTCCCTACTGCCTACAGAATAAAATGCAGACTCTTAAAAGTTGACATTTAAAACCCACCGGCTACCTTTCCAAATATATTCCACATGACTTCACTTCATAAGCAATATGTGTCAGACAAACCCAAATTGGGGAGCAGGGTGAGAGAAGAAACAAGCATTTATTAAGCACTTACTCTGTGCCAGGCACTTTACTAAGTGTTTTACAAATATTATTCCATTTGATCCCAACTGGCCTAATTGATTTTCCCTGAACTCTCCATTTCACCTGCAGCTCCCATGCTTTGCATACCTCGAATGCACTCCTTTCATACCCTCATCACATGGAATCAATCTCTTCCTTCAAGGTTTTATTCTGGTACTGACTCCAACAGGAAGCCTTTCTTGATCGCCTGATTTGGCAGTTCCTCTTCCTCCTCTAATTATTTATGTTTACTTATTTGTTTACATGTTGTATTACCAGTAGAATATAAGCATGTGGACAGGCAAGGACTTTTTTTTCTATTTGTCTTTGTGTTCCCAGAATCTCCTATAGTACTGTTTATAGTAACAATTTAATAAATATTTTTTAAATTGAATTATCCTATTTCTTTTTCTCTTTTCCATCTTAACCCTGATCTCTATTGTCTGGAGAGCAAGTGGGGACCTGAGACTCAGAAATCACAAATTTCTTGTCAGAAGTAGGGGCAGTTTACACCCTCTTCCCTTGTGAAGCAGTTCTAAACCAATCAATGCCAGTCAAAAAACAGTTGACTGAGTATTCTGGAACACCCTGGAGGAATATTCCTGTTGCCTCTTCCCCACAGGGAAATGACCTTTGAGGCCAAGGTTACTGTCACCTTATCAGTAAGAAATTTTAACATTCCTGAAAAGTTCAAGATGCTCCATGATTCTGGGGTAGAAGGAGGTGTCTGCTTGGACAACTTTAGACACATATTGAATTCTTCTATAAAACATAGTACTTTAAGCCTTATGTGTGCTTTTCTTAGAATGCTTATGCCAGCATTCTCTTGAAAGTAACTTATTGATTAACATCATGATTAGCCATGTAGGCTATGCCTCCTGAGAGCTTTAACTCTTTTTTGGGGAAAAAAGAATCCATTGACTTAAACACTCACATTCAATCATCCTCATCTCTCCAGAAAACACCAGATAAATAGCAATACTTTTCGTAGTGAGAGATGTGTTTCAAGGGATAATGTTTCCCCTAGTGACATCCGTCGACTATACATATTGCCTCATGGCAGTCTGCTTGTTGCTGTATTACTTGTCTACAGAAATGAAAGAACAAAAATATGATAAGGAAGAAAAAAATATCAAGTGAAAGCAGAGTTTGAGAAGAGCATGATTCAGAAAGGGTTATTTCTGGTGATGGAAACACCCATAACGTTTATGGAAAGTAACTGAGGATCCATGGGCAAGGTCAGTAAGAGTATCGCAACATCAATCAACATCAGGCAATTCCAAGAAGTCAAATAGACTGGCAATGTCCCTTCTACTTGTGGTTAAGAGGATGTGTGTATTTCATCTCTCCCAAATATGCTGAAGTGTATTCACATAGAGCCAATTCCTCATTATCCTTGGACTGTCTGCCCAGTTTGTGGAATACCTTGGCCTCTTCTCCAGCTTCCTTCTGTTGCCCATCTTTTAAGTGTTTTATTGCCTATTAGCAACTGTCACAGGGTCTAGCAAGGAAAGGAGAAGAAGTTCAAACCAGTCCACTTGCTCTTTATTATCAGTTCTGGAAAAAGGGTTAGTATAATATGAGACAGAGAATTAATAGCAAAAATAAAAATTCTGATTAAATATGGATTTCAATCATTCTCCTTTACCCACTTTCTCATTGTAATGGGTAATTGAGAGTTGACTGTGCAGATTTAACAAACAGTCTGTGACATTTCGGTATGGCTGCTGAAAGGGCAAACCACCTGAACAGTAGGTAGAGTATATTTTCAGGTCAAGTGGAACTCATAAATGATTCAGTTGTTTTGTTAAACAAATACTGTAAACAGTTTGGTCTGTTGAGATAAACATGAAAACAGAACCTGACCTTGGAAATACTTGAGATTCAATGATCCCTGATGGAGTTTTTGCATGGAAAATTATTCAAAAAGGTGAAGGAAAGATGACTCTTAATGTTAGATGAGTTCTGCTGATGATCTTGCCAAACGAATCACATGGGCACATTTGTGTAGTCTTTCAAATGAGATTGAGATAAAAAGAGTTTTCTTTAATTTATAAGGATCAAACTCCTACAAAAAATATGTAGATGATCTTGAAGGATTTTTTTAGATGGTAAAGTTATGTTTGTAGGTTGATATTTATGCCATCTTGGTGATTTTTTTTTATAAATTATTATAAATCGGATATAATATTTTCCCATATTTTACTTTCTCCCCATACGCAATTTTTCTTAATCATCATCACCAAAATGAAAAGCAAATATTTAGTAATCACTATGTGTATGTCACTATATATGGCATTGCAGACGTAGCAATGGCATTTTCAAGTAGTTTGCAAGAATTCAGTAAAAATACTGATTTGTAAAAGGTACGGTGGTAGCAATTTGTGATACTAAGAAACAATATACCCCTTGCTTTCAAAGAGTTTACAATCTGATGGAAGGGATGAATGCTTAAGAAGAAGGGTAGGGGTGGGTGTATGTACATGTATATATGTATATACACATGTATATGTATATCTCTATGATAAAAAGGACAACAAAATGGAGATCTGTGAAAAGTGCTATGAAAAATGTGAAATGGAAAAAAATCATCTTTACCTGTGTTCAGGGAGAGGGATGTGGTAGGGTCGGAGAAAATAAGAGAAATGAGTGGCACCTAATGAGACCTTCAGGAAGAGAATTCATTAACAGAGATAGGAGTTGTGTAGGGAGGTTGCATTCCAGATATGGGAGATAGCAAAGGCAGGGAGAGGTTAAGATGAGAATGAGTGATGGAAGTAATCCAATTTAATTGGAATGTCAGCTGTGCAGTTATCCCAGCTGCTTCTCACTTTGGGAATTCATTTTCACTTTGATTTTAAATCCTATCTTCCTTGAAAGCTAAGCTGAGGTACCATCACCTACAAGAAATCTTTCCTGATTCTCCCTCAAACCTTCTTGTAGTTAGCTGTTTAAATGACACATTGCCAGAAGAATGTGACTTCTTGAGGGGAGGTTAATTGATTTTGGTTTCAGCCTTTGGAACTTCATTGCCTAAGAAAGGCAGCATGCCAAGGTAGACAGAGTGAGCCCTGAATTAGGGAGGACTTGGATTCAAGTTCTGTCTCTAAAACATACTGTCTTTGAGAACCTGTACAAGTCACTTAACTTCTACATGTCTTAGGCATCTTTCTAAGACTGGAAATTGTAGAGAAGGTGCCAACCTCTACTGATGAAAGAATTCCTCATCAGGAATGCCTAGTACCAACAAAATCAAAGATCCAGTCCTCTTCTTCTACACCCAGTCCCTAAATCAGTACCTGGCAAAGTGCAGGGACATTATAGAGGAAAATGAGAGTGGTAGGAAAGAAGATCATAAAATTCCTTTCCTTAACCCCAAATCAGCCAATCAACAAGCATTTATTAAGACTCAACTGTGTGCTAAGGACTCATTTGTACTACACCATTTGTTTTGGGGAAATGTTAAGAATTATAATTGAAAATCATTCCCCAACTAAAATATGAGAAGATCACTAATGAAATGAATATATTTTCCTAAGACTCAACTGCCAGGCATAGAAGAAAAAAATATTCATTTGTGATGATGTGCCTGCAATTCAAGAGAATCTAGTGTAGGAAAGGAACATTTTAGAGTCCTGTTATAATATACCCTTCTATTGCTTTAGTAGCACATTAACCCACATTTGTAAACTTTTCAAATGTTTTAATTTTATTTAAAAGCTTACTAGAACATACATTTCCATAAGCATCATCCTGGTTGCAAGAACCCTTCATTGTTCGGAGACACAAATCATATGCCTTTGAATTCTGGATGAAAACATTTTAAGCCTATTTACAAATGTATTTAAATAGAAGTGTACACAAGTATAATATAGTTTCAGATTTTTCCCCCTACTTCGATAGGTCTTGTTGTGTTGATATTAGCAAGGCACTTATGAAAATACTCCCAGGTGGCAGGCACCTGCCACAGCTTTAAATGATAGGCCCCAAACCCATAGATAGATACCAGAATGAGGAGAAAAAAGCAATAAGCTACATATTTATGCACCTAGCTGTTTTGGCAGTTCATTTGGAAACAGTTATTGCCAGCTGGGCACTTCGCCATTTCCTTGAGGCAAAATTAAAGTGGAAGATGTGAGGGCTTTATTGTAATTTTCCACCACATATTTATATCATTAAGGGTTTTGTGCTACTGCTGTTACTCCAGTTCCCCCACAGTCTCACTGAGTATCTTCTTATTATTTCACTGAGATTCTGAAGCAAATATGGTAACGAGCTAACACACAGAAGAGTTACTGATTGGCCAAAGACAACCTTTTGTCTTTAAGACAGACCAAAAACATATCTTGTAGTACTTATTAAATCAGTTCCCAAACTACCCATTTGCAATTCACAGTGTTGTCAACTTTTGTTATTTGTGCTTCTATGTAGTAAAAACGAAAAAATAAGACATCCACAGCTTGTATTTATTTTGCATATAGTACTTATGTGTGTTGCCACCTTCAATGGAATATATAAGTTCCTTAAGGGCACTGTTATCATTATATCCTTAGAACCTAGCTAATACAGCGTCCAGCAAACAACAGGCACTTACAAAATTCTGGCTGTTTGGAAAGGCAATTCTTCCAAGTTTTAGCTTCAACACGTATTTTGTCAACATACTGATTGAACTTCAATACTTTAAGGATCTATGAATTCCTCTTGTAAATGTTTGCTAGGATAATATTTAAAGTGGGAAGCGATCTCAGAGATCCTCTGGTCCAATCCCCTCATGTTACAGATGGGAATAAGGTTCAGGGAGCAATACGTCTGGGACCCAAAACCAAATAATACCTCCAAAGATTTGGAACCAAAAGGTTCTCAATTTTCTCAGCTGCACAAGAGGATAATAGACTGCCTAGAAGGGTTCTTGAGAGAGTCAAACAAGGTAATATTTGCAAGGAGTACTTAGCACAGTTTCCAGCACATAGCAGGTGCTTTAAAATGATCATTTCTCTTCCCTTAACAGTTCTCCTTTTGAGGAATAGAAAGCACACTGGCCCAGAATCAAATATCCCAACAAACCAGGAGAAGTTAAGGAAACATCTAGCAACTTTAAATACATTTTGGTTTCTATGCTGAATTGAGTTTCACAAAGAAGAATAAAAGGTTTAATAAAAGATCTTTGAGGTATAGGTAATTAGAGAGGTCCTGGAAGACTAAAGACAGGCAAAAGATGTGTTTCAAATGGCAAGAGATATCCTACGGAAGACATGAACCAGTATATTTAATAAATTTAACAGAAAGTATGAAGACACTTAGAAAATGAGATTATCACTAGAACTTGATATATGTCTAATAGGAAGAAGTCAAAACTAAATTAATTTCTTTTCCTTTTCTGATTTAGTTATGAAACAGATTTTGCAACAAATATGTCTACTTTTGCTGATTTTTCATTTCAAAAACTGGACAGAACTGGCATTGGTTAAAAAATTGAAAAGTTGATTAGAAAAACAGATTAGGTGCACAAGCCTCAGAAGCAACCAAAAATGTTTGAATAATAAACCCAAGATTTCCCAGCTCTAGGTGACTCTCCAGTCCCTCTTTCAAAGAGGAGAGATAAGGTAAGACTTTCCATCTGACCATATCTTCCATCTCCTGCTGCGAGCATGTCTCCTGAGGGAAGAGAAAGAAGAAAGGTGGCCAAGGGTCAAGGAAGACAGCAGAAGACTGGAGTATGACTTACATCTGTGTGAGCTTGACTTCCATATTTTACTGTATTCTTTCCCTAAAGGAAAAGCAAGAGGAAAGATGAGAAGTGGTACTTTCATCTCCTACTGTTCCATCTCACGCTTGATCTTCAGTCTTTGGAAGGAAGAGAGAAGATGCAGGAGCCTTCCATATGGCTGAGCTTTCAATCTCCTACTGTGAATTCTCTTGCTTTATCCTAGAAGAGCAGCCTTCCACTTAATGATCAATATACTCACACCTGGCTTTATTTGTGATTCTGAACTGCTAGATCAACCTCCAAATCCCATTCCCCATCCTCTACTAACCAGTTCCTTATTCCCATCCCCTTCAACCCATCAACCCCAAAGTTCCAAGCAAGTTGCTACTCACCATTTCTATTATGCCCTCTAAAATTCCTGTTCCAGGGGTAGTAAATATTCTTTCATTTTAGTTCTTTTCCTCTATATTCCTTCCATGTTCTGGTAAATACCAAGCATTGGTCAACTCCTAATAACGCAGCCTCCTTGGTCATCTTTTAAATACTGACTGCACTCTTACTGATTCCCTTTGACTCACTGGTTAATGCAAAGGAAGCAGGAATACTCATTGCTCCCATTGCCATTTCTAGATTCTTCCTTTAGCACCATCACTCAGCATCCTCTTTTCCTTTGAGATCTATTCAAGCCACACCTTCCACCCAATCAAAATTCTGGTAGCTGATGATCACAGACCTTCAGCCCAGACCCCTTCCTCCCTCAAACAGTTCAGTATCTGGCTCATAATCTTTCTCTCTTATACAACTGCTGATCTCTTACTAGAGAACTTCATCACACATACTGATGCTCTTTCAAATTCTAACTACTAGATTCCTCAATCTACTCACTCTCTATGACATGTTACTCCATCCCAGCTTAGCCACACATAAAGGTAGCCATGTCTTTGATCTTGCCATCACCCACAAATAAATGGGGTCCTTATTTGACAGTAATCTCTCTCTCTATCTCTCTGCCTCTGTCTCTGTCTCTCTTTCTCTCTCTCCTTGTCTCTCTTCCAAGCAGGCATCTTAAACTCAACAAGTCCAAAACTTAAGTCATAATTTTCCCCACTTAATCTCTCCCCACTTCCATATTTCTGCATTACTATCGAGTACACCATTCTCACAACCCATGTATCTTCCTCAGTTCCTCACTATCTTTCATTCTTCATGTCCAATCTATTGTCAAAACCTGTTAGTTTCACTTTTGTAACATCTCTTAAATATGTCGCCCTTCTTTCCCCTGATACTGTCATCACCTTGGTATAGGCTCTCATCACCTCACACCTAGACTACTGCAATAAGGCTGCCTGTAGGACTGCCTATCACCAGTTTCTCCCTTTACTAGTCTATCATACATGAAGTTGCCAAAATGATCTTCCTAAAACACTGGTCTGAACATGTTGCTTCATGCTCAAACTCCAGCAGTTCCTTATAGCCTTCAGGAACAAATTCAAAACCTCCTCTCTGAAAGCTATTCCTCACCTATCCTGATCCCCCACCTTTCCAATATTCTTATATAATTACACTCCCACCTCAGTACATACTCTTTAATCCAGTGATGCTGGTATCCTTGCCATTCCACAAATAGGACACTTTATCACTGAGCTCTGGACATTGATGTCCCTCATGCCTGGAATATTCTCTCTCCTTATCTCCACCCACCTCTTGGCTTTCCTGACTTCAAGTCCAGTGAAAATTCCATTTCTACAGGAAGCCTTTCCCAACTGCTCTATTTCCTCTGTTAATTATTTCTTATTTATCCAATATTTGGCTTGTTCATATTTGTGTGCTTGTCTTCCCCATTGGGCTGTGAGCTCCTTAACAGCAGGGATTATCCTTTGTCTTTCTTTGCATTCTCAGTACTTAGTATAGTGCCTTGCATGTTATTGTAGTTCCTGGTCCTCCATTCTCAAAGAAGACCAACGACATTGTTAGGGTGATGTATTGACATGGGCATGAATTGGATTTAAGTGAGGCAGAGATGCAAAATGTCATCAGTCTCTCTTTGTCTTTGAGAATTACTGAAGTCCAGTGGCAAGACAATAGCCAAGACTGACTGGTGATGGGTCTCAGCACATAGAAATCACTTAATAATTGCTTATTAGCTATTGACTGTAATAGACTCAATATTCAACAAAAAATGCAAAGTGAGAAATCAGTCTGCGAAAATTATGTTTAAGTTACCATCTCACACCAAATACCATTATAAACTCTGAATGAATACTTAACCTAGAGATAAAAGAGAATTAGAGTAGTTCCTTTCAAAATTGCATATAAGGGAAGAATTCTTGACAAGACTGTGAATAGAGAGAGAAGCATAAAGGATGAAATGGGTAATTCTGATTATATAACATTTAAAAGTTTGACATAAAGAAAGGCAACGGGGAATTGAAAAGAAAGAGTTAAATGGGAAAAAAACTTTGCAGCAAATTTATCTGATAAAGGTAGAAAATATTTGAAAGCTAATTCAAATATATAGGAACTTGAGCTGTTCCCCAAGAAATCAACCAGCAAATGAAATGAACAGACAATTCTCAAAAGAAGCCAAGCCATCAACAACTAAGTAAAAAATGCTCCAAATATTTAATAAGATAAGCGCAGGTTAAAAGAACTTTGAGGTTCTATCTCATATCCATCAAGTTGATAAAGATGAAAAAAAAAGGGAAAATGACAACTTCTATAACAGCAATGAGAAAAAAAACACACATACTAAGTCATTGTTAGTGGAGCTGTGAAGTGGTTCAGTCATTCTGGAAAGCAATTTGGAACTCTGACCAAAAAGAACTAAATTAAAGACACTAAATTTATTTATTTTGAGCTTCTGACCCCTTTCCTAAGTTTCCTCCCAAAAAGATCAAAGAAAGAATCAAAGAGCCCATATGTATTTTTTTCATTTTATAATAGCACTTTTAGAGCAAACAGCTGAAAAGAACAACCCTAAACTGGAGAAAAGTTAAAAAGAATTATGGCATATGGTGGTAATGTAATATTACTATGATATGAGAAATTATGAAAAGAGAAAGATTTAGATAAACCTGGAGGAGTTTGTATGAAATGATGTGCGCTAAATGAAACAGAAACAAGACAACAATTTATATATTTGTAAGGAATTAACAGTACAGAATCAAGAATTATGTTTAAAGCAATGACTAATTATAACTCCTGTAGATTAATGATGATTCACTGGAAATTCACTGTTTCACCTGCAGTCCTCTTTTCTTATTCTTTTTATGTGGAAATGTTCATGTTTGTTATTGGTGTACAGTTTATAATAATAAAAAGGAAATCTTTTTTTATTGGAATAGCCTACTCAACCACATGCAGAGCTTTCTTCTCATCTTTATTCTATCTTCTAATTTGGTGTTTTATTTCACCTTTGTTCTAACCAGTCAATGATCTGCCTGTAGAAACAGTCAATTCAGAAATAACTGCTGTATTTCTAACCAGTCATTTCTTGTCTATTATAATACTGTCGATTTAATTTTTTATGGTGTTGCTGGTAATATGCCCAGAACGTTCTGACTCGTATTTTGAAAATGTACTCTTACTGAATAGGCATAGATCATCTACAATATCTACAAATTTTTGACCTTATTCATTTATTAACCCCAAACCATATTTCCCTGTTTAATTTTTGCTATCCTGTCCAGGATCTACATTGAAATTTAAGTCAGGAGAGGAATAGAGACACTCATGTACAGCACTTTGTAGCACTTAATCAGCTCTGCCCTGTTCATAGTTCATATCAGTAATAGAAAGCAAGACCTCAGTTATGCAAATAACAAAAAGAAAAGAAGGAAAAACTAATAAATCCAAATGACAGAAGCATGATTTGAAAATGTTTTGACAAAACCAGAATAATGGTCCAAAACTAACAAGATGAAATCTAATAGTCCCTGCACTTTGTATAGCTGATCTTTTTTCAAGCCCAATTACTAGACAGAAAGAGACCTGACTTAGTAGAAGTATACGTGAAAAAAACTTAACTGTTAATTTCCCAGGAATACCCTGTAATGAATGTGTTGCATGTGTGAGGGAAACTCCTATCATCATTGGAATTCAATTAAGTTAAATAATTGGGATATTCAGTTAAATTAAATCCAAAAAATATTTACTGTATGATATGGCTTCAAAAACTATAGAGGGCAAACTTGTATTGAATTAATAAAAAAGTATAGTGCTTAAAACAATAGTCCCTACAGGATATGGCTATGAACAACATGTTTAATTTTGCCCAGGCTCAGTTACTTCTACTGTAAAATGCAGTTGATAATTATACTACCAAACAAAGTATTCTTTTTAGAAAAAGGTTATAAACTTCAAAGTGCTATGTTAGTGAGTTACTATTTTTCAGGAGTAAAGGACACATGTTCTCTTCAGGCGGGGAACAATTTTTTAAACTATATATTTCTGATAACTAGCACAATGCTTTCTTTTCACATAGTAAACAATAAATAATATTAATTGAGCTGAAGAGAATGACAACCATGATAGATGTCTTCAAAGATTTTAATGACTGGGATGAGGATAAGATATTAACCTTTTCTTTCTCCAAAGAGGGAAAAAAAACTAGGAAGAAGGCACAGAAGAAATGTTTTTACTAAGTAAAAGAACAGTTAGAGGGATACATAAATGAGATAGGCTGATTTATTAGGTATTATCTAACTCCCTGTCACTGGAATTCTGGTTGAATATAAAAGAATTAAAAAGTGGCAAGGGTTCTTGAAAATTGGATAAGATGGAAAGGAGTAGAAGTTCTTGAGTTTCAAAACAATAATCTCTTTTAATATGCTTAATTTTTACCTTTGGCAGAATATTTGAGTCACAGATACCTGAGAGGGAACTAACAAAATGTTAAGAAGCTAAATTTACAGCTATATGTTTGGGAGTTATTTGTATTCTGGTGATAACCAGTAGCAGAAGCTAAGCTCTGGAGAATACTTACCAACTGAAAAACATTCATAAAAGGGTAAAGAGAATGGTGAGGGGACTTGGAATTCATGCAATATAAGGATCTAGCAACAGACAGAAATCTTTTAGGAGTATATATTAACTGTTTTTGGAATATGTGAAGGAATGTCATGCAGAAAAGGAATTATACTCCTGTTTGTCTTATAAGGGTAGTACTAGAAGAAATGATGCAAATTGCTGACTAGCAAGTGTAGGTTAAGTGTCGGACAATTTCCCAATAATTGGAGCTTTCTCACAGTGGAATTCAGAAGGCAGAGAGAGCCTGTTCACTTGATGTCTTTCTCAGACTGAAATTTTGTGATTCTGTATTTTAGCAAAGTTTATTAAAAGTATTATAGATTGGGAATGAAGGAAGATGATAGACTAGATAACCTCTAAAGACTCTTCAAACTATAAGAGATTATAAGTTTATTATTCAAAATAATTAAGGGCAAATTCTATTGAATATATCCATTTCACAGTATGGATAAGGCGAAAAATAGTTTAGTATATTTTAAAATTCAGATACAAACTGAACAGGAGAAAAATCTTACTAAACAAATACAAGTTTTGAAAAAACAACAACAAAGTGAATTAAATTAATTAAATTGCTTTCTGCAAAAAGATTTTTCCATAGCCCTGACTCTTGAGATTCTGATCTGTGAAGTTCAAAGCAAAGAAGCTGTAGGAAATCTTATCTTGAAGCATACATAAGTATATATTTATAGTGCTAGACAGACACAGATTTATAAATAAATGTGTATATACACAAACACGTAGATGTAGGACTTTTTCCTCATCAAATCAAAGAAAAATTACTTCAGCTGACCTGTACCTAGCTAAGAAAATAAATAATCTTGCAAAAATAGTTAACAGCAATATGTGACAATTTAGGAAAAAAATCAAGATTACTATCTCATATGATACAAATTACCGTTGACAGAAACACTATGGAAATTCTCTATTCACCCTAATCCATTCATACTTCTCACTTAGAGAGACTGCTGTTTCAAATTGTACCTATATTAGCATATTTTCTCCATTAAGTACTAAAAAGTATGAAAGGAAAGGTGTGAAAAACACTGTATATAGGAAAAGAAATTACTTACAAATATAATCACCTATGATTACTCCTTTAACTGCAAAATAAAGCAAAATTGGTCATGCTTTTTATTAAAAACCAAATCATCTTTGACAATTTTCTTTATTTAACCTGAATTCCTAGTGAATTCACTATTTTTTTATCTAAATAATAGATTTTTTTCCTCTCCCTCAAACTAGAAAGTGATTTATCTATTTTATTGATCTGCAGTCTTGTTTGTCAATTCTGCAGTCCTTTTGTTTTCAAATTTATTTACTTCTTTGATTTTCAGGACTTTTTTATCATTGGATCATTAAATTATTAGTATTTTAGGTCTGTTTAGTTGTGCATTCAATTCATTGTTCTTCTCTTTCTCTCATTTGTTGATATAACATAATACGATATAAATTTACCCCTAACAAATCCATTAACTACATCCTACAAATCCTGACATGTCTTACTTTTAAATGGCTGCATACTATTATAAATGCATTACAATCATTAATTACATGTAATGAAAAATATAAAGTTTTAGTAAATCTATCCCTCCTCATAGCATGAAAACTCCCTGAAGGCAGGGATGATTTCATTTTTGTCTTTGTGCACATAAGATCTAGCACATATTAAACCTATTGTTCCTGGCACACAGCAGACACATGATAAATGCTTACTGACAGTCAATTAATCCTTTATCAGTTTCTTTTAAGGTTTCTGTCTTTATCTAGGGATTGGCTTGGTGTATTAAATAACACTGAGGGCAGAACTAAGGGCAGAAAATAAAGGAAATGATACTTCTTTTTCTCCAGGGAAACAATTTAAAAATTGTGAACTTTTAAACAAATCATTGGTCTTATCCTACTTTGTCCCTAAGTTATGTTTGTAATTTAAAACAAAAAATAAAACTCAGGGAAATAAAAGCCCAAAGGAGATAGGAATGCATTAAACATGAGATTAGTAAGATCCTGCTGGATAGAACTCAAGGAAAAAGTCTCATGCACATAACTTTCCTCCAAGGAAAGAGACAGTACATACCTTATAAATAAGTAAGAGTGTATTGCCAGAAATTCCATTGAATGACTGCTACCTGTCCCATTTCTCCTCCCCACAGGATACACGGACTCATTTTTTATTTCTTTGTAAATTATAAGAACTCAACAGCTGCTATAATTGCCACATTTTATAATGCACATCTTGCTAGTTTTTAGTGTAATATAGAGTTGCCTGCAAAATTATCATTTAAGATTTTAAATTTCTACTTTTTCTATAAGATGGAGTAAGCACACAGACGTATAAGTAGCTAATGGAAAGGTCCCTTGACTAAATCTTTGGGTTCAGTTTATTGTAAATGCCCATCAGCATCCACAGTCACACATGTAGATACTATTATCAATCCACTGGGGGAAATAGCCATATGGTTAGCAAGTACAGAGAGTAGGTTGATGTGTACTTATTAAGGTGGGGGAAAGGCAATGGGGGGGAGTGGGATAACAGAACCTGAACTTGAGGCCTTTTGCCAGAAGGCTAAATTCTACTAATAATTTTCAAGAGGCTAAACAAAAAGCTTTATTTTATCTTAAACTCATTCCTAGGGAATCCATAAAACAACAATTTACTTTGTAAAGGTATTCTTAATTCATTTCATGGTAAGTAGAGTATTATTTTATACATTATTTCCCCTATTGTACAGGTGAAGAGGAACTGAGTGTTAAGCTTAAGGATACTGAAAGTAAGTGTCACAAAGTCCTTTCTCGAATCTCAGGGTCCTAATTTCATATTCATTTTTCCATATCACCAGGTAGATCTCTCCATAGCATTATACCTGGAATAATGCCAATAAGGAAAGATAATGTTTATATAGTCTAAAAGTTTTCTTTTCTTTTGTTTTGGGTTAACTTTTAAGAAGGAGAGAGATTCTTGTGAACTTCCTCATTTAATTTCAGTAATTCTGAATTGCAATAAATTGCTTTTAAGGTTTCTGAGTGATTTTTTCTCTCCTCAAAATGTTCTGCCAAGTCAAAAACCATCCTCGCAAGTTCAGTTTACACTGTTCTCCAACTTGGCTTTCTTTGAAGATATTAGGTTATTGATGCTTTTTTTTTTATCACAGCTGACAGTTTTATATTTCAAGGGACTGTAAGTTTTTACAGCCAGAATATGGTAGCCTCAAAAAGTAAAATATCTAATCTGTAACTATTATTGCCAAAAGTCGTATCTACAAATAGGAACTTCCAAGACACGCTAAAACTTTCAGCACTGCATTGCACATAATAGGCTCTAATCAATACATATTCAATTGAGTTGTATACAGAAAACAAGAATAAGACTTAAAAGAAAGACACTGACCAATATGCAAAACTTTAAAGCTTACAAAGCACTTTACATATCTTATCAACTCAATGAGGTTGGTACTACAGCTATTAGCCCAAGCTGAGGAAATGAACACTGACCTATCCATGAGACAATGGGTAAATCCTGAAAGCTCTCTGAGCCTCAGAGATGGAATCTGAACGTGGATTTTTCTGGCACCCAATCTAGGATTCTAACCACTGTGGTACACCCTGTGAAAGAAGGCTGGAAAGTCAGGTGGAGCCAAACTGTAAGGAACTTATATTGTATTCTATAGAAATGAAGGGGAACCAAAATGATGGAGTAGAAGCAGAGACTTGCTCTTCCCCCAAACTCAGTCAAATACCTATTAAAAAATGACTCTAAACAAATTCTGGAGCTGCAGAACCCACAGAATGACAGAGTGAAGCAAACTTCCAGTCCAAGACAGGCTGGAAGACAGAGGGAAGCATCTATCATGCCATGCTGGGAGCAGAGCACAGGTCAGTATGGGCTGCATGGCACAGATGGGAGCGGAGCAGGCCTTGGGGGGACTGAATCTCTGACACCTGTGGTGGTTTCCAGAATTCACGACTCTAAAATGACGAGGACAAATTAAAAAGTCAGTGGAAAAAACTTTTCTGTGTGACAGAGTAGAGTAGCCAGGCCCCAGTGCCAGGGATGCAGAGGGGATGGAGGAGCCTATAGCAGCCACAACAGGGGTAGAGGCATCTGTGGTGGCTATTTCTGGAGTCCTAGACCCACAGATTGTAGGGGGACTGAGCAGCTGACAGTACCTTCCCCCACTCCCCCTGGAAGCAGAGAACTACCTTGACGAGCCCAAAAGTCAAGTAAATGGTTGAGGAAATGAGCAAAAACTGGAAAAGAATCAGACTATAGAATCTTACTTTGGTGACAAAGAAGGCCTCCATTTTAGGAAGGGCACCAGGCAGGTCATTCTTCATTCCCCTCCTGGCTCTGCTTCTGGTTCTCCCCACTTTGCCTCCATGTCCTCTCATGACTACTTTCATCCTTTTCCCTCCCATACACCATCCCAGCTTCTCTCCTCCCTTCTACATAATGTTTTCCTTCCTTAAAATGGAAGCTTCTCTAAGACAAGGAAAGTCTTTCTTTTTGCTTGTATTTATATACACAGTACTTAGTACATTAACATTAGCAAGTGTTTAATAACTTCTTAAGTTTTTAATAGTAAATATTTAAGAGATTTATAGTGTTTTGTAAATGTTTAACAAATGCCTCCTAGGCTAATTTCTGGGAGGACACAAAATATATAAATTAATTTTAAAAATTAAGCATTATGAAGTTACTCTAAAACCTAACGTTTGCCAAATAAAATGCAAGTTTGACTTTTAAAATGTATATACCATCTCAAAAATATATAATCACAGTCTTCCCATTCACCCACCCCACATACTCTTTAATACTCCTCTACAGTTAATCGGCTACAAAAGCAGCATCCATGTAACAGAGGGAGCTAAAGGAAGCCGAAAACTCCATCTGCAACGCTGGGAGATGAAGAGTTGTGACATCTTAGGTCTTCTTTTGTCCTTGTGTGGTCGATGGCAATGTTATTGTTGCCGTTGTCCTTGGTGATGATGCTGTTTCCCTCAGTTATAAGACAACATAACTGTATGTACGTGGTTTTCTTCTCCCATTGAGAAAAAAAAAACCCTCTCTCTAAAACGGCAAAAACAGCAGGGAAGGAAATGCTATTTTCAAGTTCTTAGGAGGTTATCATAAACAATGGAGAGAGGAAAACAAATTAAAGTATAAAAAATGGTATTTGACAGCATCCCCTTACCTCTCTGCCTATGAAGATTTCACTTCATTGTGTTTGGTAGCTGTGCTGGGCACCCTATGGTGTGAAAATGAAAGATGACCATGCTTGAAGAGAAAAGAGAAGCATATTGTAAGCAAGTGTAAATGCACAGTAAGGTCTGAAGACTGTGGAAATAAGCCCAGGCTGCTTCACAATTCATGTGCTCAGCTGAGATGGCAGAACAGATGATAAACAACAACAAACAGAAACACCATACAACACAATTCTCTAGAACAGGAGTGATAAATATCCCTAGCAGCTTACTTAATTTCATGCTAATTTACTTTCTCATTTAACAATTCGAAATATTTATTACATATTAAATATTCATGTAATAGATTTTAATCAATTCAGGTCTCTATTCTGCAGTGAATTAATTTGTAAGAACCTGCAGTCAAAACAAACCTCTTTCCTTAAAAGGAAACCAAAATGTTTGGTTAAAAGACTTCTTCTTCAACATTTAGAAACTCTATTGGTGTGGGGGTAAACCATTCACTGGCAAAGACGACAACCCCTCCCATATCATATCTAAGAGTTTCATGAGACTCTAACCAAAAAGTCACCAGCTAGAGGTGAACTCTTTCATGATAAACCTCTCCAAATGTGGCCAGGCTCCGGTTTTGATAATGTTCTACTATTAGAATCCAAATCAAAGTTTTTGTGGCTTGGCTTACTAGGTCTCTAGTCATAGCCTACAAGAGCCATCCATGCCATGAATGGATACTGGAGTAAGAGTTTGGTGGAGGTTAAAATACTAATTGACAAAATACAAATCTGAACAAGAATTGTTTGTTCTGAGAATTCAAACTGAAGAAAATGAAACAAATCTTTCCTTCTGAGGATGATATTTCTTTAAAAAAAATTTACCTATGTTTCAGCACAAACTTTTTTCCTAAATTTATTCAGTTTTGTAACAACTAAAATTTAATTATCAATATTTTAATTTTATTTATAGTACTTAGAATGGAATGCTTGTATTTCTGTGCCCAAAACAGTATCATGAAATCTGTTCCTTTATGGCATAAAAACCTCTTTATGATTTCTACCTCTTCTTTCTCTGTGCTTTTTATGTGAAGTATATTAATTTATCTATATAGTATTAACAAAGAATTGACAAAACATAGCCAATATTCTGTATTAGGAATGGCAACAACCGATTAACTCATCAAACTCAGTCTCTTGTTATTTCAGTCATAACCTACTAGTATTTTCAGCAGTCAAGATACTATCATCATTGTCCTTCATTAAGCTTGTAAGTGTTGATCACAACAAACAACAACAAAAACTGTGATAAAGTTCCAACTATGTTTGGTGATTTTAAATTCTGGAGAAATACAGAATAAAAATGAAATACAATCTCTACTCTGAGGGACTTTACATTTTACTGAAGGATACAAAATTAAAAAAAATTAAATTTCGAGATAATCTGCAGAAGGAGCTGAGGGTATGAGGCTATCTGGAAAGGCTTACGTGCCAGGTCCTAACCTGGAAAGTCCTAACCCCTGAGTTTATCCTACAAGGAAATTAAGAATGCTAAGAGGATATTCACTGCATGCATAAAGGAATAACTCATGCCAATACAGCAGTCAAACAAGAGATAAATAGGCTACCTTAGCTGGAACCAATAATATGTGTTCAATCATTTATCAGGTATGTCGGATATCATGACATCATTAGAGGTTTCTTGGCAAAGACGTTGGAGTGGTTTGCCATTTTCTTCTCCAGCTCATTTTACAGATGAGGAACTGAGGTAAACAGTTAAGTGACTTGCTCAGAGTCACAAGGCTGACAAGTATCTGAGGCCAGATCTGAACTTCAGTCCCAGATACTTAGCTGCCCTCTGGACTAGGCGTAGAGTCAGGAATTCTCTTCTAGAATTCAGATCTTGCCTAAACACTTTCTAGTTGTGTGACCCTGAGCAAGTCATTTAAGCCCATTTGCCTCCATTTCCTCATCTGTAAAGTGAGCTGGAGAAGGAAATGGCAAGTCACTCCAGTAACTTTGCCAAGAAAATCCCAAATGGGGTATGAAGAGTCAGACATGACTGAAAAACAACTGAATATTCATACAATGTATGAATGAAATAATGTGAAATTAGACTGGAAAGGTAAGAGGACAACTTGAAAAGAGATTTGCTTCCTAAGCTAACAAGTTGGTATTTTAATCTGAAGTCAAGAGTGAGTCTTTAAAGGTTCTCAAGTAAAGGAATGGCATGGTAGGAAGTCCATTTTAGATTATTTATCACAGCTGTGCAGATGATGGGACAAAAGAGAGAAGCAGAGAAATCATATAATATATATAATATATAATAGGCTTGAAGGAGGTAACAAAGCTATAAATTAGATGCTAGCCAAATGAGTGAAGAAGATACAAATGTAAAAAAACAATGTAAAGAAAGGATAAAAAAATGGCAACTGATTAATATGAATGGTGAGAGGGAAAAATTGAGCATGACTTTGACATTACAGATTTGAGTGTATAGAAAGATAGTATCATCACAAATGTCCTTTAAAGGATTAGGACAAATTAGGTCGAAGATGATTTCTATTTTGAATATACTGAAACTGAGATGCATACGTGAAACCCAAGTGAAGACGGAAAGCTGCAGGCTGGTAAAGTTCGACTATATCTCAAATGAGAGATAAGATAGATATACATACGCAGGGAAAGGGAGAGCAAGATTTGTGATGCCGTAAATATACATACACATACATACAACCACATATTTATACAAATATACGTATGTACATATACATACACACATATATACATACACATAAAATGAATAGGCAGGTTGAAAGCCAGACTGAAATTAACAATCTATCAACATGCATTTGTGAAGTGTTTACTTATGTAACAAGTTGAAAGAGGAACTGGAAGCAATACATAGAGAAGATTTCTTCTAGGAGTTTTACTATGAAAAAATACTGAGATACGCACAAGACAAGAGCTTGACAGAACGGTAAGGTCAAGTGTCAGCTATTTTTAAGGAAAAGAGAGATCTTGTTAGGTCTATAAATAGTATGGAAGAAGCTACGAGGTAAAAAATCAAATGGAAAAACCAATGGAAGCCACAGTATGATCCAGACAGACAATACGGAACAATAGTTCAGGGTTCAAAGAGTTTGTGTTCAAAGGATTGAGAAACGGACTTGTCATGTATCAGGTTAATCAATACTCTAAGGTTTTACTGGTGAAAGGGAGCCAGCTAGACACACAATAATGAGCAATGGAGGGAAATACAATGATTGGCATTGTTGTTATATTATACAAGGTAAGTTCCATATCAAGCAATCAACATACAACCATTTCTTAAGTAACTACTATGTCTTGAGTGCCACCGGGGAATAAAATACAAAAAGTGAGATGGTTCCATTTCTCAAAGAATTTACATCTTACTAAGAGGGTAAAATATATTCACAGATAAATATAGGATATACAACTTGGTGCATTTTTTAAAATACACAGTGATGGTGTGCAACATTAAAAGATAGCAGAATTGTGAAAGCATTCTTAAAGAAATTTTGCACTCATGGGGTCTGGGGAATTCAAGAGGCAGAGGTGAGGAGGAGGAACAAACAAAATAGACAAACAAAAAAAAATACAGATTAATTTGTTAGTAACCGCTATTAAATTTTCAGTCCATTTTAACCTGACATCATAATAAACTAAAGTATTAACCAATGGTTACTCTGAAAAGGAAACAAATACTTGTAAGTTCACCATGTCCCAGATGTTATGTTTCATGTTAGTAAGACATTTTTATATAAAAGACCTTTGGTGATCATGCTCTAATTAGATATAAATTTGGATATGATCATGCTCTGAAATATCTGTATCTCTACATATAGAGAGAGACACAAATGGCTGACAAAAATACATTCTTCCTTTGAAGAAATTAATAAAATCCAAATGATTTTTATTAAAAAAAATCAAACCCTCAGCAAGAAAGACTCTCACAGTCAGAGCAGCCTTTTAAACACTTTGACTTCACCACCTACAGTTATTACCGGTGTGATGCAATCATCTACCCTCTTTATTGACATGATGATACCTATAATCAGAACTCTGAAGAGTAACCAGCTTCCACAACTAACTCAGTGCATCTAATACTCCTACCCCCATTAAAATTTTCTTTTCTGATTTTCTATGAATTTGAGGTCTATATCACCAGCATTTTGTGCCTCTGAGGTCATTATTGAAAGCAATCCATTCTCCTTATGGACAACTTCAATGATCTGGGTGAAAGGATTCCTCATACTTGAACGTAATTGGCAGAACATCAAGTTTAGTTGCTTCAACAAACAATGATGCTGATATTAAGTAGAATATCTAGAATTGGTTACCATTTCCTAGAATAATCTGATTTGATTATAAGATCCTCATCAATTAAGATATGACAGTTTAGTGGTGATTTAGTACAACTGCCTCATTTTACAAATAATAGAACCAAGAACCAGGGAAGTGAACTTGCTCAAAGTTATATAGGTAATGACTAGCATAGCCGTATCTCAAACTCCGGTCCTCCAATGCAAACCCAGGACTTCATATCAGGTCACCTTTTCCTACTATACTATATACTATACTATACTATACTGTACTATACTGTACTGCACTATACTATACTATATTATACTATACTATACTGTACTGTACTGTACTATACTATACTGTACTGTACTGTACTATACT
>CM053774.1:29867469-29917013 GCA_028658325.1 Potorous gilbertii | reverse complement strand
GTACTGTACTATACTATACTGTACTATACTATACTATACTGTACTGTACTGTACTATACTATACTGTACTGTACTACACTATACTATACTATATTATACTATACTATACTATACCATACCATACTATACTATACTATATACTATACTATATCCTTCCTATACTACAAGATCACACAGAACTACAAGGCATCTTACAGATCAGCTAGTCTAAACTCTGCATTTTATAAATGATAAAACGGAAGCCCAGAAAGGTATGACCTTTCCCTGGGTCACACAGCAAATGCATAGGAAAGATGAATTTGAACCTTATTGTTTTAACTCTAAACTAATGTGATATTTTTTTACTTCCCCACACTATTTTTTTCTCTATATACAGTAAAATTGTTCTTCCAGTTCATTTTTTAAGTTGATTCACATTTTATGCCTTTTGAAGTTGGTGAACGAAAAGATTCAATTCCTTTGGTATTTGACAAACACATTAACTAGCAATAATTATCTTAACGCTTCAATCTGGACAGTGAAAAAGATGACCTTATGATGAACCGTCTGGAAGAGAAACAGAACTGTTTATAAATAAGATCTCATACCAATATGTGCAGAATCGAGAGGAGGAAAGGAAAAATCAGTGGGTTTATAGTCAGCTAATGTTCCAGCCTGCACACAAGGTACATAATATCTGTCATTTTCTATCAACAGTATTAAAATGTTACTCTAAGTATGGTATTCTCAGTTTTGTTTGCACACAACTAGAAAGTATCCTGCTAGTGAAGGTAGGAAATGTTCCAACCACCTGGAAGAAAATTCTGGGATAATTCTGGTTACTTTGAAAATACTGCCATGATTTAGTTCAATCCCCTACCATGCCAAAGTGGACATTAGGTTAAAATGTAACAGCATATTTCTTGCAAAAAAAAATTGACCAATTCTTTTTTTTTCATTTCCAGCAAGCTTTTACTTTTAAAAAAATAAATTTCAATTGGGGGATAAGGACTACACCTATGATTTCATCTGAATAGGGCACTCCTAGGTATGGAAAACTCCCTCAACTCAACTCCTTCAAATCATCAGCCCCCGTTAATACTAAGCAGCACCTTTTCTACAACTTAGATACAGTTGCAGAAACTCTTTGGAGAGCTGCTTAGGGTTCTTGAGAGCTTTAAGTGACTTGCCCAGGTTCACACAGCCAGGTATGTGTCAGAGGTGGGACATAAATGCAGGTTACCTTAGTTTTAAAACTAGCATATTACCTTCAAGTTTAAATGTTTTATTAGAAACTTAACATTTAGTACTAGTAAAAGCAACCAAGTTTGCTTAGTAACTATTTACATTTAAATTACAATAGATTAATTAATTTTGATGATAATGTATTGATGCACTATATGATAAAATACCATCATACAATGAAAATGAACAGATAAGAGGAGTGCTGAGAAATCTGGAAAAAATATGAAATAATGCAGTTAAAAATTAAAAAGTAAGATTTCATTTTTATACAATAGCTGTATCAGACTCCTAAGTACCAGGGCTTCTATATGAGTACTGTTGATTCAAACTACTAAATCTTTAGTAAACACCTACTATGTGTGAATAGCATTGTGATTGTCACTGAGGAGATTAAAACTTCATTCTCCCTAAGTCTATTGGGAGGGTTGCCACATATACAAATGACCGTAAAACAAAATGAAATATAAATGTAAAAGGTATACAGTGTGCTGACAAAAAACAAACTGGTCTAAGAAGGGTCAGGGAATGATTCACCAAAAATCTGAGGCAGATATTGGAGGATAAGTAGGATTTCAGTCATGAGAGATGGGGAGTAACAAAACAGAGCAATTGCTTATTTTGATTATGAAAATGAGAGAAGTAAAAAGAAGGGAAGAGAGAAAAGAAAAAGGATAGAGGGAAAACGAGAAAACAGAAGAAGAGGGACAGAGAAGGGACTCAAAAATGATATAAAAAGCAAATATCATGAAAATAATCCTGATATATGATATGTAAGTTTGAAATTAGCATGTAATTTACATAGTTTCAGGGATGTGTAGAATTTCAGATTTGGATGGAAAATAAGCACAAGAAAACTGAAGCATTTCACCTACAATCATAGAGATATAAAAATAACAGAACATGGAACAAGTAAGTTAATTAACTTCTCTATGTTGAAGTTTGCATATAAGATTAATATATTTTATTTTAATTTAGTAGAATGACTACTAATACTATTTCATATTTATATAGTACTTTAAAATTTACAAAGTGCTTCCCTTATACAAACTTTTGAGGTCATAATGTGAACATTATAATACCCATTTTATAAATGAGTTACTAACAAATTGAGACTCAAAGAGGGGACATTATTTCCACATATTCATTTCAATTCAACAAACATTTATTATGGGCCTACGATTTACAATACAATATGCTGGACACTGGGTATACAAATACCAAACTGAAAGGAATTTACATTCTGCTTAATGTACTTAATGATCGTACATGAAGCAACTGCAAACACATCTCTTCATTGGTCGGTCCTTTTAGTCATGTCTGATGCTTCATGACCTGCTTTGGGGTTTTCTTGGCAAAGATACTTCTTCAGCTCATCTGACAGATGAGGAACCGAGACAAACATGGTTAAGTGACTTATGCAGGTTCACAAAGCTAGTAACTGTCTGAGGTCACATTTGAACTCATGTTGACGAGTCTTTCTGATTCCAGGCCCAGTCTCTATCCACTGTGTCACTTAGCCACCCAAAATTCATCTAACCCAAGGTCAACTTACTGCAATGAATAAATACAGCTGATAATATGGGCTTGAGGTTAGATAAATCAGAATAAGAGATCAAAAAGAGGTCTAAATTATCTAGATCCATGGTTTACACAATGTCAAAATAATTAAATTTTTAGTAAATTCCCCTTACAATGCATATCCTTGACAATTTACATAAACCTCCTGCTGAAATGAAGAGTAGATTAGGTTTGTAAAACAGATAGAGGACATCAAAATATGACTGTAGCAATCAGAAAGAATAGGCTAAAGAAAAGAAAAGCAACCCCTTGGTTCATAATTTGAATGATTTCTATGTGCTTTATTTATAGTTGAAAAGTCACTTGCTAAAAATGCAAGAGAAAGTCCATTCCTAACTGGATGGAGTAAAATCATGTATGTTTTCTACTGCATATTTCAGCTCGCTTAGTATTTCTTTGGAGGTCTGAGGTTAAACTTCAAAAACCCCCACATTTTTTCTTCACAAACTGATGCATTCCTCGGACAGTACACACTGCATGCACTTTAGTGTAATCAGAATATGCACAGTCGGAATTCAGTACTTGAGGCTCTCAAGTTCTTATTTAATCAGTTTCTGTGAATTTAAAGTGAGTTATCAGCCACAGGGAGAGTGGGACAATTCTGTGTTTGGAAAGTTTTTACATTGAAATAATAGGACCCAAATGTTCTTTCATTCTGTTTCAGAGAAACAGCCCTCTGTCATACTTGCTGCCTTCTGCCAATGCCTGCAAGGATCAAACTGAATTGGTAGCAAATGAAGCTAAATAGTGTTTTTGTCCAAGTTTCCAAAACAAACTTTTGCAATTTTCCATTTATGAAAGGTAAGAATGGCAAATTATCATTTTGTAAAAAAAAAAAAATATTGCTATGTTCATTCAACACAGACTTTAAAATAAAACTCTTTTTTAAATCTCTTTTTCTCACTCCAAAGCCTTACTCCTATTTTTAATATCAAGTCTATATAATCTAAGGAGGACATGGGTTTCCCATAACTTGCAGTTTTTATGTTGAGGATATAAGACCATTTGTTAGGAATGTTTTAGAGGAAATTCTGTCCAAAAATTAGTTAGATAGCAGCAGCAGAAATAAAAGAGGCCAAAGATCTCAGTTAGAATTCTGATTTTTGTAATTCCAATCTGTGTGACCCTAAACAAGTCACTTGAGTTCGAGTCTGTCTCATTTGTAAAATGATGGAGTTAGGTGAGATAGTCTCCAAATATGAGGTTATGACTTCTAAGGTTCAAACTCTCAGATTCTGTTATCTTTCCACCAAAAATGACATATTAAAGCTGAATTCATACTCAATATTTATTTTTGTTCTGGTCATCTCAGCAGTATTCACATTCACACATCCACAAAAGAATGTGTATTCAGGTGCTTTTGATAAATATGACTTTACCTCCACTTTATGAACTATCAAGCAATCTGTCTAGGAATAGAAAGTACATGCATGATAAACCTCTTGGCTCCTATAATTTGGGATCAGCATAAAAACCAATTCTCTGAAATCAACCAGAGAAAATTAATTTGCAGGGGCAAATTACTCCTATCTACATCCTATCAGGCACAATCTCTTTGTGTGATCTCATCTCATTTGATAAGAATGAAGTTATTTTCAGAGAACTGATAGGCACTTAAGCACAAGACTCTTAGCTTTTGCAAATTCTGTAAGCCTCAGATGGCTGGGTAAATTGTAAACACTCCAATATTTGGAAATAATGATGATGAGATATTAGCACATTCCAGCTGGCATGCATGGTGTCAGTCTTCTTTGAATAAACTAAAAAAAAAAAATTAAATAGAAAAAAACTAACCTCTGTGTTCCCCTCTGCAGGTGATCCTTTCAGGTAAAGGACCTTAGGTAGAAATATCTTACATGGCAAGCTTGGAATATATATCCGTGGTCAATTTCTTCTCTGAAAATGAGAATTTCCAAATGAAGCTTTTCTCCATTAAAATTAAAAGTGTAGTCTATTAATTACACTTATTCAGTGCAGAATTTTAAACAGTTAATTTTCAAGAATGAGTTTTCAAAGTAGAGATTGAATTTGTTTATAAAATGGGCCTAAGAAGATTTTCAATAGTTTATGGACTTGACATAGTTTGTGGAAAATAGATGTCAAAAGATAATTACATTAGGTTATTTTGGTTTAACAGAAAAGTGAAAGGAAAGTTATCTTACAAAAGTTTATCTTGATGATGGAAAAGCCTTAAAATCAATCCTGTCAATATGGTAATAAGGCTCTAGTCTTTGCTGTTACAACTGCTGTTTCTAGTTGCATTCTGCCATAATGGATACCAGTTGTACCAGTATTCACCTAGATGTACCATCCATATTAATAAATGGAGTGTTTCCTATATGATTGTAGAAGTCTGAGGATAAGGATTGATGAATATTAAAGATTAGAACAAAGTTCTGAGATGAACAACTAATCTTCTAATCAATAAAAGGTTGGAGAAAAGAACTGATATATAGCACTGAGGGCCAATGCCCAAAAAAACAGCACACACTGTTTAGTGTATAACCATTCTACTAACACACTTATCTAAAAGACCTCTCTCTCTCTCACATGTGTTTTCCTTCCAATTTTCTTTAGTGTTCTCTTTCTTTTCTTCTTCCATTTGCCTCCCTTTATCTATCCCCTTCTTAACCCAGTTTTGCCTTCCATGTCTCTTTAAATGTCCATAATATGGAATGGAAGTATTGTGTGTGTGTGTGCATATTTGTTTGAGCAATACGTGATACAAACTGAGGATCCAAGAAAGTATTTCTTGTCCTGAATTATGCCTGTCTATTATTTAAAACTATCTGCTATAAAACTCAGTGATTTAAAAATCACCTTAGGATAAATTATTTATTTTACAACTATGTTATTTGCATAGTAGGTCAATAAACATGTATTAAATGCCTACTGTGTAACAGATACTATGCTAAGTACTGGGGATATAAAGAAAGGGAAAAAAGTCCCTACTCTCAAGGAGTTGACAGTCTAATGGAGGAGACAACACGCAAAGAACTGCGTACAAATGAGATATATACAGGATAAATTGTTAATTTAAAATAAAGAGAGGCAAGGCACAAGCATTAAAGGGGATTGGAAAAGGCTTCTTATAGAAGGTAGGATTTTAGCTGGGACTTGAAGAAAGCCAGAAGGAAGAGACAAAGGGAGACAGAATTTCAGACATGAGAGGCACTCAGTGAAAAGGCAGAAAGGAGGGTCTAGTCTGAGGAACAACAAGGAATTCAGTGTCAATAAATCACTGAGGATGTAGAGGTGAATAGGTGCAAAATACTGGAAAGGTGGAAAGCAGGTTAGGAAGGGTTTTGAATGCCAAGCAGAGATTTGTATATTTCATCTTGAAATTGAGTCAGAGTTAACATGGTCAACCTTGGACTTTAGGAAGATTACTTTGACAGCTGAGTGGAGGACTGCAATAAGGAGATACTTGCTGCTAGGAGGAGTGATGTGTGACAGGAATACTAACCACTAAGTTGATTGCAATAGTCTAGGTGAGAAGTGAGAAAGATCTACACTAGAATGGTGGCAGTGGCAGAGAAAAGAAGCGCATATAGATAGATGTGATTAAGGTAAAATCAACAATATTAGACTAGATTGGACATGGGTGGGGTGAGAAAGAGTGATGAATCAAGGATGACACCCAGGTAGTAAGCCTGACTGGAAGGATGCAACGGTAATGGCAAAGTTAGAGAAAAGAGAGGATTTGGAGGGAAAGACAACGAATTCAGTTTTGAACATATTGAGCTTAAGATGTCTATAGGTTAAGATGTTCAAGGTGTCCAAAAGATAGTTGGATATGTGATTCTGGAGGTCAGGAGACAGGTTAGGTCTAGATAAGCAGAACTGAGAATCAGTAGTATAGGGATGAAAACTAAATCCATGATAAGATCACCAAGCATATATACAGAGAAAAGGATTCAGAATAGAGCACTATGGAACACTTAGGGCCAGCAGGCATTACCTATCTATATCTATCTACCTACCTACCTATCTGTCTGTCTATCTATCTATCTATCTATCTTCTATCTATCTATAGACATATGTATTTAGATATATACAATATGAATTAAGTAAAAATATATGAATCTGCATGTAAATTGAATTCTGAATTGGTTTGTGAAGTTTTATGTCCTTGTTGCTGATTTTAAAAACAGATTAAATATATTGCTTTTAGATGACCTTCAGTTAATTTATTTCTATAGATTAATGGCCTTGGACAGGAAAAGAAAATGTTTCTTAAGTCTATAGCCGAAAAGAACTCCAAAATCACTCTAATTCAACCCCCTCAAATTACAGATAGGAAACGTGATGCACAGGGAGATTAAGTGACTTGCCAAAGGTAAACAGGATATAAATATCAGATGCAGAATCTGAAATAATGACCAGAGTCAACACTTTTTCCTGTGCCTCCCTTTCCTTGCTTTATGCACTATGGTTACCAAATAAAAAGATTGGATGGTTCTGTCAGTCTTTATACTCAAATTATGAATTTGGTTGGGAAAAGGGATACCAGGAAAAGCACAGGCAAGAACAAGAATATTCAAAGTTCATGCAATTGAACCGAACTGAGATAAAGCCATTCATGAAATCAGAGGAATTTTATGACACTACTCTCCCCAGAGGCCATGCAGTGGAACCATATGAGTAAATCTCTTATACAAGATTTCTTATTTAAATATCTGCATGTGCTTATAGAGATATCTAATGGCATTCCAGTGGATGCTTATTGAATAGCAAGCATTTACAATATGGATTTCTTCTTTTAACAAAAACTTTCTCTGTATCACCTTGTTCAATAAGCTTTATATTATCTTTAGCTCTTCTAGCCTTTCCCCTAGCAACATAAAAACTTAAAAATAAGAAAGCAGTTACAAAAATATCACCTGAGCAGAGGGCCCCATTTCTACCTTCTGTCTTCACCATGACAGAAACCTCCTATTTAGATATACACTGAATCCATGTTCCATTCCAGTAGATAAATTTTCCCACTAAACCCTTAGAATTATGAATTCTTGAAACCAGATGTTGTTCTTGATCACATGCAGCTTTTTTTATGTAGTGAAGTTTATATTTACTGCTAAAATATTTCTTTTATAACTTGAGTTTGCATATCAGTGAAAATAAACAAAACACAAAAAGAAAGACAACTGATTCAGATATTCCTCTAGACTGACAGATTTCACAGAAAGCGCTTTTGTAATAATAAAAAAAAATCAATGAAGTAGCAATGTTTTGTGCAGACATTTGCTCCTCTGTCTATTTCATTTATAAATATATTTTAATGAGCTAATTGAGACTACACAGTTCTGCAAGTGTTCCTTTTTCTAACATTTGTTCCGAATTCAAAGGTTTAAAAAAGCTAATCTGCTGCATTTGGGGGATGGTTTGTGAATACAGTATTTAAAGCACATTGTCTGAGCATCTGGAAAGCTAAAATCTCATAAATAGCCCATCCTCCCAAACATATGATTAGACAATAAGGCTAATCTGAAATTTGTTTAAAATCAGTAGCCATAAAGCCAATACATGGATATAGTGTGCTACAAATTGTTTCTCACACACACTGAGAGAATGTTTATTGAAACATGGCTTAATGCGCCTCCGTCTGCCAAGAAGACATTCAAAGCTAGAGTTTGTCTTGGGAGAATTAAATTATTCACATTGTCAAATCTTCTCATTTAGGAAATCTGTGATTTACTAGATTGCTTGTAAGAATTAGGTCATGTCCACACCAGAAGAACTCAGCAATGCTACCATTTTTACAGTTTGGGAGATTAAATGCTATTTTTTCAATTAAATGCTCTCTCCATCCTCATCAAATTGCTTAGAAACAAACAGTAACAGTTAAACATAACAGAGGGCAGATTTACTAATGTGAATAATTTAATTCTAACAAGAACACTATCCTTTCTGATCAATTAAAGGAAAGAAGCATAGAGTCATGGAATTTTAGAGCTGAGACTTTAAGATGAAGCAGTCTAGGCCTATCATTTTACACAAGAAGATACTCATGCCTGGAATGGGGGTAGAAGAATAGGAGAGAGAGGAGAAATCATATTGAGTACAATATGATTTCCTTAAGTTAACATCCCTAGACTTTATAATTCAAATGTTTGGTTGATATTTTTTCACCATGTATCTTTTATGTTCTATGAGAAAACAACATTGTAAAAAATGGCTTATAAAAAGCACAGTAAAGATGCCCCTTATATTAATAATAAAATTATTAATTCAAAATACATGTTAAATCTTCTTTTGTTAGCAAAGAGCTGAAAGCTAAAGGTAGGTCCATAAATCTGGGAATGGCTGAACAAATTATGATATGTGAATATAATGTAATATGTTTATGCTGTAAGGGATAATGATGGGAATATTTTCAGAGAAACCTTAGAAGACTTGAAAGTCAGAGAAGTACAGAACCAGGTGAACAAATTATAAAATCACAAATTGCAAAGACAAACATTCCAAAGACTTAAGAACTCTAATTAATGGAATGACCAACTAGGTTTCCAGAAGACCAGTGATGAACCATGTTGCCTAGTGAGGTGATGCACTTAAGCTGTAGAAAGAGACACATATCACATCATCAAACAAAGGGAATGTGGGAATTTCTTTTCTTGACTACCCATATTTACTACAAGACTTTTGTTATTTCATCACAACCTCGTCAAATTTTATTTCGGGGCAGCTAGGGATAAGATTTTTAAAAAAGGAAAGGGAAGGGAAGTAGAAAGGAAAAGGGAAAGGGAAGGATGAGGAGGAGAAGGGAGAAGAGGGAAGGAAGAAAAGAAATGAAGAAAAAAAGGAGGAGAAGAAAGGAAGAAAGAAAAGATGGGAAGGAAGGAAAAGGGGATGGAGAGAAGGAAAAAAGGGAGTTGTTTAGACATTTTTTAAATGTATGCCACAGACAGAACCCAGCTCATCCTCTCCCTTCTGTCTCCCTCTCCCCTTTGGGATTTACTGGCTCGATGTCACTCCTTCCTTCCTTCCTTCCTTTCTTCTTTTCTTCCTTCCTTCCTTCCTTGTTTCCTCCTTATTCCCAAAAGCTTAATCCCAGTGCACTGTGAAGTCTATAGGCTGGACAACAATAGGTCCCTGTCCAAGCTCCACTTAATGGCTGGCTTAGAATGATTGTCACTAGTAACAGTAGTTTAGTTCATTAAAAGAACCATTCCCTGATTACTTCTTAAAGAGGCCTATTCACTCAATGGGTGTTACCTTTCTCTAAGTGAGTACCTGAAAAGGCCAAGGTCTCCCATTGCATCCTGGACCATCTCCAATCATGCTGCTGAATATCTAGTCACTGGACCCAGATGGCTCAGAAGGAGAAAGTGAGGCTGGTGACCTGCACAGCTCTCACCTACTCAAAACAAAGTCAAGTGCAAGTCATGTCATCATTTCTCTGTTGTCATGTTCCTTTTGGAAAACAAAGGATGAACACAGACCACAGAAGGAATTCCAAAAGGAATCACAGACAAGCAGGATAGCTTTGAAATTTACATGTTGAATATATTATATACTTAGAAAAGCAAGCTGTTTTGAAATACACATGGAATTTAGATTTTAGTTTATATTTCTTAAGTTCAATATTTTTTAAAAGGGGAAGATTTATGTTAAATCATATCATGCAAGACTATGGAATCTAATTATGTGCATAATGCTACACCGAGTTTGTTTAAAAATTAAAACTAGGCACATTAACAGAAAGCAACTACCACCACTCCAATTTACCTTTTCATATGTGGGGGGTTTTTCTATATATGAGGGAAAAAATATACATCTGGTAATGACAGGTCAACCTTCCAGAGATTTCCAGAGAAAGTCCTAAGGGATACATTGTACTGAAAACAGCATTTGGTCTAGCTGTTCTATAATCAATGTGTGGCTCACAAATGTGAGCATTTTTCATGCAGGGGAAAGCATCTATCCCAAGAGTGATGGCAGTCTCTGTGATGAGACGGTAGGTGCTTCTAGGAAGTTCTGCTGCCTAAGAAGATGGTGACTTCACTGGAGAGTTTCTCCTCCCATGACAGTGGTTATGATGTCAAAGCCCACACTAGACACAGTGCAGGGTACTGACGAAAGTTACAGGCTATTTCAAAATCTGATCCATAAGAATTCAACAATCTTAGAAATAGAACTATATTCATATTAAGATGCAACATGACTGATAATTCTGAGAATATAGTTCTAGCCCAAAGAATTTATATAGTCTTAGGTTGAATTAATATAAGTAGAATATCCAGAATAAGAAGGGAGCTGCCAACCTTGTTCCTGACCCTCTAACCAATACAATCCAATATACATTTATGAAGTGTTTACTGGACATTGTGCTAAATAATGAGAATAAAATTAATAATAAAAAAAGACAGTTCCAGCCCTCAAGGAGCCCAGAGCACCATGACTGAGTGAGAACACTCTTTAAGGAGATCACAATTAACTAGCTATATATTTCAGGAGCAGTGAAGAATAAACCAATATAGCAAAAACTAGTTGCTTACTGAGAAAAATGAAATAGTGGCAAATAGGTCCTCACCTCTGTGCATCATAAAAGTTCTATACCCCTACTTTAAGACTCAACCAATTAAAAATATCTATTGGTCTCATGTACATACTGATAGGTGCTGTGGTGAATGACAAAGGGATGAAAGACATCCTCCCTCAAGTAGGATTAGTGAGATTTTTGGATATACAACCACGTGAGAAGCCTAACCTGAGTGTTTAAGGACATATTAATCACTACAAGCTTGCTAAGTGTTCCCAGGAGAGCTTTATTTGGCTCTGCTCAAAGTATTAAAGTCAAGGGCTATGACAATTTGGAAATATTTCTTATAAATTATGTGAACTGAGTAGCAATTTTTTAAAAAAGATAGTTCATATTAGCTAATTCTTATTCTTTAAACTCAAGAATATTACACCTATAAAGCAACTGTTCTTCATTTGAAATTTTAAATAAAGCTCCTTTTATTTTTTATCTTTCTTAGTAAAAGTAAGAATCATTCTATCTCCCTCATGGATCTTCATTCTCTCTCTCTACAATGGCTCTTTCCTGTCTCCCTACAGTCATACTTGGGTTTCCTCAATCCTTTAACAACAATAAGAACAGCCTTCACTCAATGTTTCTACACCAAGGAGGAGTTCTTAACCTTTGATAGTTTGGTAAAGTGTACAACACCACCCACCACACTCAAATAATGTTCATAAATGTATAAAATGCATAGAACTACAAATAAAGATGATGGAATTTTTCACATTCAAGTTCATGGGACTCCCTAAAATCTATTCATGGGACCCTGGGGTCTGTGAACCACAAGTTAAAAATCCCTGCTTTATTATGCAATCACTTTGTATCACTGTCTTATTTATTTTTTAAAATAAAATTTTATTGATGATTCAAATTTCCTTCTATATCCTTTCCCTTCCCTCAACCCCCACATTAATTAAATTATAATAAACTTCTTCCAAAAATATTCTACATCCAATAGTGAACAATAAATTAATTTACTACCTACCTTAATTTCCCATCATACTACTGAAATTGCCCCCTCCTAGGTCAACTATTTTTCACCTAATCCAAAAACATTTTTAGAGTCCCTGTCCTTCCTGATTTCTCTGCATCTTTTGACACCCAACTCTGTCCATCTTCTGGACAGGCTATCCTCCACAGGCTGCTAAAACACTACACTTTCTTGTAGACGTAGGACTCCTAACCTCTCCTACCACTTTTCTATCTTCTTACCTGGTCTCTTTTCTAGTCCTCTATTGCTTCCCTCCCTATCCTGATTTTGAATGCTGCTTGTATTTTTTGGCTTTCCTAGACATTTTATTGTCATATTGTATTACACATAAGATAACCTCACATCATATCAACTGAATATAAAAAGGAACACTTTTTTGGTATCTATCAGAATGATCTGCAGATATTAGAAAATATATCTTCACATGTTAAGAAAAAATGTATTTGAAGTACCTTGAACAATTAAGCTGACTACAAATGTTTAGCAAAACACATATTTTTAAATCTCTAAAAATCAATTAATTTTATAATTCTAATGCATTATAATATAAATGTTTTTCTCACATACATAAAGTAGGTGTGACAAAACACTACAGTCTGGATTGCTCAGATATTCACTTAAAATTCAGAAGAATTCTTTTTTAATCTTTATCTTTCACTTTATCTTACATGGCTTCTGTGTAGAGCTGGTGTTAAGTCAATATACCATGATTGGTATATAATATGGTATTTTGTATATTACTTCCCTTCTCCATGTCCTACCATCTTTCTTTGTATGGATTTCTTTCTCTGAAGTCAGTCCTCCTTTCTGGCATAAAATAAGGTTTTATCACCTGAAAGATTGTAAAATTTGAAGATATTTATGTGTTAAAAAGAGAAAGAAACTGGTGAATATTTTTTTCTGACATTATTATTAAAAGATGCCAGAAAAACATGGCATTTTTTTAAAAGCTGTAAAATTGTGCAGTGGTACATTTTTAGAAGGTTATGCTTCCCAGGGAATATTAATCTTGAGCTATGATTATTTCACAAAGGAAAAAAAGAGTCATAAAAAGCTACCACATTAAACAATCTGATATCAACTATATGACTTTGGGTAAGTCAACTTACTCTAGAAAAGGTGTATGGCAAAGAGATTATATTTGAGATCACAGGGCAGATTCCAGACTTAGGCTAGAATCCAGTATTGTCACTTTCTTAGCCTTGATACCTTAGATAATTCTTTGAATTTCTATTTTTTCATCTGGAAAATAAGGAAGTGGGTTCAATTGCCCTCTAATATCTCTTCTGGCTATTAACATTTTCCATACATGTCTGTAACTACAGCATTAAGTCACAGAAAACTGGACCTAGAAAAGATCTCATTTTCCTCATCTATATAAAGAAGGGGTTAATTAGCTCACCTTTTAAGGTACTTCAATTCTCTGACAGTCTATGGGTCTATAAGAAAACAATATTCATATATGGATAAAATTATAAAGGAATAGGGATAGAGAGGTGTGATTTCAATCATGTGGGGAACTCCCAGCCAAAGAAACTTCCTCTACCAGTGTAGGTTGTTAGTTCTGTTCAAACTGAGTCTTTGAAAGTTGCCTAGAGTACCAAGTGATTAAATGACTTAGCCAGGGTCATATAGCCAGTGTGTATCAGAGCTGGGATTTGAACCTTGGTTTTAATATTTCACAGCTAGTTTTCTAATCACTAAATAATACTGTCTCTAAAACTATGTTTAAATGACAAAACTATCAAAAATAGATATAATGAAAGGAAAGCTACCTTCCTGAAAAGCTAAAACAGCAATTTTAAGAATTAAGACTTCCTCCTTAAATTCAGTCACAGTAGATGGGGAATAGTAGGGGGACCTTCTTTCTTTAGTACATCAGCTGATGTACCCCATTATTTTTGGTAACTTAACCTTGAGGGAACTTCAGAGCAAATAGATTCTAATGATAGGCTTACATTCCTATTTTTTCATAAATTGGGAAAAAAGAATGGTGTGCAGCATTTTACCTGTCCATTTCCTAGTGGAATTTAACTGCAGATCATTTATTCTCCCATACACTGAAATGGTTATTCAATTAATTCAAACCATTTCCAATTAATATATAAGAAAGTGCACTTTTATTTTTCTTAGTCTCTTGAAAAAGACCTTCCAGAAATCCCACTGCTAGACAAATGCCCCCAAAGCTCAAAGACAAATGGAAAGGTTATATTTACATTAAAATACTGATGGCATCATTTTTGTGTATCAAAGAACTAGAAATAAAGATGGTATCCCTCAGCTGGAAAGGCTAAACAAACAGTGGTACACAAAAGAAGATGGAAAAATGCAGTATCTTAAGAAAAATGAATACAAAGAATTAATAGACTTAATATAACTTATTCCAACTGTGTAGAGTAAAGCAGAACCAAGAAAACAGAGCAAATTTTAAATATATATATATATATATATATGTAAATTTTTAAAAAACCACTGAGCACTGTATAAGGGTACTGATCAAGATTAACCCTGAAAAAGAGCTGGAAAAAAATGTACTTCCCTCCTTCTTAGCAGAGTTGTGGACTATGGGTATGGAATACTGCATATCCTATCAGATGGGGTCAAGGTGTTAGCTGATTTTAATCTGATTTTTCCTCATCTTTTCTTTTTAAATCTTTGTTACAAGGTATGGCTCAGTGGAGACACATACACGTATGAGGAAGAATATATTTGGAAATTAAAGTGGTGGAAAAATAAAAGGCATCAAGAAAAAAAATTCAAAACAAAAAGTTAAAATAAAAGTACCTTAAAGGACAGTAGCTTTCCAAATGTATCAAGACAAAATATATCAAATAGTGAAAGAATAAAAGCTTTCCCACAAGAAAATTATTTTCCTATTTCTGGTGTTGTGATACCCCACAAAGTTCTCTCCCCTCACCCATCTTTGGTCAATGACTCCATAGTAACATTATGTTATTTTGTTCCTAAATTTTATGAGTTGATGTTCTGGTCTCTAAGGTTCCTTCCAGTTTTAACCTCTAGGTGTGCATGTTGAGCATATCTTTCCACCTTTCTCCTGAGCTTTGAGGAAAGAATGCATAGATGGAAGGAGTTTGAGGTTTCCTAGTATAGCATATTCATGGACAACAGCCAACCAACCAAGGCACAAGTGCTTACACTACAAATTTACCAGTTGTCTCATTTCAGTTTGATATGGCATTCCTCCTTGTTGAACTGACTTCTAAGGTCTCTTGGAATTTAAAACTGATGATCCTATAGTCTCCACTCATGTTAAGTGTTAAATGGGCACCAGCAACCTGGATGATCTGCCACTAACTAGTAATTGCTTTAAAAAAAACTTTATATGAGAAATGATAATAAACTGTTATTTTGGGATTCAATGAGCCTATACTCATCTCGTTTAGCAGACTCTTGAACAGAAGAAAATGGAAGATAGTACAAGTTTTAGGTAAGATTTTACAACAAAAAAGAGTTTGTAGGTAAATTATGGAAGCAGTGGGATTTCAACTGTTGAATATCTCAGTGGCAGGGTCAATTAATTCACCCATCAATGTGAACAGAAAAGATAGCTTGACCGTTTATTTACTTTTCATGCATACTGACAATATCATTTAAATCGATTTTTATGTTTTATGGATGCATTTTTCTCTTAAAAAGGTTTTTGTTTCCTTATATCAATGGTTACTTATTTCTTTGAATAGTAAAAATTCCCCCAAAGTGGACACATTGTTATAATTGCAATTAACTGTTTTTCTAATGAACTTTGTTCCTTCAAACTTTACTCTTCCCTCCATCTATCTATACCACCCTATTCAGAAGCAGATGACTATCTATAAGCCCCAACGTCAGTCAACTGGAAAAATATTAACTAAGTGCCAGGCATTGTGCATATTAAGCACTAAGAATAACAAAGAAAGGCAAAAGATGGGAATCTGTAGTCTAAAGGTGTAAGACAGAAGTCAGAAAATAAAAAAGAAGATAAAAGGCAGAGGGGAGAAGAGTGGGAAAGTACTCAGCAAGGCCTGAGGGTCATACTGAAGTCCTGCAGCCAAGTGGAACATTATGAGGTGTCTTCCCTGGGCATCACCTTAAATAGAGGATGTGGAGTAAATTCTCCAAAGACCACTCTCTCTCCATCAGAAGAAAGGAGAGGCCCCAGAGGCAGGAAATACCGAGAAAGTGTGGGTTTCAGAGAGGATTTGATCTAGCAGGAAGGTAGGTTTCAGGAGAAATTGGAGAAGCCTAATGAAACAGATAAGCAGAAAAATGACAAACATTCTTCTTTAAACAGTTCAAAAAGTTCACAATCTTCCTCACCACACAAAACCTATTCTTTTATTTTAGGTTTACATGTATGTACACACACATGTGCACAAACACATACAAATAAATATTTCCCTAGTATATAAAAATATACATATGCATATATTGATAGACATACACATAGAAAAGAAATATATGTATTTATATATGTGTGTATGGGTGAACTCCTCAAACACCCTGTACTCCCAGTTAATCCGCCTCCAAGAGACTTCTGTCTCCTATGACCTGGATGTTTATTCCATCTTAGTCCTATATAAGATCATCCTATTCTCAAGCTCACTATCAATGATGGAGTTCAATCTCTATGATCTAAAACTAAAATACCTTCTTTGAATAATCTCCTAGTCTTCTCTTTCTCACTATACCCCAATCTACCTAAACTTGGTTTTGTTATCACAGCGACAGCCAGTCATTCCACTATTCAGTTCTCCCAAGATCTTGCCCCGCCTAGCCTCCTCTTTTTTTTTTCCATTATCAAATTTGACACTGTGAAAAACTAGGTCAAGAATACATTAACCTCAAGTCTCAAATCTTGTTCTATCTCTACTTATACCCTGCCCAACGATCTGTAGCTATATATCATAAACATCAAACATAAATGTGTGCATCATCATCAGAATAAATGAACAGTCTTAGGGTCATAAATTCCTAGGTTCATCTTGCTGCTGACAAATACTGTCTCTGTGGCCATGGGCATAACATTTAATGTCTTAGTGCCCTAGAAAATTAATAATCAAAGGTTATAAGTTGTAGATAAATAATATTAGTGAAGGGGGTTTTTATACTGGGAGTTCCATATTCCAATGAAATCACAAGTGCTCAGATCCTACCCATTCCCCCCCCAAAAATATCACCAGTATTATACTATACAATGTGAACAAGTAAAATTAATGTAAATAACTAGGGACCTGAGGCATATCCCATGATCCTCTATCATCAATGAAAGATTAATATTCACCATACTATGCTTAGAGGCAGCTAGGTGTCTCAGTGGATAGAACTCTGGGTCTGGAATCAGGAAGACCCAAATTCAAATCTGACTTCAGACACTTACTAGGTGTGATCCTGTTTGCCTTAATCCACTGGAGAAGAAAATGGCAAACTACTCCAGTATCTTTGCCAAGAAAACCTCACTGACAGTACTCGCGTTCTATAGTCCACAGGGTTAGAGAGTTCTGAAAACAACTAAACAACAATATTGTGCTTAATGTAGAAGGAAAATGCAGATTTATATTTTTAAAAGATAACCTGTGCTCAACTAGCTCTAATGTTGACTTATTCAGAAAATTCAATTCACTGTCACTCTTTTCTCAAACATTCTTGTTAAACAAAGTTTTGCTGGACTAGAAAAATAATCACAATGCTATTATCACTAACTTGAAAACCTAAAAATGTATTGTTCCATGAACAGACAGTTTCAATTAAGTTCAACTAAACAACAATCTTTTATGAAATTTAAAGAAGGCATAAGTCTTGACCTGATGGACTTTATTGCTGACTACAGAGAGAGATATTATAAATAACTATAACAAATAATAATACATGAACTTCAGAGGTACAAACCCAATGATATGGGTGGGCAAAAGGTAAGATCATTTTGGATTAGAAGAATCAGGATAAGCTTCCTGGAGAAGATAGTAGTTAAGTTGAAAGTAAAAATTAGGAAGAAAAATAGGAGATATAAAAACAGGAGCTAAATATGAGGTGTACCCATTTTACACAAAAGAAATCTATTGGTTGGTCTTCATCAATCATGACCTATTAGGGAAGGAAGAAATTATGGAACACAAAATGAATCACAAGACTGGTGAGTGTGTGACTTTAGAGGCAAGAATTTGTACTTTATGCACAAAATACGCTGATGGTGCTCTGTTTTGTTAAAGTAAAATTTTACATTTTAATGCAAAATATAAAGTTACATCTGATTATGAAATAAAAGGTAATTATTTAGTGTAATAGTATCTCCCTCAGTTTTCTAGTATTGCTTTGTTAATATAGCTTCCCCTTTCTAATGAAAAAGCAAATTAATATTATATTACCAGTTACATATTAATATATCCAATTACCAGTTACATATTAATATATCCAATATTAATTACTGTATTCCATGAGGGCAAAAATAGATATTAAAAGCAGATTAAATATTTTGATTCTGCATCAGTTGGACAACGACTGAAGTGCAACACATGAACATAATGGGCTACTATTAGCGTCCCCGAAGATATGTTGAATATGAAGAAGTTGGAGGCATTTGGAACCACTTTTATAAATGAAGAAAAAAGTAGCAGAGGAATGAAAATAAATTGCACAAAAATAAAAGATTTCAGAACACAGGATCCAGTAACCAGTCATAACAAATAAGCATGTGTCTCCCCTCTGGGCAGAAAGGTAATAAATTAGAGGTACACACTGAAACACGATGGATGGATGACTGCGTCTGGAGTCAGCAAGACTCGAGCTGAAATATTCCCTCAGATGCTTCTTTCTAGCTGTGTAACATAACCCTGTTTGCCTTAATTTTCTCATCTATAAAACGAGTAAAAGATAGACATGGCAAACCACCCCAGTATGTCTGCCAAGAAAACCTCAAATGGGAACATAGATAGTTGGACATGACTGAAATGACTGGACAACAACATAGAATGAGGCATACATTTTCAGACACAGGAAACATCGGCTGATTTCTATAGCTTAACCATAATTATTGATTATGAGATTGGGTCCTGGGGGACAAAAAGAAAACAAAGGAGGAGTCAGTAAGAAATGAAAGAGAAGTTTAAAAATAAAGGAAAGAACTTCTATATAAGATATTTCTAAAGTAACACCATCAAATCAATTGCATTGATGTGAAAACTAATTTTCTCCTATGAACTGGATCCCCTTCTTAACTCTCAGGTTTCTGTCATTGACAAAATTGTTGTTCCAGTCATTCAGATTCAAATTTTGGAGGTTTCTCTGATTTCTCCTACTCCCTTTCATTCCCATCAAAAGTTAAATTCTACCCATTCTTCTTTCACAGTGTCTTTTGGACTATCCTTTCTTTTCTATTTCCATTATCATGAGCATATCTGAGAAGCGGTGTCACTTGCTGGATAGAGGGATAGCCTTGGACTCAGGAAAACTTACAATCAAGCCCTGTTTTTGATATAAAATGGCTAACTGATCCTGGGCAAATCACTTCCCTCTCAATGGCCCAAACAACAATAACAATAGAAAGCCTACTATGTGTAGGCACTATCTGAAGAGCTTTACAAATATTTCAATTGATTCTCATCACAAACCTAAAGGTGGTGCTATTATTAAACCCTTTTTACACTTGAGAAAACTGAAGCAGAGGTTAAATGACTTTCCTAGGGTCCCACAGCTATTAAGTATCTGGGGAAGGATTTGAACTGAGGTCTTTCAAACTCCAGGTCCAATACCTAGCTGCTGAACAACTCTCTAAAAATATAAATTGGAAAAAAAAATGTTGTGCTCCATGGATAGAGGAAGTTTTCTTAGAGGGGGCTGCCTATACTTTAGAAATCACAGGTTGAGACCAAAACAAACAAGAAAACAAAAAAATACCATAAAATAATCTGAATCTACTAACATTAAAAAGGCTCATGACAAGACCTCCTTCTTCCAGTCTCTCCCTACACAAATCCATCCTGGATACTATTATTTGACTGATTTTCCCTTAAAAATATTTTTATTATATCAGTTCCCCAACCCCTCCCCATCAGAAACCAGTCTAAACTTCTTCCCTTCACATTTAAGGCTTTTTTCCCAATTTAGTCACGATGTATACTTCCAACCTGATTTATAAGACAAATCCTCCTCAATGGACAAGCTTGCTTATTCATTGCCTCCCCCCACCCCCATACACACTTGCCTCAATTTTTTTGCTTAAGCTATTTCCCCTTGGGAATTGTCCCTCTCCTCCTTTTGCCCAAACAAAATCCCACCTGTCCTTCAAAGTATAGCCTATCTCTTCCATAAAGCAGATACCAACTACCTGACATTGATCCTTCCTGGATCTGACAAAGCATTTAATTTATGCGCCACTGATTTGGAACATATACTACTAAATATTATTCATCATTAATATTTCATGCATATGTATCATATCTCTTCAGTAAAGATAATAAGATCCTTTGAGGATAGCAACTATGTTTTTGTTATTTTGTTTATTTAAATCATTTATAATATCTAGTACAATCCTTTATACATAGTAAAAGTTCCACAAATATTTATTTTTCCTGATTGATTAATTTTCCCTGATGATCCATACATGGAAAGATGTTTTTCTGGTTGTTAGATCAAGTGGCTATATGTATTTTGTAATTAATAATTTTATCACATTCAGATTTCCTCATGTTTATATATGTGTGTGTATATATATATACATATATATGTAATATTGTATAGGTATGTATTTAGTAAACATTAATAAAAATGCTCTGAAACCTTAATGCAAACATAGATTTCCTGATGAAGCCAGAGCCCCAGTGCCACTGAGTGAGGCACCTAACTAGCCTTTCTCAACTGTGAAGCAAAGTTAAAAATGGTAAGCCTTCTATGTTTATCACTGGGATACAGAGATGAAACAATCAGTAATAAAATGCCAATAAGCATTTTGTTATTGTTGGGTCATTTTTCATCACCTCTAACTCTTCCTGATTCTATTGGAGGTTTTTTTTGGCAAAGATACTGGAATGGTTTGCCATTTCCTTCCCCTGCTCATTTTACAGATAAGGAAACTGAGGCAAATAGGGTTAAGTAATTTGCCCAGGGTCACAAGGTTGGTAAGTCTCTGAGGTCAGTCTTGAAATAAGCATTGAGTAAGCACCTATTATAAACCAGGCATCTTACCAACCTTTGGGAATTTTATGACAAATTAAATGTACCTACTCCCAAAGATTCTACATTCTGGGCAGAGTATGGGAGATGAAGGGCATAGACTCAAGTATGAACAAAACAGAAATTAGGTCATTTGGAGGAAAGCAGAAGCAGTCGGACAAATCAGAAAAGGTCTCATGGGGAGAAGCAGGAAGTGAGATGAGTTATGAAGAAAGCTAGAGATCTCACAAGGGAAAGGTGAGAAGAGAGTGCATTTCAGGTATGGAGAACAGCAGTGCAGCTATGTGAGGGCCAGCAAAAAAGGCCAGTTTGATCCGAACAAAAACGGGTGAGGGAAAGTATAACAAGTCCTACAAAGATAGAGTGAAACCACACAGTGAAGTACTACTATAAAAAAAAAGCTTATGGGGGAATAGAGGGAAACAAGTTGAAAGCTAAAATGTTTATTTACACAAAATAATTAAGAAGCCCATGCTTAAAAAGTCTATTAACTTTCCATCGTTTCCTAACCCAAAAGCAAATCTCCAAATAAGTACTGCAAGAAGCAGGTACATCAAATGAAAAATGAGACATTCTTTATAAGAGCTGCATAAACACATTTTTCTTTTCTTTTCTGTACTAAAGTCCAACATTTAAGAAATACTTAGATAAACTCTAAAAGCATGAAATAGTACTAAGATAATTATGGACATTCCAAGAAGCATGAGTAAAAGGAAGATAACATATGAATTTGATGACACAGCCTGTCTTACCACTGTTGCTTAATAGTTTGTTAACTGAGAAAAAAATATGTATTTGAATGCTTGTGTGTTCTGTTTTTAGTAGGTTGTAAAAGTTAAGATATAAAAGATAAATGTGCTTCTTAAGAAAATTCTCAATAAAGAGGCAGCATGGTGTTCATAGAAACCAAGCAAGCCTTGATTTGGAATAAGAAGGGGTAGTTTAACTGGAGTAAAGCACTTAACCTCCCTAGACATCTGTTTTCTCATTTGTTAAGTAAGGGGACTGGAGTGGATAATCACTAACAATTCTGTGTCAAGTGTTCTGGGATTGAGTGTTCTTCCATTTTGTGATAGGTGCATTGACTCACCTAGGGATGTTTCAATTGAATAGCAGTTTTATTAATCCCTTCTAGGATCTCTCTGAATTCTGTGGAATGAGGCAAGCCTCATTCAGGTGAGAAAGAAAACTTGGACTAAGTACATTCAATTCATAATATCATATTATTCACTAAAATACTCCTTTAGAGCCTGATAATTAGTATTGGGCTTTCAAAGGCTAGTCTGGCAGACCACAAGACCAGACAGATCCTACAGGAGTGGAAAGATTTAGACTCCATGGTAGACTGAAAGCCTGTTCTCCAAAGGATCAACTTTGCTGAATCTGGAGAACCTCATCATATTCATATGCCTTAAGGTGGTGAGTGTTTTGACCCATAAAATCCTGACTCTATGCTGTCTAATATGTCCCAGCAGGGCTATGAGGTTTGTTGGAGCTCGAGGTGCCCACACTGACAATATCACAGATTTTTCAAAGACTGCAATAAGTAATCAAACAATACACTTAAGAAGATACAGAGGCACTAAACCTCTAGCACTTGAAATAAGATCTACTCCCAATCCCATACGCTAACGAAAAGAAATTTCATTAGTCATTAGTGCACAATGGATTATAATAGTTGTTCCATAATAACAGACTTATTTTTACCTTTCTCAAATACACTCCAAGTTCTCATAGAACACCCTCTGCCTCTGCTATTGTTATTCAATATTTGCTGATCATCACCAGGGTGTTAATCACTCTTTTCAAGCCCTGATGTCTTCCACCTCTGTGCCTTTGCTTACACCTATCACACCAACTAGACTGGAAAGTAAATAACCTTTTATGAAGCACCTACTATGTTCCTGACATGGCACTAAGAACTTGATGATGAACTGGGAGGTAGGTACTACTATTCCCATTTTACATTTGAAGAACTAGGAGCAATAAGGCAAACCACTGTTAAATTGTCTGCTAAAGTACCCCTCCAGTGCCCAGTGATGGGAGGATCTTGGGTTCTCAAAGGCTAGAAGAGGAGAAACCCAGATGACCAAGGGAGGTTCTACCAAGATAGAAAGATTTAAAGACTTCACAGTAGACGGAATGAAGACCCTAAGCCCAACACTCAATCTGCTCCCTCACTCCTTGAAATCCTAGCTATTTTCATCATTTATTTTGAGGGTTATATTATCAATGAATTCCCAAGCTAGAATTATTTCTTCATTCTTGGCTTTTTAATAATACAACACAATCAGTCAGCATTTATTAAACACTTTGGTCTACAGGGTGATAATTGAAATCAATGGTATCACATTCAGATACAAATGGGCACCACTCAACTGTACATAAGGATCTCTACAGGCCACATAATCATTTAGAAATCTACATTTTAGCATTATATATGTTCCACTGTATTTTCATTTATTTTGATAAATAGTACCCCACTACATTCTATTCTGGTTCCCTGCACTTAAGCGTATTGGGGTTGCATGTATGTTTGACAAGCAACGGAGACATTCCAGTGTAAGAGTGAACAGCAAAACATCCTTGAGAAAATAGAATTATGTATACTATTTTTTCCAATCAGGAAGACTCATTTTCCTAAATTCAAATCTGACCTCAGACACTTACCAGTTGTGTGACCCTGAGCAAGTCACTTAACCCTGTTTGCCTCAGTTTCCTTATTTGTAAAATGAGCTGGAGAAGGACATGGTATATCACTCCAATATCTTTGTCAAGAAAACCCCAAATGAGGTCACAAAGAATTAGACATGACTAGAATAAATGAATAACAATGATTCTGTTTCCAGAAACATCAGGGTAGGAGACAAGGTAAAAACCTGTTTCTTTCCTTCTGTGGAAGTCAGAAAAGAGGAATAGAGACAGAACAGCGAAAAATCCTGAGATCATGAGTGGAAGAACCTTTAAGCCTACATCAGGCCACATGTGCTTTCCACAATAGCTGTAGTTATAATCTCAACCCTAACCATCTAAGCATTAACTGATAAAATCAAAGACATAGGTGAGTGGCCACTGTTGGAACTCACTTAGCAAACATCTAAGGCCAACGTTTCTTAAACCTTTTTTTTTTTTTGCCTCATGGCACAGTATTCTTTGCTGCGAAAAACTGCAGGATGTTAAATGCTATGTTAGATACAGTACAGGAAAGAGGCAAGAGACCCAATATAGGCAGCTTTTCTTCAATAAAACCCAATGTTGTCATTCAGTCCTTTCTGAGTTCAGTATCTGACATACCCAGAAGCTACAACTTTGATGCAATAGGCAAACTTTGCTTATTTTGCAAACACACTCCTTACCATAATACTTGTTCTGGGGAAGTAAATTTGTATTAAATAAAATTAATTGTATACCATCTTTTACCTGCACTTACATAACTTCCAAAATGTCATGGCACACATATCAAAATGCACAGAACATTAGGAAAATCACTGGACAGGTTTTTTTATTCACTGACAAAATGTATTTTATGTCTAACAATATTCTCCAAAATGTAAATTGTCCAAGATATGTTTCAAGCAGATGTGGACAAAACAATTGTCTCCATAATATGGAAATATGCCAAATAATTTTTACAGCTTTAAGTGATTCTAGGGATCAACTAGACAAATCTCAGGAGGAAAATCTGTGCTATTTAGGACCCAGATGGGATCTGGTACTCACTATATCATCCTGAGTAAGTTTCTTCCTAGACCTTGGATTCCTCATTTTTAAAATAAAATTGTTTCTGCCCCTACGAATTCATAAATTTATAAACTTCCTTTTACAAGTGAGAAAACTGGGGCCAAGAGAGACTGAGTCAGAATGTGAACCCAAACTCCTCAATTTCCAATCTGCTCTTTTCCCTACAAGATCCACCAATCATTAAATGGAATGAACACCAAAATTTTCACATAAATAAATAACTTGCTATTTTGGATTTTGTTACTATCCAATAATGAGATGATTAAGAGTAGGCTGTGCTTCTCTCTTAAACTGCTATAAATATGTCTAAAAGTATTTAGAGGCTGTGTGTTATAGTGGGAAATGTCCTACATTTGAATCCCAAGTCTAGAAGGAATGAAAAGAAACATATTGTTATTAAGTACCTCCCATGTATCAGGCACTGTGCAAAGCAATTTGTAAATATTATTTTATTTGAAACTCATAACAATCCTGGGAGATAGGTGCTATGAATATATCCATTGCACAGTTGAGGAAACTAAGGTAGACAGAAATTAAGTGACTTGCCCAGGGTTACAGCTAGTAAGTGTCAGAGGTGAGATTTGAACTCAGATCTTCCAGCTGGATATGCTATGCCACACTACCTTTCATATAGGTAGTAAGACACAGAACTGAGGTTTAAATTTAGATATTCCAAGACAATAAATCCAACATTTTTGAGATAGAACGTGTAAAGCTTTTGCTTTACACGTGCTATATAAATGCGAGCTATTAGGGTTTCCACAATATCACATCGATTAGAATTCAAGACCTTGCCACAAAAGTAGGCTATGAAGATGTATCCAAAGTTCAGGTTAAACAGGTTTCTGTTGTCTGGCCTGAGAACCCAATCACCATGAAGAGGATTATTTCTAAGGGAAAATGGTTCTATGTCCCAAATACAGAGTCAAAGAGTCTTAAAATCAGAGGAAATCTCAAATACCTAGTAATTAATCCATGGGCCGCTAGGTGACACAGTAGAGTGCCAGGCCTGAACTCAGGAAGATTCATCTTCCGGAGTTCAAATCTGGCCTCAGACACTACCTGGCTTGTAACCCTGAGCAAGTCACAACCCAGATTGCCTCAGTTTTCTCATCTATAAAATGAGCTGGAGAAGGAAGTGGCAAACCAATTCAGTGTTTTTACCAAGAAAACCCCAAATAGGGTCACAGAAAGTAAGACATGACAAAAATGACTTAACAACATTAATTAGTTCAGAACTACACACGAATTACCTCTACAAAACATAAGAGTCCATCTAGATTCATTCTCTGGTAATGGGGAACTCACGCCCTAGTAACATAGACCATTCCACTTTTAGATAACTATAGTTTTTTGATAAATTACTCATATACAGTAAACCTAAACCAGATTGAGGATAACCAACAGGCCTCAAACCCCTCAGTGACTTAAGGGGGGTGTTGACCCAATCCATGTAAAGACTTCTCCAGTAGGATGGGTAGACAAAAACATGGATTTCAAAGATTCTGGGAGAGAGAGGCTGATGACTTTGCACAACTCTCTTCACACATCTAATTCATGCTCAAGTCAATTGGTGATTGTCACTGGTCCTCTCCCTTTGGAAATTTCCATTCATTGCTTCTACTTTTGTCCATTGAGATTACTGAGTTGCAATGGAACTTTTGTTTGCTATACCTATAAAGAGTGAGAGAGAGTTTCTGATAACACAAGGTCACATTTCTGGAAAGTGTCAAAGCTTGGTTAGATACCCAGTTTTCTTGACTCTCGGTCCAAAAGCCATCTTTAATTTTCTGTTTCAGATCATGTTCTCAAAAACAGCCATTTGCTTTGGAATGATCTTCTGGCTGTATTAATTTAAGCAAAATTATAACTCTTCCCCTCTTATCTCCATGGAAAATCTTCAAATGATGTTTTATATATATATATATATATATATATATATATATATATATATATATATATATATATATAAAGTATTATTTCTTTGTTTAAAAGAGAAGGGATGGAGAGATCTATGCCAATTTTCCCATTTAAGTGCCATGAATTAGTTTCCCCTGGAAAAATCTTCTCCCTACATTATTTTTTGTTTTTTGAGATAGGAGTAGGATAGCTTCAATTTCCCTCTAATTTAACTTATATTTTAATTAGAAAAAGATTATTAATATGGAAGTGGTTTTGAAAGAAATTTTATCACTAAAGAATATGAAAATTACAACCAATCTACATGCACTTGTTAAGCACCTACTATGTACCAGGAATGGTGCTGGGGATTGAAGTACAAAAATAAGATGGTCTTTGCACTTGAAGAATAGGGGGAAGCTATTTACAGCATGCTCATAGGTAAATACATACAGAAGACATCCACAATTAAAAGAAAGTGACTGGGGATGAATAACAACAAATAACTAGGGGAATCAGAAAAGGCTTCTAAAAAGGCTGATGTAGAGCTAAGGAGGGAGCACCTTCTAGACATAGAGGTCAGCCTGTGCAATGGCATTAACAGCAGAGATCCATTTAGCTATGTAGTGTATGAGGAAGACTTATGTATCATCAATCAATCTTTCCTATCTAGCAAGATAGGCATGAGCCAAATTGTGAAGAGGTTTTCGCATAAAAACTAGGGAATTGGTACGTATTCTAGAAGCAATGAAGCTTCCCAAGTAGAGGATTGATACAGTCATATGTATGCTTCCACAATATCCATCTGACAACAGTGTGAATGGTGGTTTCAAGGAGGAAAGATATGAATTGGGCAGGTTTGAGCAAAGAAGAATTAGAAGGATATTGAAATAACCCATGTGAGAGGCAACTAGGGTCTGAACTAGAATAGTTGTAGTATGAATGAGAGATATGTTAAGAAGGTGAAATTCACAAGACTTGGAAACTGACTGGACATGGAGATGAGTGAGAGTGGGAGAATTGAGGAGGATTAACTCCTACCTCGATTAGGAAACAAAGTTACTGGAAGAATGGTGATGCCTTTGACAGAAAGAGGAAAATTAAGAAGAAAGGTGAAATTCTGTTATGAATATATAAGTCCTTAAACTGACATATTACATTATTTATATTCACTAAACATAATATTCACTAAATATAAACATAACACTAAACATAATATTCAATAAATTTGTATAAATACCATTTAGTATATAACTAAAGCTAACATTTAAAGTATTTTCCATTTGAGGAAAGGAAAGAATAAAAGTTGGACATATAAACCTATCTAAAATTTGGTGGTTCCTATTATAAATGAAACTAGCCAAAATTAAAATCTATCCAGGCTAAAAGCCTCAGACAAAAGCCTGCAAGTTAAGATTAGTTTATTTTCAGTCACCCAGTTTTCTCTAGAAGATAAATACATCTAATAAAATAAGCTTTACTTGACTGAATTGACTATAATGATTCCTTAAAGGAAAGAAAGAAATTAATGATTGATTAATTATTAACAGTTGAGGATAAACAACATTTTTGTCCTAATCATGAAAGGCCAAAACAGATTATATTTATAACTCAGGTTCAACAAAAAAATTCATGGGAAAACTTTTTAAATAGGGGGAAATAGGAAAAATTAGTCTCAAAATATAACTGTAAAAAGAATAATCTGAATGTGTAAAAGTTAAAAGATCATTTTAAAACTCATTCAACAATATTTATTAAATATTGTCTGAAAAATACAATACTAGGTCAAGCAAAGCTATAAAGTTTAGATAAATCTAGGTCTTTTGCCTTAAAAATATTCATAGTAAGAAGAAAAAGACACAAACACAGACAACTGAAAGATACAGTATGACATGACAAGGGTATTAGAGAGATACAAAACAAAATGCTATTTTGTGATCTCTGAGAAGGAAATAATTCCTTATAAATACGACACAGTCATAGGATTAAAACAAAAAGTGACCTTAGAAAACAACTAATACTGGGGATCTAACTCTGTAGACCATCTATGCCTGAGGAGAAGGGCTATAGTTATGTCAGGGACTATAAATTAACAGACAAATACACAAATAAGGAAATAAAAATATGCATTCTGTAGGCTCAATAATACATAGTATACAGCTGCATTGTTACTTTTTCTAAATATGTGTTGATATTTTAACAAAATACAAACTCACTTTTTACTGAATTACTGAATCATACATTTGCTATCATGTAAGAATCGAATAATTTTTTTAATGCTTAAAAGATGCCTTCAAACTGATTTTATCCAACCATACCATACCATACCATACCATACCCTACCATACAACACCATAAATGAGGAAACTGCAGTCCACAGAAAGTTGTTGAAAATTGAATTGCAAAGCTCAGTATTATGAGAACTGCTACTGACTTTAATTCTGTATTGGTTGATGACTGTCTATTGAGAACAGAATGAAGGAATTTAGCCCATCTCTCCGGGATCATGTCCTTGTCACTGATTGTTAAGGGTCCATCAGTGTTAAGTAGCTGGGATGCACCAGAGGTCTTTAGCCCATAAATAGTCTTCAAAGCCTTTTGGATTGTCTCTATCAGTATACTGATCCAAGAATCCTGCATCTCTCTAAACTTTGCTTACACTTTACTTCTGAGGGACTTAAATGTTGCCTTCTTAGAGGGAGAGGAGCTGTCCAGCTGGTAAACCCTGTAGAGTTCTCGTTTTTCATTTAGCAGCTTCTGAATATTCCCCATGATTTCTGTCAAACCAGTCTTGATGTTTGTAAGTCTTCCGGCCCAGATGAGTAAATGCAGTGCTGCAGACCAAATCTTTAAGAGCTGCCCATTCCTTTTCTGCTCTGTTATTGCTAACTGTGCAGTGACTGAGCTTTCCCTCCATGATAGTAATTAACTGTTTATGCATGTAAAAGTGCTTTAATCTGTTGAGATTTAGTCTCCTAACAGTAGTCTTGTCTTGGGGCTGCTGCTTTTGCTGCAAACATGTGTTAAGTTTGGAGAGGATGAATTTATGATTAGTTCAGCATTCTGCATCACACATCACCTTCATCATTCTCATGCTTTGCCTCTCTTTGCTCCTTATAACAATATAGTCTATGAAATGCCAGTGCTTGTTGCAAGAGTATATATGTGACATTTTGCTGTGGTTAGGTAAGTAGAAACTTATAAGATGCAGAAATTTTCAGAAGTAAAGTGACTGTTGCTGTTGATGTTTCTGACTCTGTTCCTCCCAAGGACTCCTTGCCATATTCGAGAGCCTGCCATGTCTCCAGCTGTACCTCCAACTGCCAACTCTCAGATGGCAAAGAGAAATCCAGCCCAGGAGAGATCTACAAGACAAGAGATCCACTGCTCATACAGAAGCTGACTGAAATCTTCCCAATTACATGACAAGAGAAAGTTATCCTTCAGGAGATCAAGGATGTCTTCATTGTCCATTTCTATAAAGGAAAAAGAAATACTCTGTCCTGGATTCTCATCAGAGTCTTCCTTAAATGGCTGATACTGCACTTGGAATAACGTTATCTGCCCAAGGGTCAATGTAGTTTCAGAAAGAGTTAGGAAATGGTCTACATGGTGGTTGCTGCCTGACAAACCCAGGAGAAATGCCAGGAGCAGAACAAAGACCTGCACATAACATCAATTAATCTTTACTGCTTTTAGTCATGAGGGCATGTGGAAGATCATGGTGAAATTTGGTTGCCCAGGGAAGTCCATCAGTATTGCATGCCAGTTTCATGAAGGCATGCTTGCATGGGTTCTGAATGAAGGACATTGCTCTCAGTTTCCCAGTCACTGTCAGAGTGAAGCTGGGCTGTGTGACTTTTTTCACGCTTTTTAGCATGTTTTCTACAATGTTATCAAATGTCTTCAACAAGGATGAAAACAGCATCAAGGTCAGCTACCTTGGTAAACTATTTAACTTGAAAAGGCTACAAGCCAAGAAGACCAAAGTAGAAGGAGAGTTGGTATGTGACATTCTGTTCATGGATGATTGTGCACTTGATGCAGCCTCCAAAGTTGAGATACAACAGAGTATGGCTCCAGTTTTGGCCATTTTAGCTTGACAATCAATACCAAGAAAACAGATGTTCTCCATCAGCTAGAATCATATCATACATACATTGAACCATTTGTCACAGTAAATGGAGAAATTTTGAATGCTGTAGGTAAGTTCACTTATGTTGGAAGTATACTTTCCAGGGAAGTCCACATAGATGATGAGACTGAGGTATGCATTGCCAAAACTAGCTCAGCATTTGGAAGGCTCCAAAAGAGTGATATAGAAGAAGTACTGGGCTGCATGCTAAACTGAAGGTCTATAGAACCACTATGCTGACTCCATTTATGTATGCCTGCAAAATCTGGATAGTCTACCAGTGCCATGCCTGGAAATTGAATCACCTTTATTTGAATTGTCTTAGGAAGACTCTGAAGATTACCTGGCAAGATAAGACACCAGACATTGAGGTGAACTATCAAACATTCAAATTCTTCTGCAGAGAGAACAATTCTAATGGGATGGCCAAATGCCAAAAGCACACTTACATTTTTTTAAAAGATGATTTTATGGAGAACTCACACAAGTCAAGCACTCACACAGTGGTCAGAAGCAGCAACACATGGACAGTCTCAAGGTCTCTCTGAAGAACATTGGTATCAATGGTGAGACATGGAAGGCACTGGCACAAGACTGTCCAGCAGAGTATGCCTATATCAAAGAGGGTGCTATACTCCATGAGTAACATAGAATCACAGTATCAATAGGAAAGCATACAAACTGCACAAATACAGAGATATCTACATCCCAAATGTTCTAGCAGATTACTTGTACTTGACTCATGACAGAGGCTCCCAAACTTGTATTAGACTGATCAGGCACAACTAAAAGCACTGTACACTGACCCGAACATCATGATGTAACTGATTTCTTCAAACCAAAGGATGAATACTACCACATTGGTTTCAGTATGCTATACATATCTATATCTATATCTATCTGCACATACATACATATATATACACACAAGCATATATACACACATATGTGTGTAAGAGTATGTATGTACATATACACATGCACATACACATACATATACATATAACAACCTAATGGCTAGAAGACTGGTCTTGGAGTCAGGTTCATGCCCTGTCTCTAGCTCATACTAGCAATCTGCCTGTTGACAAGTAAATTAGCCTCCCCATGCCTCAGACAACTCCCCAAAATGTTAAGTTATGGATGAGTTGATAATTTACCTCAGGCGAAAGGAGTTCCCCACACCAACAAAATGTAAAGTATCAGAATCACTTGCTCCCCACCAAAAAAACCCCTGCATATTAATAATCCAATCTACACAGCTTCACCTTTATCAGAAAGTCAGAGGGTGGGCGATAAGTGATGCAAAAGAGACAACAGAATAAATAATGAGTATACATAATAACTGATAAGACTTCATAGTTTACACATTTGATTCTCACAACTTTGTGAGGTAGATACAATAGGTATTATTTTCTCTATTTTATATATTTCTCTATTTTTCCATACACAGAAGTCTGTTAGATAAATAGAACTCTATCTTTTATAGGAGTAAAGGTGGCTAAGAGATTAACAGATTTGCTCAAGGATCACACAGCTAGTAACAGAAAGAGCATTCAACCACAATCTCCACACTCTAAGTCTAGGACCTTCTGCCACATTGCCCATACTTTTTCGTTGTTGCTATTGCTAAATCATTTTTTAGTTGTGTCAAACTCTGTGACCCCATTTAGGTTTTCTTGACAAAGGTAATAGAGTGTTTCACCATTTCCTTCTTTAGCACATTTTACAGATGAGGAAATTGGGGTACACAAGGTTAAGTGTCTTTCCCAGGGTCACAGAGCTAGTAAGTGTCTGAGGTCATATTTGAACTCAGGAAGATGAATCTTCCTGACACTGGGCACAGTGCTCTATCCACTGTACCTCCTAGCCGCCCTATTGCTCATACTACAGCCATCTATCGCAAAGCAAGTATATTTCTCCCTGGTGTGCACATAATTCTCCAGTAACCCCTATTATGGAGTTCTTATTATGCTTCTGAATCCAAATACTAGATATTAAGGACATTAAAGCCCAGAAGACTTTAAAACTTTTGGTTTCAGACACAAATGACCACCTTATGTGCTGCATAAGTTATGTGGCAGGATAGACGTGATATTTTAAAGGGAAAAGTGTTATTTGTGTACCTGGCAGTGCCTCACTTGAAGAAAGAAGTCCAGGGTAAAAGATAACACTGAAGAGTAGAGAGTGACCTAATCAGTCAATCAGTTCTTAAAAATTCAGTAAGTATGAACCCTGTGTCAAGCAATATTTTAGGCACTGGGAAAACAAATCAGACGTGAAACAATTCCTGTCCTCAAAAATTTTAGTTCTAATCTAATAAGGGAACCAGATGGGAATTACCTGCTCAGGATTAAAGTCAGGGAAAAAAGGCAACACGACAATTCAGTGCTGAGTACTGTAGGCCCCTGCAATGGTGCTACCAATCAAAAAGCCTAGAAAGAGATCTCCAAGAAGTGGAGTCTCATCATAAACACTACATCCAAAGACTCAGGCAATATAACACCATAAAAGTGAGGAGGCCGGATTGAAATGATCTCAAAATAAAATTCCTCTACCTCTAGCATGCTATGAAATGTTGAGTCTAGGCTGATTCTCCCAAAGTTATCATTGGCACAAAATCCACATTTTCCAAAGCTGATCAGCAATTCTGACCTTAAACAAATAAAGTTCCACATATAAATGATACTGTAAGTGATGCCTGAAAATAATCCTCTCTGAATTGCTTCTGTTGCAATGGCTTTTTAGCTTTAGGAAAAATAGGGTGATATATAGTTTCCCTAAATGTGTATTGACTTTTGAGAGATGTAATAACTAACCTAGAATTGGACAAGTTATATTATCTTTTTTTGTGAGAAGTCTTCAAAAATTTGTTGGATGAGTTTTAATTTGCAAGCTCAGTTGACTGTCTCTCTTGTTAGTGTATTTCCTTGTGTAATTATTTATTCAAAAGTATTTCAGAAAACACTATATGGGGTAAATGAAAATCCATTTGTCAGCCGGAATAGACTACGGTGTCAAACTCTGTAAATCAGATAAAAAATTTTTTATACACTAGATATTCAGTAATGAAAAAGAGGGAGAAAATAGGGGGAGGAGTAGGGAGGTAACAGAGATGTAGGGGGGGAAGGAAGGAAGGAAGGAAGGAAGGAAGGAAGGAAGGAAGGAATGACAAGAGGGCCATTGAAACACATTCTGGAAATACATAAAAGTGAACAGAAGGAAGGACAGAAGGAATCATAAACAAGCAGGACAGCTTTGAAAGTAACATGTTCAATTTATTATACACCCAAAAAGAAAAGCAAGCTGTACAGGATAGAGACTTGCAGTTTCATGTAGAATCCCCTCTGTTCTACTATGTTGATAGAAGATTTCATATTAGCAAATTCAGAATATTTAAAATGGGAAAAAATTAAATAATCAATAAAAAAGAAGGAAGAAAGAGAGAGAAAAGCCTTCAAATTGGTTGATTCCCATTCTCTTAAACTAAAACTGTTTCTAGCAGGCTGGGTTTCTTTCTCAAAAAAAAAAAAATCTTCCTTTGCACCAGAGCCTTTCATTGGCATGCAGGTTGCTATTATCTCTTCACTAGGAATTCTGTCTTTGGCGCCTTCTGAGACCAACTTGAATTTTGGACAGTTAAGGAACATTTGAATAGTCTAGATTCTGGTGTTACTTTGGGTTCATCTCTTGTAGAATTACTGCAGTCAGCTTCAAGAGCTTTCTGCCATTAATGTAGGCTTCCAAGTGGACAACAGGCTAAAGGCAACATAAACCAGCCCCAAGAGTACTAACCCCAGCAGTCAAGGAATCTTTCTGGAGTTTAGGCTTATGAGGATGACACCGAGTGGCTAAATCTCCTTGTTTCTTAGTCACTTTACTAGTATAATGTGGAAACAAAAAAAATATGAATATTTTTGAGAATAATTATACTGAAAGCAAAATGTTAAGTCCAAACCCCATCATGATGAGGCGGGGAAACAAATAACCATTTTTCTGAATAACAACCATTTGAGTTTTCAATTACTGACACTGGTTTCCTTCTGGAAAAAAATACATAACTTAGGGTATCATCTGCCTTCACAGGGTTATATAAAACACCCATTCTTTGTCACTCTTCCAGAGCCCTTAAAGTCAATGCTTTTAAGTCCTTTGTAAATCCCTTTCTAGGTCCAGAATGTTAAGGGAATTAATGAAAAATGCTAGGGAAAGTGGCCTAGTCATACCAGATCTCAAATTGTATTATAAAGCAGCAATCATCAAAACCACTTGGTATTGGCTAAGAAATAGGACAGATCAGTGGAATACGTTAGGTACGCATGACACAGTAGTCAATGATTATAGGAGTCTACTGTTTGAAAAACCCAAGGACCCCAGCTTCTGGGATAAGAACTCACTGTTAGACAAAACTGCTAGGAAAACTGGAAAATAGTATGGTGACCTGGGCATAGACCAATGCCTGCACTGTATACCAAAATAAAGTCCAAATGGGTACATAATCCAGGTGTAAAGGCTGATACTGATTGTTGCCCTTCATCTTTGAAAAGGACCAAAATGACATCACCATGATAAAGTGAAATTTCAGTGTGTCTGACTGTGGTTGATCAGACTAATACAAGCTCGGAATGTTCTACCACAGGTTGGGCACAGATAGTACATGTGAATATTTGGGGTGGATATCCCAAACGTGCTAATGCTACAAACAAATTAGAGGAGCAAGGAATAGTTTATTTGTCAGATTTATGGAGAATAGAGGAATTTGTGGTCAAACAAGATAGTGAGCCTTATGAAATACAAAATGGATAATTTTGATTACATTAAACTGAAAAGATTTTGCACAAATGACTCCAATGAAACCAAGATTAGGAGAGAAGCAGAAAATGGGGAAAGAATATTTACAACTAGTGTCTATGATAAAGGTTTCATTTCTAAAATATTTAGAGAATTGAGTCAAATTTACAAGAATACAAGCCATTCTCCAAATGATAAATGGTCAAAAGATATGAACAGGCAGTTTTCAGAGGAAGAAATTACAGATATCTATAATCATAGGAAAAAATGTCCTCAATCACTATTGATTTGAGAGATGCAAATCAAAACAACTCTGAGGTACCACATCAAACTTATCATGGCTAAAATGACAAACCTGGAAGATGATAAATGTTGGAAAAGATGTGGGAGAGTTGGAACTCTAATTCATTCTGGAGAGTAATTTGGAACTATGCCCAAAGGGCTATAAAAATATTCATAGCCTTTGACCCAACAATACAGTTTCTAGGGCTGTATCCCAAAGAGATCATAAAAATGGGAAAAGAACTCACATGCAGAAAATTGTTTATAGCAGCCCTTTCTGTGGTGACAAAAACTGGAAATCAAGGGGATGTGGGGAATGGTTGAACAAGTTGTGTCAGATAAATGTAAAGGAATACTATTGTGCTGTAAGAAATGACAAACAGGAGGACTTCGGAAAAACCTACAAAAATTTACATGAACCGATGCTAAGTGAAATGAGCAGAACCAGGAGAACTTATACACAGTAAGAGCCACAATGTGCAAGGATTGTATCTGATAAACTTAGTCCTTCACAGCAATGCAAGGACCTAACACACTTCCAAAGAACTCATGATACAAAATGCCATCCACATCCATAACTTTCTATATACAACTATAGAGTCAGAATGTAGAAGGAAGCAGACTATTTTGTCCTTTGTTATGTCTTGTTTTTCTCATGGTTTTTCCCATTCACTGTAATTCTTCTATACAACATGACTAATGAGAAACTGTGCTTAATAAGAATGTAAGTGTAGAACCCATATAAGATTGAATGCTGTCTTGGGGAGGGAGGGGGACAAAATTTAAAACTTATTGAAGTGATTGTTGAAAACTGAAAATAAATTAATTATAATTTTTTTTAAAACTCCTTTCCATTCTATGTTTAATTCCTAAGTTGGTATATCATCACTCTCTTCATTCACCTAACTCTGGAAAAAAGGGATATTTATCAAAGGATAAAGAATTTCCTGAAGAAAAGAAGTCACACATAAAGCTAACATGAACTCTGGTGGGGGGAGAGGGAGATTACATTAGAATGGCTTGTATTTTGCATGTGACAGAGACCTTGGCAAGACTTGTCTAACTTAACAACCACTCTCAAGTTCTAGTGATTCCTATAGAGACAAATTATCCCACTGGAAGGAACCTGAAAAAGTATTTGAGGGACTATGAAAACCTGAGAAATAAACTGAAGAACTTTAGAAACACACACCAGTGGTATTTTCATCACATTTGTTGATTTAAACGTGGGATTTTTAAAAATATAATTTATTTTCAGTTTTCAACATTCACTTCCACAAATTTTGAATTCCAAATGTTCTCCCAATATGTCTCCTTCTCACATTCAAGGACAGTGTGTACCCCAACCACCTCTTTCTCCAATGTGCCCACCCTTCTATCACCCCCTTTCTCCTATTTTCTCCCCCCTCTCTATTTTCCTATTGGTAAGATACATGTCTATACCCCATTGCCTGTACAACTTATTTCCCAGATGAATGCAAAAACAATTTTTAACATTCATTTTTAAAGCTTTGAGTTTTACATTCCCCCTCTCCCTCCCTATCCACTCTCATTGAGAAAGCAATCAATTCCATAAAGGTCTTTGCAAAACACTTCCACAACAGTCATGTTGTTAAAGGCTAACCACATTTTCCTTTATCCTGTCCTTTCCTCCATTCATTTCATTCTCTCCCTTGATCCATCCCCCCAGCAATGATGATTACTTCTGATTACTCCTTCCCCAAATCTTTCATCCCTTCTATGTTCCTTCATCTTTTATGCCTTCCTCCCTCCTTTCTGCAGGGTAAGATAGGTTTCCATACCCCATTGAATATGTGTTATTCCTTCCTTAAGTCAAATTCAATGAGAGTAAAGTTCACCTATTCCCTCTCACCTCCCCCTCTTCCCCTCCACTGTAAAAGCTCTTTCTTGCCTCATTTATATGAGATGATTTGCTACATTCCAGCTCTCCCTTGCTCTTTCTTCCAATATATTCCTCTCAACATGTAATTTTATTTTACAAGTATCCTCCCTTCTTATTCAGTACACTTTGTGTCCTCTGTCTGTCTCTTTCTCTCCATACATACACACACACACACACACACACACACACACACACACACACACACACACACACATATATATATAATACCCACACACACACACACACATATACATTCCCTCTAATTATCCCTAATACTGACAAAGGTCTCATGAATTACAAATATCATCTTTTATATAGGGATGTAAACAGTTCAACTTTAACGAATCCCTTATGATTTCTCTTTCCTGTTTACCTTTTCTTGTTTCTCTTGATTTTTCTACTTGAAAGTCAAATTTTCTATTCAGCTCCAGTCTTTTCAACAACAATGCTTGGAAGTCCTCTATTTCTTTGAAAGTCCATTTATTTTCCTGGAAGTATTATACTCAGCTTTTCTGGGTGAGTGATTCTTGGTTTTAATCCTAGCTAATTTGACCTCTGGAATATCATATCCCAAGTCCTCTCATCCCTTAGTGTAGAAAGTACTAAATCCTGTGTTATCCTGATTTGGTTTCCACAATACTTGAATTGTTTCTTCCTGGCTGCTTCTAATATTTTCTCTTTTACCTGGGAACTCTGGAATTTGGCCACAAGATTCCTAGGAGTTTTCCTTTCAGGGATCTCTTTGAGGAGGTGATCAGTAGATTCTTTCAATATTTATTTTACCCTCTGGCTCTAGAATATCAATATTCCTTGAAAATTTCTTGAAAAATGAGGTCTAGGCTCTCTTTCTATCATGATTTTCAGGTGGATCAATGATTTTTAAATTATTTCTCCTGGATCTATTTTCAAGGTCACTTGTTTTTCCAATGAGATACATTATATTGTCTTCTATTTTTTCATTCTTTTAGTTTGGGGTTAAAATTTCTTGATTTTTCATGAAGTCATTAGCTTCCATTTGCTCCATTCAAATTTTGAATGAATTATTTTCTTCAGTGACTTTTGAACCTCCTTTTCCATATCACTAATTGTGCTTTTTAACACATTCTTCTCCTCATTGTTTTTGGACCTCTTTTGCCATTTGTGTTACTCTATCTTCTTCAGCTTTTTGGGGGATTTTCTTTAGCAAGTTGTTGACTTGTTTTTCATTATTTTCTTGCATTTCTCTTTCAATTTTTTCCTCTTCTTCTCTTACTTGATTTTCAAAATCCTTTTGAGCCTTCTAAGGCCTGAGACAATGTCATAGTTTTCTTTGAAACTTTGGATGTAGGAACCTTGACCTTGCTGTCTTCCTCCAGTTGTATGCTTTCATCTTCCTCCAATTGTATGCTTTGATCTTCCTTGTTATAAGAAAATAACTTATTACCAAGAAAATAACAGTATATAGTCTTATTTTTTCCCCTTTTTGATCATTTCCCCAGGCAATTACTTGACTTTCGAGTTCTTTGTTCAGTGGAGGGCATACTGCCTTAAGTTTCAGGGGTTTTGTGCAGAAATATCACTAGGGACCTGAAAATTCTCTGTTCCTTCAAAGGGGTGTCATCAAAGGTGACCTGCATCATGGTCTGTGAGCATCCATAAACACTCTTTTCTGCCCCAACACAACGAGTAGGACTCCCTTTCCACAGCCACCCCCAGTTCTACCAGAGGTCTTTCTACCCCCAAGACTATCACCCAAGACTGTGACTTCCTGCTGCCACTGCAGCAGTAGTTGTTGCCACCCTGGGCCTGGAGCTGGGACTGGACCACATTCCTTTCCCACCCAGGTGAGAGAGTGCTCTCACTCACCTTTGAAGCTATCTTTGGCATTTGTGGGTTAAAAAACCTGGAAACCATTACATCTGTGAGTGATTCAGCACCCTGAGCCCTGCTCCAGCCCTGTCTGTGCTAGACCACCCCGTGGTGGTCTGTGCTCTGCTCTGAGCCTGGTAGACCCTTCCTGTCAGCCTTTCAGACTGCCTTGTGCTGGAAATCTGTTTCATTCAGGCATTTTGTGGCTTCTGCTGCTCTAGAATTTTACAGTCATTTTTACAGGTATTTTGAGGGGTTTAGGGGAGAGCTTAGGCAGGTCCCTGCTTTTACTCTACCATCTTGCCTCTACCCCTAAACTTGGGATTTCTGCAGTTATTTAAGTTCTTTAAGTTATTCTTATTTCATTGAAGTGAACAACTGACTAAAAAGAAGATGTAATAAACTATAACTGAGCTGACTGGATCATACCTTGTGATCCAAAAATGATGGTCTCATTATGAGCAATTGAGTAAATCTAATAAAGAAAGGCCAAGAAGACTAAACGGTGGGATGATGAAATTGGTATCCAAAAAGATACTGACAGGAAAATCAGGTTGAATCTAAGCAAATGAAATTCAGCAGAGAACAATGTAATTTCTTAATACTGCGGTTAATTTGCATAAGGACCAGGAAAGTCCCTTCCCTCCTTCCCTCCTTTTTACCAGGGGCAGCTAAGTGGTGCAGTGGATAGAGCACCAGTGCAGGAGTCAGGAGGACTTGAGTTCAAATCTCACCTCAGACATTTGACATTCACTAGTTGTGTGACCTTGGGCAAGTTACTTAACCCCAATTGCCTCATCCTGTGTTATCTCCAATTGGCCTTATGAATATCTGATCACTGGATTCAGATACTTCTGGAGGAGAAGTGAGGCTGGTGACCTGCACAGCCCTCCCTCACTCAAAACAAAGTCAAGTGCAAGTCATGTCATTATTTCTCTGATGGCATGGTCTTCTTCGGCAACGAAGGATGAACACACACATCTTGGTATAAAGTGTGAGATGACTTCCTGATGTGAGTCCTCCCTTTGGTGATGCAGACCACAATCCATACACTCTTTCTCCCATATAATTACCCTTCATGCCCATCCATACCACTTCCACACAGGATATATCCGGTGCATCATGTTCCCTTAGATTTCTTGAGATTGTGGATAACAATGCGTGCAGGCTGTTCAATTATTATTCTTTATTCCCATTACATGATGTGGCCACTACTCTATCCAACTACATATCTCTCGAGTGATATACTTTATACTATTCTTCCTATAAAAATGTTCACTAGTAATGTATCATAGCTTACTCCTTGCCACCATGCATATGTCAGTTGTCTTTGTATGATCTATAACTAAAATTGCTTCACAGGTAGGATATTTCATTTTGAAGGGAAGGAGGGAAGGAAGGAAAGAAGGAAGGAAAGAAAGAAGGAAGAAAGAAAGGAAGGAAGGGAGACAGGGAAAAACCTAATATTTATACAGTGTACAAGGTACTGTGCTAAATACTTTATAATTATTACATCATTTTATCCTCACAAAACCTGGAAGGTAGGTGCTGTTCCTATCCCCATGAATCAGTTGAGGAAAGTGAGGTCCACAGAGGTTAGGTGACTTAACCCAATTAGGAAAGCTCTGAGGCCAGATTTGAACTTGGATTTTCTTGACTCTAGGTTCAACACTCTACCACTGCCCACTTCACCAGTGTCAATACCATCTGCTCTCTTCCTTATAGTCAATCCTACTCCAGGTTCTTCATCTATCACCTGTGTCTGTCTGAGATAAACAATCCCTTTCTTCAAGGAGAGCACTATTGGAGAGGACATGTGCACATACAAACAAATACATATTTTCACAAAAGTAAATATAAAGTAATTTGAGGAAAGAAGGCATTGGCATCTGGGAAGAATCAGAAAATGCCTCGTGTAGGTAACACAGAGATAGTTCTATTGTTAGATATTTCAATGAATTCTGTATGAACCTGACATAAACATGGAGTACAACCTCTTGTTGATGGGAAGCCTTCAAGATGGTGTTTTAGTGCACTATATCAAATGTTTAAAAAAAAACTATCAACAAACAATAAGCAGAGTAAAATCTTCTAATCTCACCTACTTTTAATCAGTTCTTTAATTTTAAAGATGTGTTCTAACTTAAGAGTAAACTTCGTGAAAGCATGCCTGTTCCCATCAAACCTTCTTCAAGGATGCCCTTAATACTTGTATCAATTCATCTTGTAAAGACTTCATAGAAACAGAAAAAGAGCCATTATGAGCTGATTAGTTATGAACTTTCTCTTGACTGTTTTTGTTTTCATAATAAACATTCCAAACATTGGAGGACCTGTTGTGTGGAAGAGGGAGAAGATTTGTTTTTCTTGGTTTCACAGGACAAAATCAAGTTCAATGGATGGAAATTATAGAAAGAAGAATAAATGATTTTTTTTGCTTGACTATACATATTTGTTACGTGGGAGGGCTTTTATTGTAAGGGGAGGTATTCTAGTAGAGTAAAAATGAGGCAACAAAAAGAGCACCCCTGAAATATTTAAGATAGATAAATAAAGCAGAAAAAAGTTTAGGAGACAGAAACAAGAATGTCATTTGTTTTACTATCATATTAAATTTAATATACACTCTAAATCACGTATAATAGTTTAGTTTCATATATAATCTTCATATCCTATGGCTATATATTTAATATTTTTGTTGATGTTTACTAAGTTCACAATCTTTAATAAGTTTAACAATGATTGAAATCAAGACTTTAGCTTTCATACGGAATGATAGCCTAAGAATTAGAACTGTCTAAAAATACAATTGTTACATTAGAATCACTAGGGCTCTTCTGGTAGAGGAAAGTTGTCAGCTCTGAGACATACTGTTAAAGGGATTTATGTATTAGCTAAAGGTTGGATTAGATGAACTCAAAGGTCCCTTCTAACTTAATTTTCAGAAGAATGTTTACTTTGTTCATAAAAGATCACAACTGTACAAAATCTAAATACCTTGCAAATATAGCTTTTCCTGGCTACAAAGTTACTTGGTAATACTCAAAATATACAATCCTGGCAAAACTCACTTGTTAATTCAACCATGATCTTATTAGCATCTTTTTAAGAATACAATTTAGAAGAAAAATAATAATCTAACAGAAATGATCCTCAAGTGAAAATGCTCAAAGAGAATTTGTAATTTAAGTCTTATGTTAACTTTTTTTTTTAAATAAAGAGAATCTGCATTTAAAGGGCATTGTCATTTTCTGTACTTTAGAAACTAAATGAATGTACCACTTAACCATTTTCCTCCTAATTTTTTAAGAGCTCAGTTTAATAAAGGGCTGTCTTTAGAAACATTTCTAAACATCTCTACTTGTAAGGAGAGTCTTTTATTTGACTAGGATAAGCATGCCTTAAGGGTACTCGACTGATAACAAAATGCTCTGAAATCTGAATTCAAAACATATTCTAGATTCAAAACATATTCTCTCCTAAACTACCTAGAGACTAAGTATAACAGACATGTGGGACAAAGAAACATTTTTCTTTTGCTTGTCTTCCAAACCCACAATTCAGATTCTGTCAACCTTGCATTGTTTATCTTCAAAGTAGTTTTGCATTCATGTACCAGGTAGGCACGCCAAATCCAAAAGCTAAATGTTATAAAGTTGGCAGGGACAGTCTGGTGTCTAGGAAGTGGCAGTGGAGAGGATGAGTCTGGAGAGAGAAGCTAAAGAAGGAAGGTGTCAGAGGGGAACCTGGAATGGAAGTGGACAAGGACTGGAGAGTATCTAAGGCAGGAGGAAGGAAATTTTCAAAGAATGTCCTAGGCTGACATCCTCATCTCATTACCACATACCCACAGAACAGAACTGCAGTCATTTATTTCCTTGGGGTCTTACATGGTTTGCTTAATGAATTAACTCTATGCCTCATCTTTGAGCAATATGAATTATATACAATTTAGCCATTTCTTAGATATTTTTTAATCTTAAATAGAATGGGGTATTATAGTCTCCTGGAACTAACAATTTTTTTGCTTTTTTACATGATATATGACATGCATGATAAAAGCTAACTGGAAAAATATAAAAAGTTGTTATGCCTAGGTATGTCTCCATAGTGATGTATGCCTATCAATTAAAAAAAATAACATTCAATTATTTACTGGGCATATAGTTTTGTGTTTCTAGGTGGGCACAAAAGATATAAAGCATACATTCCCATGTTTATTTACTTTTTGGAAACGCAGTACATATACCTTAGACAATTTTTAAAAGATGATTTAGGGGTGGGTTGGGAAAGAGAATCCAGATCTGTGACTTCACTTATATAGGGAAGTCCCAGTGAGCAAGCTCCCTCTACTAATGCAGATCATGCATGCTTTTCCAGCTCACTCTTGGTTGCACATCACTACATATCACAGGCAGTGCCTGAACCCAGTTCTACCACATTCTGAGGTCAGCTCTCTATCCACTATACCTGGCTACACGTCACAAAGGGTTAAATTGTTTTGAGGAGACAATGAGTTCAGATATGTATGAAGTCATATATTTAGTTGTATGTGTTTATATCGTGCATTTCATAGGTTTTCCTTTAAGGGCCAGAACCTCTGTTTCCATTTCTTTTTCAGCTCGCTAGAGCTAATACTTCCTAGTACTGTAAAAGTGCAGCAATTCCTATAATCTATAAATGAAACCATTAATCTGTACTTCTGTAGTGCAGTGACAAGATTTATAATGATGACCTTGAGGCACTGGAAAAACACTGAAGTGCTTTCCAAATCATCAAAGAAAGATTAAATTATATCCCTGTATACTTTGTCTGTTGTATTAGACTCATTTCTTTGAAAATTGATCCGTTTGCATTTGCTAGAATATTTAATTAACCAGAGAGCCCTGTTCTCCAACCAAGCTGAATAATAAGTCTGCCCATGCTCTTCAAACAATGGACACTTAGTAAATGAATAAAGGCTGTTCAGAATTCATATGCAAAGATAAAACACTAAGAGAATGAAGCAGAAAAATTTGGAAAGCAACTATCCTTAAGACTTAGGAAAATTCAAATAGTATTTAACACAGAGTTGTTACTTTCCCCACCTAAAAAAATTATTTTAACCTTGCATGCATCTTATTTACTTAACTATCAACTTCTCTGATATTTATGTATTATTGAAAGCAGGTAACAGACTTATTTCTATATTTCTATCCCTACCACCTAGCACAGTGTCTAGAACATAGTAGGCACTTTAAAATGCAAGCTATGTTAATTTACCTCAATTATTTCATATCCCAGTGAGTCTATCTGTAGTGCCTTTGTAGACAAGCTTTTAAAGTCTCTCCTGATTATTTTCTTGTAACATCAACTTTGTAAAACATAAAGGCTAAAAGGCAATGTTAGATTGTCCTATGTAGATTGCCTTTCTATAATACATGAGTGCACACTTTATATAGGAGTTGTATCTAGAGATGGTTATCAATGTGAAATAATTGTTGAATTTTCTGTCAGAAGCATCAAATTAATCAAATACTAAAATGCATCTCAGACTTTATAGAATTCCCTCTAACAAGGCACATTTTAATCTGTATCTGTGAGACTCTTGCTCCACAGCCTCCTATTCCTTTGTCACAAGAGGTCTACCCAACATCTCTATCAACTTATTCAACATAAACTGTATATGATGCACAGTGCAGGAAATAAAGATGCGAAAACCAACTATATCACACATGTTTCCATGACCTCAAAATTGTTAGAATCCACTAAGATGTTCTTTTAAGAAATAATCTTCTATTTTAGTAAATAAACAGCAATACTATTAATGCCGGTAACAACAATAACTAGCATTTCTATAGCACTTAAAGGTTTATAATGTTCTTTGTAAACATCTTATTTTATCCTCAAAACAACTCCAGGAGGTAAGTGTTAATATTATTTCCATCTTACAGATGCAAAATTATGGCACACAGAGGTCACGTCAGTTTTAAACATTTATTATTCATCTAACATGTGCCAGGAGATGTGCTAAGAGCTGGGGGATACAAAGAAAGTGACTTGTCCAGGGTCACACAGTTATTAAGCATCGAAAGCAGTTGATGAAGTCAGTCCTTCCTGAATCCAGGTCCAGTGCTCTATTTACTCTGCCATATAACTACCTAGTATTACAAGTGTGATACAATACAAATGGGAGTCTCTAGAGTCAAAGGATTTAGCTCACATCCTACCTCTGACATTTACTATCTGTGTGGCTTTGTCCTCAATTTCCTCACCTGTAAAATGAAGAAGGGAGAGCAGATAGCCTCTAAGGTCTCTTCTAAGTAGCATCATAGATACTAAGGGCCAAAAAGTGTGATGTGGACAATAAATTCTACAGAGGTATAAGGCAAGAAGAAATCACCAGAGGCTGGGAAGAATTACAAGAGGAGGCCAAAGGTCACAGATTTAGAACGAGAAGGGTCTTTGGAGAGTATCTAGTCTGATTCTCTGACCTTATAGATGAAGAAACTTAGATCAAGAGAAGTAAATTGAACCTTGAAAAAGGTTCCGTGGGAAGGGCATTTTGTTGTTCAGTTATGCCCAGCTCTTCATGATCCCATTTGGGGTTTTCTTGGCAAACATACTGGAGTGGTTTGACATGTCCTTCTTCTTAACACAAAGATAAGTTAAATGACTTGCCCAGAGTCTTACAACTAGTAAGTGTCTGAGGCTACATTTGAACTCAGGTCCTCCTCACTCCAAGACCAGTTTTCTATCCACTGAAACACCAATCTGTCTTGGAAGGACGATACAAAAAGATAATGTAGAATGCAAATCTACAGCAGTAAAAATGTGTCTTTGGAACACAAAAAAAGCAAAACTGCTCCACATGGAATGTTCACATAGGAGAACATTGGGAAATAAAGCTGGAAAATAAATAGGGGGAGGATATTAAAAGACCTGGAATAATGGACTGAAGTTGGATTCTATTCTACAGATAATAGTGAGTCATTGATGGATTTGGAGCAGGGGATAAAATACACGGAACAGACAGGAAAATTAATCTGACAGGAGGCAGTAGAATGAATTTTAGTGGAAAAATTATTGGAGAAGGAAAAATAACCCTCAAACTTTGGTCAAATAGAAACTTTTCCATAAGGATAATTCACAGAAGAAGCTCAAGAATTTAGATGGCATGAGGGGAAAAAATCCTAAAACTTAGTACTATTCTTGGGGAAAAACTATTTCAACTGAAATATAAATAAATAGGAAATATATAATTGATAAATAGTAAATTAATAAAATAGTACTTCTCCAAGTGAGGTCCAGGGACCCAGAGGGTCCCTAAGACTCAGGAATTTTGTGAGGTCAAAAATATTTCCAAAATAATCCTGAGACATTTTGATTTCTACTACAATAAATATGAATAGTTATAACCCACAAAAATTAAAAGTACTTCAGGGTTTTCTATATTTTTTAAGAGTATAAAGGGATCCTGAAACCAAAATGTCTGAGACATTCATCTAAAACATAGGGTATTTAGGAGTCACAGTGGATAGAGTACTTGCCTGGAGCTGGGAAGATTCCACTTCATGAGTTCAAATCTGACCTCAGACACTTACTGGCTGTGTGACCCTGTGCAAATCAATTAACCCCATTTGTCTCAGTTTCCTTATCTGTAACATGTGCTAGAGAAGGTAATAGCAAATCATTCCAATATCATTGCCAAGAAAACCCCAAATGGGATCACAAGAGTCAGACGTGACTGAACTACAAGCAAACAGCAACTACAAAACAACAATCTAAAACATCAGTTAGCCTAAGTGTCGGCATAAAAAGTATACACAATCAGTGGCATGGAGTCCACACTAAGGATGCCAAGGAAGTAAAAGAGTGAAACAAACTTCTAAAACATACCAAAATATTCATAGGTGTGTGTGTGTGTGTGTGTGTGTGTGTGTGTGTGAGAGAGAGAGAGAGAGAGAGAGAGAGAGATACAGAGAGAGAGAGAGAGACAGAGACAGAGAGACAGAGAGAGAGAGAATGTGAATGCAAAGAAGAGGGGGAAGTCTACCAACCTATCAATCTGGGAATGGCTCCATAAACGATGAAACAAGAATGAAATGAAATAATTTACTTTGTAGTAAGAAATGGCAAATATAAGCAATTCAGAGAATCTAGAAAGTTCTGTATTAACTGATCAAGTTATCTGAACTAGAATATAAATTTAAAATGGCCATAACAATTTAAGTGGAATTATCACCAAAAGTAAACTAAATTCTGAGTAAGTGATTTGGAATGATTCTGAACAACAGATAAAGGAATACATCTCCCTCCTCTTGTCAGATAATTGAAAGACGACCTGAGGAAAATGGTGCCACAGTATGTTGGTTGTTTTCGTTTAACTTGTTGCTTGTGTAGGTACGATGGAGTGTCTAATTCTATGAAGGTCTAGAGGAGAAAAGGAGAATGGAATAAGATCTTTCTTTTCTTTCTTTCTCTACTTCTTTTAAAAGAAAAAAGGAACAAGTAGTATATTTCAAGCCCCAAACATCTAACCTGTGATTAAAGAAGATCCATGCAAAGATGGTTAAGCCTGAAACTGTTACATGGGCTGAATTGGAATCTTCTGTATGATTTCATCCATGGAAATCTCTGCGTCTCTCAGAGATGTTAGGGACTGTTGGTCAATCAAGACGACTTATGGAAAACTTTCTAAAAGTTGGGCAGTGAGTCAGTTTCAATTACTAAAGGAAATGCTCAAGCTGAATACTTTGTTGCCAAGTCTTCCTCAAAGGATGCCACTTTGCATAGTTTTAGATCTTTACTGATACAAAATGTCACTTTAAAGATATGTCACTTGAAAATATTTTTAAATAGTGTCAAAAAATGAGGTTTAAATAATTACATTACACCAGTCATAATAAACACTGGCCCCTTGTTTCAAAGGACTCTAAAGGAACTCAAGTGATCACAACTAGCACTGTGTTAAGTGCTTTAGAATTATTATTTCATCTGAGTTTTACAACCACTTCAAGAAATCAGGGATATTATTACAGATGAGGAAACTGAGGCAAGCAGATGCAAAGAAAATCTGGGAATGCGGTTCTTTAATGTCTGATGAGGAATGTAGTTCTCTGTACCCTCTCCATTTCATTCACAATTCAGTTTTTGGTCTTATGGAAATCATCTCTATTTGGAGAATCTGAAATGAAAAAAGAGATGGCACTAGCAAAGGTTTGTAGAGAAAGGGGGAGATGAAACATTGGACCTGAAATGAGAGAGAACAAAGGTCAGACCCAGCCTAAGATACTTACTAACTGTGTGATCCTGAGCAGGTCACTTAACCTCTGTCTCAGTTTCTTTACTTCTAAAATGAGGGTATCATAACAGCATTCTTTTCCAAGAGTTATTGTGAGGATAAAATGAGATAATATGTGTGGAACATTTAGCAAACCTTAAAGCACTATGTGATTTCTTATAAATCCTCTATGGATTATCT
>CM053774.1:29854173-29867369 GCA_028658325.1 Potorous gilbertii | reverse complement strand
TATATATATATATATATATATATATATATATATATATATATATATATATATATATATATATATCCCAATGCCTGGCAAACAGCAAATTTCTAATAAATGTGCAATACGTGAGAGGTCTTCCATTTCTTCTTGCAACATCTCAAGAGTAGCAGGTTTATAGTATATATTTGCAGGATTCATCTAGAAATGGCATTATATTTGCTCTGGTTGGTCTGAGAGGGCAGAACCAGAAACAATGAATGGACTTGCAGAGAAGCAGATTTAGGCATAACATTAAAAAAAAAGGTTACTATAATTGAAGCTTTCTAGGACTGTACTGTTTCAGAAAGATACATGTTCCTTCTCGCTGAGGTCCTTAAATAGAGCCTAGATGACTATTTGTTAGGGATGTCCTTAAAGGCTTGATGACCACTGGGGTCCATTCCAACTCTGAAATTCTGTGGTTCTAGTTCCAGTACAGTGCTCAGGGTGGTCCAGTTCTTTCTCACTTTCTGGCAATATAACTGTTGGCCCACTAACTTTTCCAGTCATACATTTCTTTTTCAATGAATTTTAAGCCATCCTTGGCATGATTTTTAGCAGTTTTATACATGTCACAAAACTTTTTATTGACTTTTGAGATACATGTAATTTTAATTCTTCTGAAATCATATTGTTCTATTGCTTGCAGTCAAACAGAATCAAAAATAATAAAGAGGTAGGTTTTGGCAACAGATAGCCCATCCCAACTCCTGAAATTGATCAATTATCTATTAGTAGGCTTCTATGATAATTCAAGCTTCAAGAAATAAATGCCTTAGTAAGGGTAATATTAGAAGTAATGGAAAGGAATGTGAAGCTATTACAAATAGTCAAAGGGGTAATGAGTTCAATTTTAGAAGATTTTATAGTAATTCCAGGTGAGTTTAAGGTAACGTGGAAATGCCCAGCACATGGTTGGAAAAACAACATCTAGCCTTGGAGACAGGACTGACAAAATACCACAAATTTAGAGTTAGAAAGGGATCTTCCAGGCCATCCAGTCCATCATCACCATCATCACCATCATCGTCATCATTAAACATTTATAGACTACTTAGCACATGACAGGCACTGTGCTAAACATCTTATATTTATTCTTATTTGATCATTGCAACAACTCTGGGAGGTAGATATTATTTCTATTCCCATTTTACAGATGCAGAAACTAAGGCAAACAAGGCCCAAGTGATTTGCCTGGGGTCATGCAACTGTAAGTGTCTGAGGTCACATTTGAATTCAAGTCTTTCTGATTCCAGGCGCAACCCAACCACTTGATTTTACAGATGAAACTAAATCCCAGGGAAATTGTGACCTGCCCAAGTTCACGCAGATAGTGTCAGAAATGAGACTTAGGATTCCTCAACATAAAGGTGATTGTTGAAAGAACAAGAAGTTTTTTATAGTAAGGAGAGTAAAAATAAAAAAATATGGTTTCCAGGATGGCACTTTACAAAATGCCCACAACTGGAGCATGGGGGGAAAAAGAGACACTAAATGGGAGGGAGGGTGTGGGGGAAGGAACTGCCAGATAACAAAAACATACTATTTTTTGTTTGTTTCATGAGACTGAGAATAAAGAAAATATTTTAAGAAACTGAAAATGCTCCTGAGTTCAAATACCACACAGAGCTCATAGAGAATGAAGATTAGTAAAAGTCATTGAATTTGGCAATGGTACTCACATGTGGATGCAATCAGTTTCATGACTTCCACCGCAATAATCTTTCTAGGAAATAACATGCTTGAGCACAACCTTCCCTAAATTTCAGGTTCTGAATTCAAGAAAAACAGACAAGACTTATAACCCTGTAATTATTTATACTTTCAAAGAAAGAGCAGGGGACTGAATTATTCATTTACTAGACTTGTACCTGTAGGTGATGGATGAGGTATGGTTTGCTCTGAAACAGCAATGGATTGTTTCCAAATCTCTATCTCCAGCTTTGACAACTGTTGAACATAAATCTTGTATTTCAAACTACCTACTGGACCTCTCCACGTAAATTTTGCAGTGGCATCTTGACTAACTAATCATTAATTAGTTTCGTTGACTTTTTTCAGTCCTCCTGATTTATCCTTTGTTACAAGGGATTGGACATGAAGAATAGATCTATTTAGAAATGAAGGTAATGCAAAAACAAAAATAGCAACCAAATTTTTTCAATACTGAACTTATTAAATTGTTTTCTTTTATCATTGTGAATTATTTTTTTCAACAAAATTTCCTTCCTTATTTCTATGTTTTTATAAAAGTGCCATTACCTCATTAATTACTCAGGTTTAAAGTTATTTTTGATCCTTCCTTCTTCATTATACTCTACTTTCAATCCCCACCACAAACCTTGATAATTCTACTTAGGCAATAACTTTCACCTCCTTTCCATTTCAATTGTCTATTTGAGACAGCCTGCTGGGGCAGTTGACAGAATACCTAAGGCAAGCCTGGGGTCCTGGTGTTGGCGCTTATGGGTTCCACCCCACTGAAGCTCAGGACCTCCTCCTGGACTGCTGAGATGAGCTTTGCTGGGATGTCTCAAGTCCTGCACTAGTCCTCTTCAGCCACAGTAAGAGGTACTCTTCTTGTCAACTTCCGCAGCCTCTAGAGCTGAGAGACTGCTGTACCCCTTCTGCTGATTCCACTATTGCAGGATGTTTCCTATAGAAATATTCTCTGTGTTCTTAAGGTCAACACAGGGAAGGTGAGAACTCTTAGAGTTTACTCTACCACCTTGGCTTCTAGAAGTTAAAGGAGGTGACTTTCAAACACTCAATCTGGGCTGAAACCCCCTGCAGTGACTGTTGTTTTTACCACAAGCCCCACACTTCTCTTTCATTCAGTTCTGGTGGACTCCCAACCTGTGCTGATAAGTTTGAGAACAGATCATTCTCATCAACCTTATGGGAAGTCCTGGGCTGGAAATCTGCCACTCTCTGTTTCCTCGTAAATTCTGCCACTCTAAAATTTGTTCAGATTCACTTTTTAGAAGTATCTAAAGGAATTGGTGGTAGAACTCAGGTTCACTCCTGCTTTTACTCTGTCATCTTGGCTTGGCCCCCTCCAAAACCTATCTCTAAGCAAATTTTTCCAGTTTTGTTTCATGCCTACTTTTGTTTCATCTCACCTTTGTCTCTCCTCAAGGGTGGAGGCTTTTAACATATATTTATTGATTTGAGGTGAAAGTGCCCTACACTCCAGTTAAATCAGACTTAATTGCTACTAACCAAATATGCTTCACTCCCTCCTACCTCTGAGTCTCCTTTTTCTTTTGTCTGTCTCTTTTGCCTAGAAGCCCTTTTTTGGCTGGAGTCAGTTAGTAAACATGTATTGAGTACCTATTCTGTTCCAGGCACCTTGCTAAGTGCTGGAGCAAACTAAATATTCAGGTAATAATGCTCCTATGTGGGACCCACTGCAATGATCCCACAGCCTCTCAAGGACCCAGAGTCAAACAGGTTACACCTCTTAGATCACCTAATAGATAATAGATCTGAACAGACAATGAAAGAAAATGATCTATAAGCAGAATTAAATGGGAAGAAAAAAGATTGAGTACCATTGTGCTGGGGAAACTCTGCATTGCTTTCATTGACTGAAATACCTTCTACAACAAAAGCCCATCCATCTTCTTAACACCAATATCTTCCAGAAGATACTTTCTTGTTGTGAATGATTAAGCATCACAATCTCCAAAGAACACAAGTTACCACTAAGCCAAAGCCCAATGGAAAGACATTTTTTGGGTCAAAGTAGGCTGACAGCCAGGTTACCAATAATAACTTGTGCATATGATATAACGTAAAAGAAACTGTCAAGGACACACATGACCAGAAAAGGTAAGTAAGAATGAGATGTGTAATATAAATATCCTAGGTGCTACATTGGTTCCCCTGAAATATGAAAAGATGAAGATAAAAAAACTCCATCACACTGGGTGATCTCCATGAAAGATTTATGGAAACAGTGCTGTATCCACCTTGGCCATCCACCTTATTCTCCTTCCCACTGAAACTTGAACTCCATCCTCTTCTATATGAGCCTCCTTTCATCTTATCATGCCCAGAACCAGAAATATCCTCTATGTCACCTTGTCATTTCCAACCTTGTGGCACCATACATCTAACCCCTCCTTAGATAATTCTGCTAGTTTGCCAAAGGACATTGCAAACTCTCTGAGGACAGGGATATTCTTGCTTGTATCTCTAATGCTTATCACAATTCCTGGCACAGAATAAGCCTTTAATTAAATGCTTCTTCATTTCAAATGATTATCAAGCATGGAGGTCTCCAAATCTGCATCAGATATACATCAGTACATCAATACACAAACTAATAAAATTATGGATCTTTCAAATGATCAAAGCATGAACTTAACAAACTCTTATTGGTTAAGATGTTTGTGTCTATATTCTTTCCCTTCCATTAAGCTATAAACTCTTTTAGACAGCAATAACATTACTGATCCTTGCACCCCCCGACCACAATACCACTCATAATGTAGTCAAGTAAATTTCTTTCCATGGGTCTCACATCCCAAAGCTCTGCCCCATAATTTGACACCATCAAAAACAGCTAGTCTATCACAAAAATTGGCTAATAAAATTAGAATATACCTATGCTGCAGATTAATGCTTCTGCTCAACATTCCCTCAAAAAGCCTCCCTCCACACACACACACACACACACACACACACACACACACACAAACTTTTTCCTATTAAATTAGACAGATATATAGTTTAGGTTGGAATGTATTTTATAGATTGTTCATTGTAAATTTGACTTAATTCTTTTCTCCCTTACAAAGGTATTAGTACAGACTGCTATGATTCTGACAATAAGGAATTCACTTGCATTTTCCATCCACCTCAATCTTTTCTTCATAAAAAGGCCTCCACACCCTGAATCTATTCCATTGATAAAAGTTAATGATCATTTAGATTATTTTCACTTTTTCCTATTGTAACCAAAGGCGGGGCTGAGAATCAAGGCAATCAGGTAAATCAAGTTCAGAATTTCTCCATATTTCATGAAATCCATGAAACAAAGGCCCAGATTATATTTCACAGTATGATGAGCAAAAAGCGACTTCTTCAGCTGCAGCTCCTTTTCACAAGCATTCACGCATACTGAAATCAGAAAGCGCAGCTCGGGGGTTGCACACAGTTGCAGCTTGTTTTGAGTTTTTGTTTGCAAACTGTCAGTAAGATCAGAATAAATTTCACGATATGCAGAACAAGATGTATATTCTTGAGCACGTCTCAATGTAATGTAACCACTACAAAAAAAAAAAACCTGCAGGTGTACAAAAAAAAGACAGATTTGTGGCTTGATTTGCCTTGATAAGCATGGCAATTTTCTGTGCACTTTTCATAAAGTGCTAATCAATTTCAGCTCAAAATAGACTATAACACCCAACAGATTGCTGCCATAGTCCACAAATGTTTGTCACTCTTTAAGATGTGGCAATAATATGAATTCTGGGGGGTGCAGATCATAGTTTGCTATTCAACCTTGCCATATATCACTTTTTTTTACTAGGTTTAACTATAAGAATCAGTGGAAAAAGAATCTTAAAAATCTTTCAGAAAACTTGTAAATTGAATTTTTTCTCTTTTCTGTGGATGTTAGCTATAGGGTATATATATATATATATATATATACATATATATATGTACATACATGAATATATGTGTGTGTATACAATGCTTACTGAGTATATTGAGATATTCTATATAGTGAGCATGTGTACTACTCACCATGTATACACACACTCAATAAACATTTGTTGAATGAATGCATGAATGTCTAATGACATTTAGAACTATGAATTTGACAAAGAAATTTAGGAATCATACATGATTTTGTCTCCACTGTAGATCAATATTTCCTCATGATACATAATTACTGGCTTTAGAATGGCTACATTAATTTGACAGAAAGAAATTTAGGCTTATAAATGTCTTCATATACATCATCTCATTTGATAATTTGACCCTCCAAACAATCCTGTGAGGTGGGTTGTACAAGTTTCATAATCCTTACTTTACAGATGAGGAAATGAAGATTCAGAAAGGTAAGGAGAACTGCTGAATATTAAGCAGTAAGTGGCACTGCTACTCAACTCCTTTGACTGAAATTTCATCATGCTTCTTAATACTGCCTCCCATCGTGTCACTTCAAACTACCTTTCCAATCATATTCTCAACATAACCATTTCTCCATCCCTACATTTCAGTCAAATCAGCCTACTTTGTCATTGCTAGAATAAATATTTTCCTCACCTCTGAGATGCCTTTGCTCAAACCTACATCTCAAATGTGACACTCTACCTTATTTACTAAAAGGATGCTCATCTTTCAAGGCCCAGTTAAATTATCTCTTCCATGAAGCCTTCCCTTATTGACCCAAGAAAAAGCAATCTTTCCCTCTTCTAAACTTGCATAGCATTTTTTTGTCTCTTATGCACTTATCACACTTTAGCTTGCATTTATTTTTATTATGTTTTGCATATGTTGGAGTGCAACTCCCCTAAGTGCAAAAATAATAACTTGAACCTACCCAACAAAACGCAATAATAACTAACACCCATACAGCATTTACCATGTACCAGGCGCTTTACAGTTACTGCCTCAAATTTTGGAATACAGGTAATATAATTACGCTCATTTTTACAGATATGGAAACTAAGGCAAATAGAGTTTAAGTGATCACACGTGGTCACACAATCAGTAATTGTCTGAGGCCAAATCTGAACTCAGGTCTTGCTGACTCAAGGTCCATCACTCCGTATACTGTGTCACCTAACTGTTCCAAAAGTTAGCACAGTTGAGCAAAATTATTTATTTAAAATTAAGAAATATTTACTTAACATTGAATGAAAACAAAAAGGCTGCCTGGGTAAACTCAATGACTTGATTATCTATTTTTTCACTTTTTAAATCTAATTTCTTATATTTTATCAACTTTTTAAATCCTTTTATAGTACTTTATATGCTGGCTCTTCCACTAAAGAAGTAGTATTTTTAAAATATTTATACTTTGGCATCTACATTCACATGAATCTCAAATTCCATTTCTCCTAATATATGAGCCTACTACCTGCTTGGGATGTCTGGCCAACTTGCTCCCTTAAAAAAGTGAAATAAACAGAACTGGAATGTAAGCAATGACTCTAAAAACATAAATGGAAAGATCATGAAAAAAAGCTGAATTCTAACTAAAACACTAAAAATGATCTTGGACTTCAGAGAATATTGCCCCCACCTCCAAGCAGAGAAACAAGGAACTAACTATACTAGCAAAATGGTGTGTGTGTGTGTGTGTGTGTGTGTGTGTGTGTGTGTGTGTGTGAGAGAGAGAGAGAGAGAGAGAGAGAGAGAGAGAGAGACAGACAGACAGACAGACAGACATTGGACAAAGTCATTGAATTGACTGTTTTTTATTTAATTGATATTCTTTGATAGAAGGGAAGGTTCAATTGGGAAAACCAGGGTGTAGGTATCCACAAATGACATCAATACAACATTTTTTTAATTTGAAGCATTAAAGAATGCTTCCAAAATAGCCTTGTCTACTTCATTTCATTTATTCATTAAGAGTCTTCCTTTAATTCAATTCAAATTAAGTGCCTGCAATGGGTTTGGTCCCATCTGTGCTAGATTCTGGAACTATAAAAACACCAACTCAACAAACTTTATCCTCAAGACAGTATACAGTTCAGGAGGAGGCTAACTTTATACAAATCATCTGCAGAGGTTTTCTTCAAATTCTTGAATTCAATACCCTTTGCTCCTACTTTTTTCTTAACCCTGGCATTGGATATAAAACACAACTGGACTTTGGATCAGGAAAACCTGAGTTCAAATCCTGACCCAGACACTTGCTGTGTAATTCTGAGCAATTTATTTAACCTCTTTTAGACTCAGTTAACTCATTTGTAAAATGAGAATTACAGTATCACATGCCTAAAAGGGTTGTCATGGGGTTCAAATGTGATAATGTATATATATATAATGAACTTTGTAAATTAAACCATAATATAAATGGAGAATAGAGAGTAAGATAACCAGGTAAGTTTTAGAAATATGTTAAATTAGTGTCAATGAAAATATCAAGAGCATGAAAATTATAAAATATTGCAAACCAAGATACCTCAAACTACCACTGACAGACTTCAGCAAAAAATGAAACAATGAAAAAGAAAAATAATTAACAGGAAAAGCAAAACTGGTATCCTTACAATGTAGTATTCCTACCTTTCCTAATCACATAAAAAATATCTTTAGTCACTATTTTTTGTCTAATTCCAGATCCAAAATAGCACTATTAATATCATCACCATCCTTGAATCAGGATCTGTTCTCAGGTTGGCACAGAGAAGAATCAGGAAGACCTCAGTTCAAACCCTTCCTCAGACACTTACTGTATGATGAACTCTCAATAATTCACTTTCCTTATTGGGGCCTCGGCTTTCTCACCTGTAAAAGTGAGGGCATGGGGGTGACTCAATGTCCCCTATAGTCCCAACCAGCTAGAATATATAATCCTACAATCGTCAATTATTTGGTGCTCTTCTTCAGAATTTCAATGCATGCAACAATATTTTAACAAACTTTACACATTGCATTCAATGTTGTTTTACTCAAGGCTAGTTGATTTTATCAAAAAGCAAAGAGATAAGTAATTCAGAAAATATGAGTTGGATGGACTTAAAAGATGACCACAAAAAAGCAGGATTTCAAACCAGATTTTTTTTAATAATTATAGCCAACAGAAAAGCCACTGTTCCATGAAATGAATGGTATTTTCTCAAACTCTGAATCACACATCTTCCTTTTTTTTCCCCTTTAGAACATTTCTGAGTGACAGATGCTATGGAGCAAATCAGTGTATACTTAGGCAATCACAACAAAAGTACATGCACAAGGAAATTCAGATTGTCTAAATCTGTGACTTTCTTCTGAACTCACATCTAGTCATTTGCTAGTCAGGGTCTCCACAGCACTCCATTTATATTTTATTATGTTCATACTTTATTTAAAAATGCCAAAATATCAGCACAAACTGCTTTGTTATGTAAACTATCAACTATTCAAACTATTCACTAAGAAAATTTAAGTAGGAGCCAGAGACAGAAGATTTCAATTCTCGGTAGGCATTGCGTTTTAGGCAAATTTTAGCTTTATTTATCTTCTCTCTTCCTTTCAAGATGGCAGATGTTAGCAGCAAAAACTAAATTTTGCATCTAGAATTTACATATAAAGGAAGATTTTAGTCTTTGATAGTCTGGCATCTTGCCTTTACATACCTGCAAGACTTTATTTCTCTCCTGCATTACAGTCACTCATCACAAGATGCCTACGGAACATTTCAAGTTCTAGATGTTTGACTGATAAGCATAGTAAACTCAACATGTATAAAACAAGAACTCATTATCTTTTCCCCTCACACCTATCCCACCCTAAGGCATCACATCTCTATCAGGAGGTAGATAATCTGTTTCATCTTGAGTCCTTTATGATCATGGTTGGTCACTATGACTCTCTAACTTCCTAAGTCTTTCAAAGTTATTAAAATTGCTATTATGTAAACTGTTCTTCTGGTTCTACTTACTTCTCTCTCCATCAGTTCATATAAGTCTTACCATATTTTCCTGTAATCATTCCCTCCATCATTTCTTATAGCACAATAATATTACATTGCATTCACATTCCAGTAGTGGTATTGCTGGATCAAAGAACATATATAGTTTAATGGCTTTTTGGCCATAGTTCCAAACTGCTTTCCAGAATGGATGGACCATAGAACCAAAGTTTTATCTCAAGTCTTCTCTATCCAAATCAACTAACTCCTTCATATACAAAGAACAATAATATATCTATATGTTTAAAACATTGAAAGAAATCTTTGCATATAATATGCTGATCTAAAATGTGCCAAAGTATCAGCACAGCTACTTTGGTATGTAAAATGTAAAACTCTGTTTACTTTTATAAAGTAAATATTTATAAAATATTTTAAATGTAATTCTTATAATCTAAATAAAATTCAATTTTATTGATATTTAGCACTATATTAATGAATATCATTTTAAAATAAGTTAGCATTTTATTTTACTTATTTAGTCAATTTTCCTTTAATTTTAATAAAAATTATATTGTTTCTACAGTGTCTATGTAAATAAATATATATAAGCATTTTAGACAAATATTTCCCCATTTATAAGAAAAATTTATTATACATAGGTATAAGTTCTTATTTAACTACATTTTGATTTATTAAATATTAACAGAAAGATTTCAGCAATAAAGTATAATAATAAACACATTTATTTTTCAAGTGACTTTTACTCTGAGAGGTATGATATAGTCATAAACTAAGCATTAGCTCAAGAACTTATAAGATAAAGCTATTAAGAAAAACATAATGAGGGTGCATCATACTCCATCAAAACAGTTGCTATGCATGTCCACCTACATTTATCAATCTGTGCCACTGTATACTCACATTTATATCTAAGAGTCAAAATTCAAAATTCATCCACTAACACCTTAATACAGTCAGATGATCAATGGAAAAATCTGACAAATATTACCAAGAACATGACATTGAGAATAGGCATGGATTCTAAAACAAGTGTTCATAATCTGGAGTCATCCATGAACTAATACACAGATAGAAAAGTAGTAGATAACAGATAGGTAGATATTTGTACTTCAGCATAATTGGTTTCCTTTGTAATCCTATATATTTTATTTTGTATCTTCAAAACCATTATTCTGAGAAAGGGTCCACAGACTTCAACAGATTGACAAAGGGATCCTTGACATGAAATTAAGAACCTCTTCTCTGAAAGGTACAGAACCTTGGAACTAAGAACTAGAAAATAACAACAAGAAATGAGGACCACTGAAATGGGTATCTGACAATCACTTCAAGCAGATGATCTGGTACTTTTCATTGAAGAAGGAAACTAATTATGTATATCAGCAATGTAAATATAATAGAAAGTAGCTATAATGTGGATAGACAAATAACAGCAGAGATGCCCCCAACTTCTTGAGATAAAAATCCAAAAATTAAGACATCAATAAAAAAATGGCCTCAAATATATATACACAAAATCACAAACTACACATAATGAATAAGATTCACAAGGCATCATAACAAAAGGAGATAAATCTAGTCTCATAGTTATCACTGAGACTCGGTGGGAAAAGACCCTTGACCCACTGAAAATATAAACTATATTCAAAAAGAAGATAAGTAAAAAAAAGAAGAAACAAGACTAGCACTGTAGTTTAGGATGCTATATTTATGCAAGCAGACCCTAGACTATGAAATCAGAAGCATGGCAGAGTAATACATTGGGGTAAAAAATCAAAAAAGGAAAAAAATAATGTAATCAGAGTATACCACACATCAACTAGACAAGAAGGAAGAAACAGGTGGGAGACTTAGGACACAGTGCACCAGTCTTATATGGAGGTCTGATATAGCAATGAATGACTTCAAATTATGCAGACATCTGAGTAAACAGCAATGTCTAGCACACAGAGTGGTGGAGTAAGAGTTAGGAAGATCCATTTTCAATGACATCCTCTGATATTTCCTATTTCCACAATGATGGGAAAGTCAATTATCTTCCACGAGCCTCATTTTCCTCATCTGTAAATAAGTGTAATAATAGCCATAGTTATCAATCATGTGGAATTCTTACTGAGGATTAAATGAAAAAAATGAATGTAAATGCACTTACTTGGTAATTCTTAAAGTGCTATATAAAAACTGACTATGACTACTATTACACCACAATTGTCATTAGATTGATGGCTACCAATATTATTTTATATTGAAATTCTCTGCCAAAGCATAATATGTCCCCATTTTCAGACTGTCTTAAATAATAACTTCATTCTTCAAAAGGTGAAGGGGAAAAGACGAGGCAGACATATTCTAGATCTGATTCTCATCACCAAAGTGGATCTGGTTATGGACCTAGAAATGGTGAGAACTTTGGAGCCAAAGTCTCAACTCCAGTTGGGAATAGATGTTGGAGAAGTTGGGAAAGTTGGTCATAGTCTAGCATTAATGTCAGCATGCTATCAGCCCCTAGACTTAACAGATACTTGATGATATAAATTTGGTTTCTTTCTGATTAACAGATTTCAAAAAGTTCAGAGAAAGAATAGGATTCCATGGACTACACTTTACAAGGGAAATCAGCTCAAGAAAGATGGGATACTCATGGGAATGAAAACTCTGAAGACATAAAGAAATTTGATTCCGTAGAGAAGGAAAAGGAGTTTTCTGAGGAGACTGATGCAGATGGCCAGACCACTGACCAACTAAAATTTTTAAAAAACATATACAAAAGATGGAAGGAAGCAGGGACAAGTAACTAAGGATGAAACTAAGGAAGAGAATAAGCATTTATTAAGCACCTACTATGTGCCAGGCATTTACTAAGTGCTTTACAAATATTATCTCATCTGATGATTGCAAAAGCATAGAATGATCTGATAAGAATGCTGAAGCTCAGGAATGAACCAAGGAAAGCATTGTACTTTTGATCCCTAGCAAGGAAAGTATTTTACCCCTGTTTCCATGGCCAAAGACAACGATATTTGGACCACAAAAGATATTTATTGTTTTATTTTTAAATGTTCTACAATCACTTCCTTAAAATTAAGATTTTATCCCCCCCCACTCCTTCCCCCCGCTACCCCCCTCGCTCCCCATGACAGCATACAATTCTGTATAGGTTCGACATATACTTTCCTATTGAGCACATTTGCACTATAGTCATGCTATGTAGTCAAACTAAAATAAATGGAAGAAATGATATAACAAATCAAAACATAATACACTAAAACACACACACACACACAAACACACACACAAACATGATCTGCTACATTCTGCGAATGACTTCCATATTTCTTTCTCTGAGTGTGGAAGGCATTTTGCCTTAGAAAATCGTCATTGGGATTTTTTTTTCAGTAAGTTCTTGTGTTATTACAAAGTTCCAAGTCTACCAGAAAAAACTCTCGCACACTGTGGTCATTGCTGTGCACAAAGTTTTCCTGGTTCTGCTCCTTTTGCTCAGCATCAGATCATGTAAATCCTTCCAGGCCTCCCTGAAGTCTTCTTGTTCATCATTTCTTATGGCACA
>CM053774.1:29829716-29853673 GCA_028658325.1 Potorous gilbertii | reverse complement strand
TGCAAGTGGACTCAACCAATCAGGAGACAGGCAGTGGCCTCCAGACAGTCACAAAATTTTTGATAAGAAGGTCCAGGCCTGAAACTGGCCTGAGCCAGTGAAGAAAAATGATCTAGAATAACCTGGAGAAAGCTTTTCTTCACTGTGCTTACTTAGTGAACCTGATGCATATAAGTAGACACACCCTGCATAAAATTATCCCTCTGTTTTCTGATCGTGGGTATTATGTTAAAGCAGGTTTGGGCAGGGGGGATCATACCAAGGGTGGTTACATAATGGGCAAGTAGAGAAGATGGTGACCTATTAGAGAAAGGACCAGTCTGTCTCCAGGTGGGAAGATGTCTTGGAGTAACAGCATATAGCTCACCTTGCTTCTGCATTCAGTGCTTCCCTCCTCTTGAAAAGAGAGTGGGGGCCCACTTTGGCCAAAGTGTTCAATTCCTCTAAATTCTACTGTAATAAATTTTCCTTGTTATCTTTTTAGTGTCGAGTATTTTTTTAATTAATTAATTTATTTTTAGTTTTCGACATTCATTTTCACAAGATTTTGAGTTCCAAATTTTCTCCCTATCTCTCCCCTTCTCTGCCCAAAACACTGTGCATTCTTATTACTCCTTCCCCCAATCTGCCCCCGCTTCTGTCACACCCTTCTCTTCCCTTATCCCCATCTTCTCTCTTTTCTTGTAGGGCAAGATAGATTTCTATACCCCATTACTTATATTTCTTATTTCACACTTGCATGCAAAAACAATTCTCAACATTCATCCCTAAAACTTTGAGTTCCAACCTCTCTCCCTTCTTTCCTCCCCACCCATCCCCATTGAGAAGGCAAGCAATTCAATATAGGCTATACATGTGTAGTTATGCAAAAGACTTCCATAATAGTCATGTTGTGAAAGACTAAGTGTATTTCCCTCCATCCTATCCTGCCCTCCATTTATTCTATTCTCTCTTTTGACTTTGTCCCTCCCAAAAAGTGTTTACTTCTAATTACTCCCTCCTCCCATTTGCCCTTCCTTCTATCATTCCCTGACACACTGCACTTATCCCTTTCTCCCCTACCTTCCTGTAGTGTAAGACAGATTTTCATACCAAATTGAGTGTACATGTTATTCCCTCCTTAAACCAAATGTGATAGGGTAAGCTTCACTTTTTCCCTCTCACCTCTCCCCTTTTCCCCTCCATTGGAAAAGCTTTTTCTTCCCTCTTTAATGGAAGAAAATTTGTCCCATTCCATTTTTCCCTTTCTCCCAATATATTCTCTTGATTTTATTTTTTTAGATAAACTTTCTTCTTCAACTGTGCCCTCTGTCTATATACATGCACATAATCCTTCCAACTACCCAAATACTGAGAAAAGTTTCAAAAGTTACAAACATTAGCTTTCCATGTAGGAATGTAAACAGTTCAACTTTAGTAAGTCCCTTATGATTTCTCTTTCCTGTTTACCTTTTCATGCTTCCCTTGATTCTTGTTTTTGAAAGTCACATTTTCTATTCAGCTCTGGTGTTTTCATCAAGTATGCTTGTAAGTCCTCTATTTCACTGAATGATCATTTTTTTCCCCTGAAGTATCATACTCAGTTTTGCTGGGTAGGTGATTTTGGTTTTAATCCTAGTTCCTTTGACTTCTGCAATATCAAATTCCAAGCTCTGCAATCCCTTGTGTTACCTTGTGTTATCCTGATTATAGTTCCACAATACTTGAATTGTTTCTTTCTGGCTGCTTGCAATATATCCTCCTTAACTTGGGGACTCTGGGATTTGGCTACAATATTCCTAGGAGTTTTTCTTTTCGGATCTCTTTAAGAAGGTGATCAGTGAAATCTGTCAATATTTGTTTTACTCTCTGGTTCTAGACTATCAGGGCAGTGTTCCTCAATGATTTCATGAAAGATGATGTCTAGGCTCTTTTTTTGATCATGGTTTTCAGGTAGTGCCATAATTTTTAAGTTGTCTCTTCTGGATCTATTTTTCAGGTCAATTGTTTTCCATCGAGATACTTCACATTGTCTGCTTTTTTTGCATTCCTTTGGCTTTGTTTTATAATTTCTTGATTTTTCTTAAAGTCATTAGCTTCATCTGCTCCATTCTAATTTTTAAAAACTATTTTCTTCAGTGAGCTTTTGAACTTCCTTTTCTATTTGGCTAATTCTACTTTTTAAAGCATTACTCTCTTCACTGGCTTTTTGGACCTCTTTGCTTTTTGAGTTAGTTTATTTTTAAAGGTGTTATTTTCTTCAGCATTCTGTTCACTTGATTTTCATGATTTGTTTGCATTGCTCTCATTTCTCTTCCCAATTTTTCCTCTACCTCTCTTATTTGATTTTCAAAATTCTTTTGGAGCTCTTCCATGACTTAAGATTATGGTTTTGGAGGTTTTGGTTGCAGAAGTCTTGACTTTTATGTCCTCATGTGTCAAAGTATATGATATGCTTTGTTCTTCCTCATCCAAAAGGATGGAAGAAAATACCTTTTCACCAAGAAAGTAACCTTCTATAGTGTTATTTTTCCCCCTCTTTTAAGCATTTTCTCAGCCAGTTACTTGACTTTTGAGTCCTTTGTCAAGTGGAAGAAATACACTAGTGATGTGTAAGTTCTCAGTTCCTGCAAGGTGGCACAATCAAGGGTGAGGAGCATATACTTCTCCTTGCCTGTGCTCTGGTCTGGAAGCAATCAAAAGTTTTTCTGCCCAGAATCTGCGAGTAGGGTTCTCTCCCCAGAGCGTCCACCAGCTCCACCACACCAACATTCCTCCTCATCCCAGGGCTGCTACTCAGGGCTGAGACCCAGATCAACTGCATGATTCCTTCAAGGTCTTAAAACCAATTGCTCCAAAAATGGAAGCTGTGTTGTGCTACAGTAGCCGCCACTGCCCTGGGCTCAGGGCTAGGGCTGGACCCTGCTCCCTTCTCTCCCAGGTGAAAGAGGTTTCTTACTGACCTTTGAAGTTGCCTTTGGCATTTGTGAGTTGAGAAATCTGGGAACTGCAGAAAACTGCTGCCTGTGATTCCACACCCTGAAGCCTGCTCCAGTCCTGTCCTTGCCTCACCACTTGACCAAGCCTGGGCAAGCTTGGTATGATAGACCTTTCCTGTCTGCCTTCTATGCTGTCTTGGGCTGGACATCTCCTTCACGCTGTCATTTTGTGGCTTCTGATGCTCTAGAATTTGTTTAGAGTCACTTTTATATGTATTTTATGGCCTGTGGGGGGAAGCTACAGCAGGTTCATCCTTCTACTGTGCCATATTGGCTCCACCTCCAAGAATATTTCTAACATCTGCCTCTGCCAGCTCAGGTATCCATTGCTATGACAGTAGTCACAGAAAAAAATTTTAAACTCTAGTTCACAGAGAAAACCTCTGAAAGTTTTGAGAGAAGTATAAAGAAATGTGGGAGTGAAGTAGAGAAAGGGAAGGAAATGGGAGGTTATGGAGGAGGAAACCTACATATAAGTTATTGAACTAAAATATTGATAAATGAAGAGTCCAAGAGAGACAGATAGACAAAGATAAAGAAAGGCATAAACTTGAAAATAATAGTCAAACTAGTAGTTGAACATTTGTTTCCAATTAAATATATGTAGTATTTATTTCTTCTGTTTGAGATAAATTCCTTTTGGTTGATTCCAGTAGATGGTAAGCTACTTGAGGGCATGTCTTTTGCCTTTCTTTATATCCCTAGAGTTTAGTACAATACTTGGCACATAGTAGGTGCTTAATAAAAGTTTGTTGAACAACTTATTGATGGATACATTAATCCTACTTAACCTACATATATTTGCCATGGTTGCATAATGGTGCTTGGCAGATGGAAATCTTTTAGAAAATTAGAGGAATATCAAGTTGTTTTCATTCTACAATTTATACTTAAGAAACTTTCCTCACCAGGGGACCCAGGTACTCAGTTTCATATAATAACATATTGATGTATTGCTTTTAATTTAGAAGAACATTTTACATATCTTATCACAGGAATCTTGTAAAGTAGGCATTATAATCCACATTTTGAAGGTAAGAACAGTGGAGCTCAGAGAGTATGAAGTGATTTGTCTTCACATAATTAGGAACATCAGAGGTAGAATTTGAACCCAGATCCTGACTCCCAACTTCAGCCATCTATATATTATTTTACTATGAGTCAGTTATAATGTTTAATAGGCAAAACCTATTCCCTTTGTCTGGTTTTCTGCCTCACTAATTCTCTGGGGAGAAGTGAGTAGAGCCTTGGACTTGAGTCAGAAAGACCTGAGTTTCAACATTGCTTCTGGTACTTATTTGCTTATATTTTTGAGGCAGTCAGGGTTAAATGACTTGCCCAGGGTCACACAGTTAGTAAGTATCAGAGACCAGATTTGAACTTGTGCTCTTGACTCCAGGGCCAGTGCTCTATCCTCTGTACCACCTAGTTGCTCCTTCTTATTGGCCCTGTCCCCAAGGCAAGTCATTTAACCATTCTCAAATTCAGTTTCATCCTCTCTTTAATGGGTATGATCATGATAGCAAACATTTTAAACTGGACTTTAAGATCTGCAAAGCACTTTACACATATTATCTCTTTTGATTTTCAATAACCTTACGATGTATGTGCATGCATACTGTCCCCATTATACATAGGCGGAAAGTGCAATCAAGGGAGGGAAAGTGATTTGCCAGGTTTCTGAGGTAGGATATAAACCCCAGTCTTTCATATTTACATTCACAGTCTGTCTAGCACTCTATCCACGAGGCCACTTAGCTGCCACTTAGCAGAACATAATACTGATGGTACCTGCCTGACAGGGTTGTTATAAGGATCCAGTCAGATTAGGTAAAGTGTTTTGCAACCCTTAGTGTGCTAGAATATATCTCATATTAATATAATTATTATTGTATTAAATATAGCAGCCTGAAAGTTGTAGCCAATTCAAAACATTTATGCCTATAGAACCTTAACCTTCCTCCATGTACGTGCCACACAGATTTCCCTGCTCTTGCCCAATTGGACAGCAAACTACAACTATGGAGAGCTATAGGCAGTGGCTTATTCTTCATTCTTTCCTTTTCTGACTTTTTTCGGCTGTGTGTGAGCTTCACTTCTTTTCCTATCTCCTTCAAGGCAAATAATATATTGGAAGAAAAAAATAAAAACTCTTTAGACTGTATCATCAAATGATACCTTGTTCATGCATAAAGTTACCCTCTAAGATTAACTGAAGAGGAAAGGTACCAGAAGAAGGAGGGCTTTAGATCATAGAATGAGGTGTCAACCCTTTGCAAAGTTTTCCTTTGGGGTTCAGAGTTTAAATTTATACTACTACTTAGCTAAAGAGATTTATCTTAAAATGGCATTCTGTCCAGGTACCTCAGTCTTCAGCAGCATTTGTTAAAGGTCTTTTGATAGATGATCCAAGACAGAAATTCTTAATCTAGTATCTGTGACTTTGTTTTAAAATGCATGCATGTCTGTTTAGCTATCTACCATTTATCTATCTAGATATGTATCTTTGTGGTTGTTGGTCAGTTTTTCATTTGGGTCCAAGCCTTCATGATCCCATTTGGAATTTTCTTGGCAAAATGAAGGAGGAGCTTGCCTTTTTTTTCCTTCCACTCAAGTGACTTACCCTAGGTCACTCAGCCAGTAATTATCTGAGTTCAGATTTGAATTCAGGAAAATGAGTCTTTCTGATTCTTTGTCCAATACTCTATCTGCTGCATTACCTAGCTGCCTCTAGAGATTTAACCATCTATCTTTATATCTATACTTCTATAGAGAAATATAATGAAAGATTTAGAGAGGAGAAACGTAAAGATATATCTCTATATAGAGAGCTATAGAGATAAGGTAAGTAGATAATTGTATTTAAATAAGTTTCCTTTTAATAATATATATATTTTTTAAATTTTAAAATATTCTTGTTAGAAGTGCTCAGTAGACTTCTCTGAAGGGTTTATAACATGCACATACATGTAGTTAAAAACTCCTCTAGAAGGGTCAAATCTCCTTATCACATACATATTCCTGTTTCCGACTGCTTTTGCCCCATTAACATAGTTTTTATTTAATGTACATGATGGAAAAACTGAAATAGAAAAAAACTTGGTATATTAATGAAGCCCCCTTGACCAGTGATTTTTCGCTAATGACCAATTAAGTTTAATTATTCTAGTTTAGACCTACATGTGGAACAGCTGAAACTAGATTTTAAATATTCTTATCTCCCTTTTCTGAAAATGAATTTGATACCCTGCAATTTCAGTCCTGCTTCCACTTTTTGACCTCTATCATACCAATCAGTCATACAGTATTAAAGTTGGAAGGGAATTGAGAGGTCATTTAGCCCAGGCCCTTATATAGATGAGTAATATCATCAGATCATACATCTAGAAAGTATCAGAGTTGGCTAGCATTGCAGTTCATATTCTGTCTCCAAATTCGTTGTTCTTTCATAGTTTAGCCAAATTTATCCAGATTCTTCCCCCACATGCTTAGAGGGATATTTTTTCCTATGAGGCACTTTTCTTTGGTTTTCAAGGGTTATTTTTCATGTTATAAAGGATTTTTCCCCTTTAATTTCCTTTGCCTGTCCTTGAAGTTTGAAACTGCTGTTGATGTGGTTTTTTCTTTCATTATTTTTGCCTACTATTGTAACTTACATGAGTCAAATTTAGGATTTTTTTCTCTTCCAAAGGGAAAAAAAATCATAAAGAAAAGCTTTTAATAAATGGAAACAGGGGAAAAAGCCTTGGCATCAAATATGTTAAAAAAAAACACCCCTGTATTACTAAGGTTAAATAAACAGGCACACACATATGCATGCCCATACAAAGATCCACTCTGCCAATGGAAAATAGTTTCATGTATTTAAGAAATAAATTATTTTAATCTTAAAAACCACAATGAGGCATCAAACTATTATTTTGAAATGAGAAAACATTATTTTATTAGCAATTGTCTATTTGATATTTTATACTTTTATTCAGCATTTGAAATATGGTTCTTGTCCATTACTTTTTTATTGCCATAAGGTTATACTTATTCATATTCATTTTCTATCTGAAAAAAGAAGATGCTATCTCTTCATCTTTCAGAGGTATTATATAGCTGGAGTTTGGCCTTCTGGGGCTTTTGTGGTAAATCCATCCTTAAGCAATTTAAAAGAAAATTTGTATTGTATCCTGAGAGACCATCAATAGCCATTTCAAAAACACTTGCATCCCTTGGTTACAACACACATTTCCCAAAACATAACCTAAATTCTGAAAAACACATAATCCTTAGATGTTCCCTTCTCTGAGGCTAGGCTGAGACCAATTCAACTAAAATGATACTTTAAGGGAGAGTGCCTGGCAAATGTGCAGTTTCTGATTAGCAAAGTGGGACACTTTTTTGGCTGTTTAGAAACTTTAAATTCATTGAACTGAACTTAATTTCTTTTTTTCTTCAAAAAGAAATTCAATCCTTGATGGGAATTTTAAAAATCATAATTCATTCCACTCTAAGTTCAATCCTCAGGAAAGAGATGCTTTTAATGGAGTTACTAATGCAGCAACAGTAGTTATTGTAATAAAAAATAAGGTCAATGGACTTATATAATACTTTAAGACTTTCAAAGCACTTTTATAACACATGATCTCGTTCAAGCCTTACTATAACCCTATCTACGATGCTGGTGCCATTACTATTTCACTTTGCAGAAGAGAAAATTGAGAATCAAGGAAGTTAAGTGACTTGCCCATTGTTACACATTTGATAAGTGTTGGAGATGAGATTTGGACACAAGCCTTCCTCCCCCCAAAACAGCTCTCTTAAATCCATGGTCGTCTGCCTCAGTGTTGATAGACACCTAGAATTCTACTGACTTCAGATTTTAAGAGTTACTGTTCATATTCATTCCTTTAAGATCATGTCTCTTTGGAGTGTCAAGAGTGTGGCAAATACTGTAAAGAATTTGGTAGGAACTTTGCCGAGGGACTTTAATAATCAAAGGTAGTCTCTTGTAGCATATTTGTGCCAGGAAGTGATTGAAGGAATGATTCAGCCTTGAACATCTGTTTTCTCTAAGATAGTATGTGATAAGAGGTGAGGGCTGAAATGTGCTCTTTTTTTAAAAACATTTATTCAAACTTGTCCCTGGCTAAGGCTGGAAACTTAATACTGTATTTGTTATTAACTCTCTTAAGGAGGAAATTGCAAATTACAATCTGAAGTCAATGCTTCTGAACACTCATTTTTTTTTCTTCTTTGGTATGAATGGCCTTGAGATGATTCCTCTTAGAGGATGGTTAGCAGGGTGACTTCTAAAGAGCAGTGTTTTAATGTCAGTGACGTCCAGTGTGAAGGTTTTTGTGACAATTCTCGGTACAAAGACAAATAAAAACGAATTATACTAGCAAATTTGTGTTCTGCGAAACTCTTGAAACAAAGAAGAACTTCTTGAACATAAAATCTTGCCAGTGGTTTCTGGCCACTTGGGTCTTTCAAAAAATATTTATTTTATTTTTAATTTATGGGATAAGATAGACTTTTCCATAACATAGTATAATAGAAGGAATGATTACACATGAAACTGCAAATCCATTATTGTACAACTTGCTCTTCCTTTTAAATAAATAATAAAGTTGTCATGTAAAGTTCTTTGTTTTCTTGTTTCTTCCCTCCCCAATCACCCTAGAGATGGCTACCATTAGACACAAATATGTGTATACATATATGTATATATGTTATATATATACATATATGTTATATACATACATATATATAAAATCAATCTATACGTACTTCTACTAATTAGTTCTTTCTCTGGATGCAGATAGTGTCTTAGTATATGTGCTTTGTAGTTATTTTGGGTGTTTATAATATTCAAAATGATTTATTTGCTCAAAAATGTTCTTAAAACAATATTGCTGTTACTGCATACAATATTCTCTTGGTTCACTTGGGTCTTGAAATAAAAAGAAATATATCTCATTCAATAAAAAGTTATTTTAAAGTGCCGACTATATGCACAATAACTTCATAATGGCATACTTTTTTTCATCATTTTGTAATCTTATGTGTTGTATTTAGGGCAAGTATACAGGGTATTATAGAAGTCTTTTGGTATGTTGGGATACCTTATATTTTCCTTCCTCTTTGTTTTTGGTTTACAAAGAAAAGCAATAGATATTTAAATAAATAACTAAATGTGTTGCTGGGTGGTGGGATGAAAGCAGGCTAAAAACTGTGTGAGTACATGGAACAGCTGGAGGATGTGTGATTTATAAGAGGTTTGCCACATTATCTCCATCATCTGTCAAGAGGTCATGCTTTTGCAAAGCTAAGCAATTCTTTATGCCAGTGTGAAGTTAGGATATTAGAAATAGGCAATGTGCTGGTTGATTTCTTTGGCAGTATTGTCAGGGTCTTTTAAACTTTGGTGAATTTTCTTTTGGAATTTTAAGTTTTATTGTTCCTTCGTAGAAGTCTCATTCCAATGTTTATGAATAGTTTGGAGTTTCCATGCCAAAAGAATAGGACTTTTGTCAGATCCAATTAAACTGAAATCAATCCACAAACAACCAACAGACATTGATTAAGAACTTACCACACACTAGGTACTATGCTAAATGCTATGACTAAAAAGAAAGATTAAAAAAAACCAGTCCCTGTCCTCAAGGAGTTTACGTTCTAGTTGATGTGATGGCAAGCAAAGTTGGATTTTTTACTGTTTTTCTACATGTTATTCAGTTTCCCAACCCAGTCTTACATGCCTCTATCCTGAGACAATCAGACATGGGCCAATGTTCTCTAAACAATCAGATAAATGCATGTTGACTCTGGCCAATAAGATACTGAGCAGAACTGTATATATAGAGAGTCAGTGCTTATAAAGCAGGCATTAAGAGAGCCAGCTTTGAGAAGAAGAGAATGCAGAGAAAATATCTCTGAGAGCAGAAAGGAGACTTCTGAGAGTGGATAGGAGACATCTGATGGCACAGACTTGCTGAAGGAGCCTCTGAACTTTGAAAACAAATAGAGCTGTAGGGTAGAAACCTACCCCTGGAAAGGAGGCTTAGCTTAAACCCCTTTTAAGAGCTGTTAAAATGAACTGAGTTGTCACAGAACCTCTGGACTTTGGAGGTGAGTTGACAGTGCTGGTGGTGTCAGTATTGTTGTTGCCATGTTGAGTTTTGTTTTCCCAGAAGCAGAAGCTGTGGGCAGGAGCAGGGAGAGCTTGGAGTGGAGCAGTTCCCACGAGCTGAGACATGGAGCAGGAGTGGAGACCTGCCTACGTGTGAAACCAGGCAAGAGTCAGGAGCAGTCAGCCCACAGAGAAAGTGCCATGAGACTTGGAAGTCAACCTTGGGTTAAGATGAAAGAGCACTTTGCTTGGGCACTTGGTATTGATTGGGGAGATTATTTTTACTGTGACATAGGGGTGGATGGTGTGATATTTTCTGTTACTCCTTAAGGATGCACCATGCTAGGAAAGACCCTATGTTGGGACCCCCTGATTGTGTAAACAAGTATTGTGTAAACAAGAATGCTACTCAATGCAATGATATATGCCATATGATATACTGTTCTGATATATATATATATATATATATATATGTGTGTGTGTGTGTATTTATATACATATGTGCATATATATATGTATGTATATGTAAAATGATACATGTTGCTTAAAGATGTTGCTATGAATATTTGTAGTTCTGAATAAATAGAGAACTCATTTTACTATATAATTAGGCCCTTAAAATTATTCATGACAGAAGTCCTTAGGTGTGCTGCTGTGATTGGTATTACCATTAGGGATATAATATGTTGACAATCAGATACATACAAGATATATTCAGAGTACATGAAAGATAACCATAGATGGGAAGCCTCTAGCATCTGGGAGAACTGAGGAGTGGGGTGAGAGAAACTTCTTGTTGAAGGTGGCTCTTTCAAGCTATATATCCTATAACATCTGACTTAGTGATTTATATAGTTCACATGCTTGTTTATGGATTTATTGAATTCTACTGCATTAATAACATTCATTACATCTCTTTCTTCTCAAAGTAAAAACATATTAGAGCTGGATAGTACAATCTCCACCACTTGGAGTAAAGACTCAGTATCTTACATTAACCCTCAAAATGAGAAAATTATTAACCCCATGTTAGAGAAGAGTATAGAACTTTACGTTCTGTGAATCAGAATCAGAAAGTGTTATTTATAGCTTGAAGGGACTTTAGAGATTATCTAGTCTATTATTTCTTTAGCTTTAAAATTGAGGAAATTGACCTATGAACATGACATATATTTTATAAGGTGATTGACCTCTTTATGCTTATTTATTCCATCATAACCATAGCTTAATAAGTATGTTGAATGCTAGCCAACTTTTGGGGGAAAAGAGGGTGCTTAAAAGGACAGTAACCTTGGGGTAAGAGGGAGTTTTTTTGGAGGAATCCTTGCTGCATAATCAAGAAAGTAGTAAGGGAGCAAGAAAATGTCATGGAAACAACAAATCCCAGTAGAAATGTAAGAATAAAAATCTAATATGAGTTTAGTTGACCAAGTTGGTATACCCAGAGAAGCAGGCAGGCAATTGAATTGGAAACGTATGATCTAAGTTTTAGTCTTAGAGAGTTGACTGAGGGGAAGAGATTTGGCTAGGGGGGTTGAGAACTTGACGGATCACCCAGGGTCACACAGCAATTATGTGTCAAGAAATAAAATTGGAATGCAAGTCTTGATTCTGAAGCCAACTACATCACATTGATTTTTCACCTGGCAAAACTGAGAATCATGAGTTCCACAAAGCAGGAGATGCAATCTTCTTGGTGGAGGCAAATTTTCCAGGGATAAAAAGGACCAAGAAGCGGTTTCTTTCTGATAGAAGACTGAGCTGTGTTGGCCAGTCAAATTCAACTTTGCACCTTAAAGATGACTCCATCATCACCTACAGTCCTGATAATACCCCTAATACTTGACTGATTTTCCACTTCATTAGTTGGTCTTTCTTAGGAAATCTCTTATCTGAAGAGGTTTCTTACTTTCCCAGGATGCTATCCAGATTTTTTTCTCATTTCTTAAGATTGTAAATGGGTTGAGAAATTTCATGAGAGTTTCAGGAATGAGACAAACACTTGAGATGTATATGCATGCCAGAACCTGGCTGCTCCCTTTTCCCTGCGTAGAGAAAAAGATGTTGTCCAGGAAGAGCCATAGTTTATAAAATATTGGTGTAATTATAAAGCGATTACTACTGTAGAATCTAGAAGTAAATATCATCTTCTACAAAGCTAGGGAGCTCATCTGTGCAATAAAAAATGGAAGGATTTCAGATGATAGCAAAACGACAACAAAAGAAAGTAAGGAGGTATTTTTAGTCCTTGCTCCTTCCTCCCTCCCTTCTTTTCTCTTTGTTTCCTTCCTTCTTTCCCTTCTCATTTCTTCCCTCCCTTCTCTCCCCTCCCTTCCTTTTTTCCTTACAAAAATTTCTCTCATAATATATTTGAATTGGTTCATGTTGGAAGCTGTTTAGAAGTGTGGTTTTTCATGTTTGCTCCTTAGCATTCTTTTCTTAGATGTCGAAAAAGGAATTTTTCTGGACTTTTATGACTATTTTATTTTGCTGTACTAGGAAAGTATATCCCAAATATTCAGCTCACCATCGATGTTTGTGTGTTAAATTATGGCCCGTATCTTGGTTGTTGACTCTCTAGTTCCTTCGCATCCCTTCTTCATTCTGACTTCGTTTCTTTTTATTTCCTGTATTTAAAGGGAAAAATAAAGGAAATTAATTTTGCTCCTTATTAAAGAGTCTAATAAAAGGTTTGGGATGAGGTTGAAATTATTATTGCTTTACATTTGTTGAACTTGCTGTTAGCCTTCATTTGGATTCCTAGTCCTATAGGCCATTCCTATTCTTTCTTCAAAGTATATTATTTTTATTTTTCCAATTAATGAGCATTTTTATTATTTTTTATTCCCATTATCTTCCCATTGAATAAAAAATCCCCTCCACAGTGGAGCCCTTGATACATAGCTACATAGTCCAGGAAAATAAATTCCCACCTTAGCCTTGACCAGAAATACAAGCCTATTTCTGCATTTTAAATTTGTCACCACTCTGTTAAAAGGTAAGTGACATATTTCATTATTATTCTTTTGGAATCATGGCTTATTGCTATATTGATGAAGGATTCCAAAGTCTTTCAAAGTTATCATTGTATAAATTGTTTTCCTAAACTGGCCCTATTCTTACTGGTATATTGATTGACTCTCTTATGATTTCCCTTTTTTCCATATCCAGTCTGTACCTTGCCCATAGTAGAGATTTAACAAATGTTTGTTGGATTGGACTGGATGGTCCAATTTCAATGTTGCTCTCAGAGTGTGTTGGAGTCCCCCTTGCTCTGTCATGCCCATTGTACTTATTCTAACGCTCACCTTATTCATTCCCTTTCTCTTCAAGCCATCATAAACACAAAAATTATCCAGGTGGATGAGTGCTGCTGGGGAAAGTCATGAAAACATGCTGACTGGGTCTGCTACAGATTCAAGCTCTCTATTCCTGATACGGCTTTCAGGACCTCTTGATGATTCTTTAATCTGTCAACTCCCTCTCACATTCTTGAGAACATTACCTGAAATATTTTCCGGGTACCTCAGATTTCATTATTTCCCCCCAATTTCTTCACTGTGAAGCAAAAACAACAACAAAAATAAAAACAAAAATCTTCCTGACTAATTTCCTTTAATGTCATCTCATAAGATTTGGAGATTTTGGAGAAGACTAAAGCCACCTGACTTAAACATCTTCATCTTTCTCTTTTCAAATCTCTGGCATCACACGTATTTCTTTTCTTTATCTGGCCATTCCTGTCTCCTTTTATTTATCTTAGCTTTTCTTTTGCCCTTAGATTATGATTAATCCGTCAGTACACTTGACTTTCTTCAGCTTCTGTATTCTCTCCACCAGGGATCTCCCTCCCTCCCTTAGCTTCAGTTTACACCTTCATTAGATGCATTACTGAGTTATAGCTATAGACAAGACCTTAATTCCAAATTCCTGATAGGCATTGCTGTTTGGTGCTGGACATTTCTACTTCGATGTCCCACCATTTCAGCAAAAGACAGCGAGCACAAAAATTTATTTTACCCCCTCAACTTGCCCCATAAATTGATTACCTCTACTAATTTCCCTATTTCACTTAAAGGTGCTATCATTCTTTGTCACTGGGGCTCATAATTTCATGAGAGACTTTTGATTCCTTGCTCTCTTTTGTCTTAAACATCAATTAATTCTTCCTTTTCAATGATTCATCTCTCCATCCTTTTCATTTCTACTATTGTCGGTCCCTTGTTTTACATTTCGCTTATTTCAGTTGTCTGCTTAGTCATTTGTCTCTTGACTTTCCTTCATCTCATATTTCTGTCTGCTGTTTTATTCTTCTTAAAGTAGTTTCAATCATGTCATTCACCTTCTCAAACACCTCCAATAACTTCCATAAACAACTGAATGAATACAATTTAAACATTATAGTTTGATCTCCCAGGTATATAAACTGCAGCCGACTATTCTCAAAGGTTTTATCTCCTTTTATCTCCCTTTTCCTTGAACCTGACACTCAAACCATTATGAATTAATCACAGTTCCCTGGTCCCATATTTTTGCCTTTGTGCATGTATCCTCTTTCCCTTGAATGCCTTCCTTCCCCTACATTAGGGACTTGTAACCTTTCTTGTATCATGGTGAAGCCTATAGACTTCTCAGAATATTTTTTAAGTGCATAGAATAAAATGAATAGGTTTGCAAAGGAAATAAATTACATCTTGCAATAAAGACGTAAAGTTTTCCCCATCTAAGTTGACATATCTCTTGGAATCTGTTGATACAATCCAGGTTAAGAACTCGCTATCCTTTACCATTTATGCTTATCAAAGATCCATCTGTCAAAGCAAGGCTTGAATGTGACCTCTTCCATGATATCTTTCAAGGTTTCCAGCAATCAGAAATTCATTTCAGTTGAAGTCAACATTTATTAAGCTTCTAAGATGTACAAAACTCAGTGCCAGGCACTGGACATATGAAGATAAAAATGAAGGATAGTCCCTGTTCTCAAGAATATTGCATTCTCCTGGAGAGAAATGGAACAAGCACTTATCAGACTATAATATGTGTCAGACACTGTGCTAAACTCTTTACAAATATTGTCTCATTTGATCCTTACAAAAGCCCTCAGAGGGAGGTGCTATACCCATTTTACTACTGGGAAAACTGAGGTAATCAGAGGTTAATGATCTTCTTGTCTAGGGTCACAAGCTAGATTTGAACTCAGATCTTCCTGACTTAAGGTCCTGTTCACTATCTACTGTGGCACCAGCTTCCTCTTTTGTATCCTATGGTATACAAGGTATAAGCAATTAGGTAAATTCAGGGTGATTTGAGGAAGAATAGATCGTTAATTAATAGTGGGGAGCATAGGGAAGATTGAGAAAAGTGCTGTAGAGAAGATGCTTGTGCATTGTCCTACATCATATTCTCATTTCCATTGGAATTATTTGGATGTACTGCCTTAAGCATGTTAAGGGGTTTACAAAGTGTTTTTTTTTAAATAACCCATTTATAGATACAAAGACCTTGACTTGGCAAGATAAAATAACTTGGCCAAAGGTCATATAATTTGCAAGTGATGGAGGTAGAATTTGAGATGTCTTCTGACTAGAAGTATTATTTGTTACATGTCTGATGTGGGAAATGCTATTACTGACTTGTGAGATCAGGGAAGGCTTTGTGAAGGAGGCAGACTTTGTGATGGTCTTTAATAGACTGGTAGGAATTCAGTTACAGGAGTGAGTTAGGGGAATGTCATAGAGGCTTTATTCATATATTCATGATAGTACTTAATATAGTGATGTATACATAGCAATTCCCTAATGTATATTTTTTTAAATTAGCAAATGGATTGTTGTCATATGTTCCTTTCTCCTAGACCCCAGATGATCTTTAGTCTATGGTACTGTAAATACCCGAAATGCCTCATTTGCTGCCTTTGTATTAGACGCTCATTTATGGGGTAGTGAAGTGGTAGCGTGGATAGAGCCCTGGACCTTGCATCAGGAAAGTGTGAGCTCATATCTGGCTTAAGATGCTTACTAGCTGTGTGCAAACCACTGGGCAAACCACTGAAACTCCTATTTCCTCATCCGTAAAATGGGGATGATAGTAGCACCTACCTGCCAGGATTATTGCGAAGATCAATTGAGATAACTATTGTCAAGTGTCTAGCCCAGTGCCTGGCACTTAAATGCTATGTGAATGTTGGCTGTTGTGATTATTAGTGAATGATTTTATGTCTTCTCCTACAGTAGATGGCATAGATGGAGGGCCACCGTAATGGTTACTTTTATATCTATTTACCTTGGTTTGTTACCTGTACTTTTGTTAAGCTATTTGTTTTTGTTGCCAATAATTATGAGAACCATCTCTGGATGGTCTTGTATTAGCGTTGGCAAGGAAAAAACAATTGACATCAGGCGTGTCTTTTTTTTTTGCATGACACTTTTGGCGCATCATTACGGGAAAAATTATGCTAATCTATGCCATCTGCAGCTACCAGATGTGCCATTAAGAGGTGTACAAGTTCCCTTCCAGAAAACTGCGTGATTCCTAATGCCAATCATTTCTGTTAAAGTGATAAGCTTCTAATGTTAAATGAGTGAGAACAAGTGTATATTTCACCATTCTGTTTCAGCTTTTAGATTAAGGATAATTTTCTGATAAACTAAATACAGATAATACTAATCACCGAATAGAGTTAATTTTTCAATATATCTTTTCTCTTTCTTCAATGAACCCTAGAATTTTCAACATCTCTCTTACCAAGTACTCGGTTGCAATAGGTATGGCTAAATCTTTCTGGCCTACATTAAATTGACTAGATCATGTATTTTATGCTGCAGAGAAAAGAATTGGCAAGAAGGGTGTCGGCAGATGGTTACAGGCATGGGGTAGAGTGGGAGCTTTGGATGGTTGAATCTGTTTCCAGGAATTTCCTTCTTCATTTGCCTTTTGAAAGGTGAACTTTTATGCAAGAAGGACTGAATCCATTGTAAAGGTCTTCAGAACAATTCTTAAGACTAGACATCATTGGAGTACTCAAATTGTAATTTGCTGAGGATTGGGTTTGTTTGTTTTTTGGATGGTGGGAGGGGTAGATATGAAGATCTGCCGAACTTAAAACTTTTTGTTTTACTAACATATTTCACTATTTAGAGAGGAAACTGGATTTCATGTCTTTTTTAGCCTGTCAGTTACTACTAAGCAGAAAGTATTATTCCAATGCAAAAATAACCACTGTACTCTTGATCATATCAGGTATATCCCAAATGTCATTGCTTTAAGTAGAATATGCATCTGTAGCAGTGAATATGGAATAGTATGCTTGTGTCTTAAGGTATTGTTCTCTTTCCTTTTAATCCGTTTTATGCCCCAACCATCATTCTACATGACTGCTTAGAGCACAGGAAAGCATTCCTGCTTTGGAGTCACAGGATCCAAGTTTATTTCTGTAACTTTGGGCAAGTCATTAAACTTCTCTGGGCCTCAGTTTCCTTTTCTGTAAAATGAAGGAGTTGGATTACATGACCTCTAAAGTCCCTATCACCCTTAAATATTTGATCCTATCATTTAAATGTTTCATAGAGATATCAAACTTCACTCCCCCTGCCCCCCCACACTGTAGCTCAGGTATTCCACAAATGTGGTGTACTCATTTTCCAAAGAAAAGATACAATTCAAAAAATGTAATTTGACTTAAATTCCTCTTTTTTCCTGCAGGCAGGACTAAATGCTTACCTCCCCCTTTAATGCTATTCTCAGTCATGTCTTGCCAGAAGATTATTTGGTTTTAGGCACAATCATTTCTGCAGGATGTCTTGGATAAGTACCCAAGAATTGGCCTTTGGGTCATTAGGATACTTGTGCTATAGCTTCTGAAACCCGAGAGAGTGAAAATGTACCATGAGACAATAATTTTGCCTGCCCAGGATAAAATTTAATGTTTCCTGGATAAGAAGGAAACAATTAATTAAAAAAAAAGCAGCTCTGTTGCTCTGCATATATTGCTATGAGAATAAACAATTGCATTATATACCACTGAATTACAGGTTGTGCTAATGAATACTGAAAAGTACTTTCCCACTGATTAAGGCACACCATTTCCTTATTCCAGTGAAGAAACAACTGCTGTACTCTTGATCATTTCAGGTATATCCCAAATGCCATTGCTTCAGTAGAATATTCAGTGGTAGTTACTTACTCTCCTTACTTTTAGCAAGTTTTACACCCCAACAGTCATTCTACATGACTGCCCTACTGACAATGCACCACAACTATTTTGCTATTATTTCTCTTTTTTTTAAGAATGCATTTAAAAGTCTTAAATATAAACATTTCAGCTTTCCCAGCTTTTGAGTGATGCAGGATTTCAGACTGCATCTTATAAATAGAACCATTTCTCTCAGTTTTTTAAAGTGCTTCGTGTGTGTGTCTGTGCATCCATGCATGCTAAATATCCCTATCTTTTTTGTTGCTAGACTATCTTTCTTTCTGTACTTTATTGAGTTCTGTGAACTATCACTGTATAAGTTAGTTCTAGTCTAACTTTAAACTTTCAAAAATGCATTCTTTTTTGACATTAGTCTAAATTTTCATGAACTTAATCTTACAAGTATTTTTTCTGAGTTATCTAAATCACGGAGAAGCATTAGGGAATGGATTGTTCAGCCACGCTGACATTTATTCTGCAGTGAAATAATATTGATTATGAGACCTATATACTTTTACTATAATTTAGAGGTATAAAATACAAAGCTAGGCCACACAAGGCCCATGACATTCAGTAGTGCAGCCCAAACTAGATTAAAATCTAATTGAGAAATATGTAATGAAATAAATTAATAAAAAAGAGAAATGCATAAATATGTATGGTTTTCTAAGTCAGCTTGCAGGCATCCTTATGATTGGTTTAGCAGTTCTCATTTATATTTGAGTTTCATGCCACTGCTCTAAATCTTTGTATACATCAGGAAAAGAGGTATAGAAATATCAGAGGAAGTGAGTGAAATATTGTAGACTTTTAAGTTTACTTTGCATTTATTTTTTAATTATTTATCTTTGTACATATTGTATCTCTAATCTCCCCTCTTCTATCCCATGTGCAGTCCTTAAGGGCAAGGATTATTTGATTTTTGACTTTTTTTCCCCCAGCTCCTAGTTTATATCTTTGCAAAATGGTAGATATTTAACAAGGGTTTGTTAAATTGAATGGTGTTTCCTCAGCCTTAATTTCTATCTCTTGTTTTATTGCCGTTGCTATCATTTCTATAACTATATAAAATAATAGCGGGGAGAGGAGATGAATCATGTCAAATCATCAAACCATTTAGTACAATAGATTTACTAGGCAACCTGATAATGGGGTTAAAACAAATCTGTTGGCATTCAAAATTCTCTTTTCAACCATTGGATATGTCTTAAGTTGGGAATAATCACAGAAACACAGAAGCTCAGAGTTGGAATAGATCTCTCAGGTCATTTAGTACATCATTTCCTGAATAAGGATTTTTTTTTTATTTAGAATCTCTGGGAAAAAGAGTCATCCAGTCTTGGTTTGACGATTTGCATTGGGGAGGTCCCCTATTGCTTTAAAGGGCAACCTGTTCTATTTTTGGACAGGTCTAATGGGTAGGAAGATTTTTACCTACATCTAGAATTTCCTTGCATCTGGAATTCCATCCTAGTTTTGTCCTTTGGGCCAGTTGTGGTTCATTCATTTTAGTTTTGTCTGACTTTTGTGACTCCCATTTGGAGTTTTCTTGGGAAAGATACTGGAGTGGTTTGCCATTTCCTTCTCCAGCTCATTTTATAGATGAGGAAACTGAGGCAAACAGCGTTGAGTGACTTGCTTGGATCATGTAGTAAGTGTCCAAGGCCAGATTTGATTTCAGGAGAATAAGTCTTCCTGACTCCAGATCTGGCTCTCTGTCCCCCTATGCCCCCAGCTGCCCTTTGGGGCCAGGGAGAACAAATCTAATCCATCTTGAACATGATAGGTAGTCCTTCAGATAATTAAAAAAAAATAACGATAACTTAAATCTTCTATTTTCTAGGCTCCTTCAAATGACTCTTGTTATCACATGGTCATTACATATCTTGTGACTTACATGTGATAATAACCAATAGCGACCCATGGGATTAGAACAAAGAGATGGAAATTGTCCAGTGAGTGGAATTGATTTGCAGTTTTCCTTAGTGTTTGCTTGTCCACTGCAATGACTTCTTTAGGTCCCAGTTTAGTTTATTCCTGATGCTCTTTCTTTAGATTATGCTCATGGGTGCCAATTATCTGAATTCCTTCCCACAGAATCTGTGATCATTTTTAAGTCAATCTATCAAATAAAAAAGCACCACTGAGGCAAATATAATCTAGAAATCAAAATGAATCTTTTCCCAAATTTGAATCTAAAGCTAAAAAGAGCTTCCTTGCTATTAAAATGAATATTCATTTTTCAGGACTAGACATGATGTTTGGATTGTGTTAAACATATGTCTGTTAGCAGAAGTGTGAGAAACAAAAATCAAATTTTATACTGGAATAACATGTATAAGAAGAACCTATAAATATGCATTGATGTAAAACACTTCCCTCCTCTTTATCTCTTCATTTAATACTTATTCTTTGTTAATAAAGTCTGAAAATTGGTCGATCATTTATATAAATTTTTGGTAAAAAAAAAAGCAAAACTCTTGGATCTATGTAAACTAATACTATTATACTACCTGCTCTCAAATGTTGAGTTTAAATCATTTTTAAAATATTGAATATAGTGATATTATATGTGTTCATAATTTTAAGGTAAAAGACCTCAGAGAAAAAAATAGTGCTAGGACTTCACTTCCCAGCACCTAATACATAATAGGGGCTTGATAAACACTTGTTAAATTAGAATAAGTTTAAATTTTGTTATCTCTATCAAGTAATTTAGATGTAATTATTCAAGTGCGCTTCTATCTAAGGCTCAAAAATATTCCAACATAGCAGTTATATATCCAGTATTTACCAAAACATGCATCTTAGAGTTAAAACATGTCTTAGAAACCATTTAATCCAATCATTCCCTGAGTGAAAATATACTATACATTGTATCTAATTGGTGGTCATTCAGATTTTGGTTGGAGAGGTCTCTCAATGGATAACCCTTTCACTCCACTGCTCCTAGTTCTGCTCTTGGGGACTAAAGAAACCCAAATCGAACCTCTCTTCTATATGAGAGCCCTTGAAATATTTCATGACAGCTAGCATTCCTCCTATCTCCCCACAATTCTCTTCTTTAGGCTAACCTTGCTCTGTCCTTTCAGCCAACCTTTCTGCAATAGGATCTTGAGAACTTTAGGTTTCCTGACTGCCCTCTCCTGGATGCTCTCCTTTATGTCATTGTACTTTCTAAATGCTCAGAATAACATTCAGTATTTCATGTGTGTTTCAACCAGGACAGGGATGAGATTCTCACCTCCTCATTTCTGGACTCTGTGACTTTTAATGTGGTTTGTGTTTGCATAACCTTTGTTTTCACCTTCCATATCACATTGTTGATTCATACTGAACTCGCTATCCTCTAAAATTTCCTGGACTTTTAAAAATTAACTGCTTGCTAACTATGTTGTTGCCATTTTCTGTTTATGAAGTTAGTTGAAATTTTGATACCACTTGTAAGGCTTTTCATTTATCCCCAATGAATTTCACTATTCCAGTCAGTAGCAGTCTATTTGGATCCTCCAACATACTGGTTGTCTCTTCTCACTTTGTTTCTCTGTTAGTCAGGTTGTGATTTTCAAAACACAGCCATACTTACTTAAGATGAATATAAAGTTCATTAAGTAATATACACATTCTTTGTATAATTTTAAAATTGGACCAATATTTATATATTTTCTAGTTTACAAGAATAGGAAAAATTGTAGACCTGTGTAAACTAATACTATATCACCTGCTCTCAAATTAAATTCAAATTATTATTATATTTTTAATTGGAAGCGCTTTTATAGGAAAGGGACAAGATGTGTGCTCCCTGCTTCACTGTCAATCCAACATTGTTCAAGGAAAAGAGCATTGATTCTGGAAGCAGAGGTCCTGACGGCATAACCCATCTCTAGCTCTTGTTTTTGATCTTTATTTTCAGTTCCAGTTCTATGATCCCATGAGTATCAGTAAGGGAAGTTGTAGATCTGGGTCTATGATCCTGTTATGCTTGTATTCCACAAGATTTAGGAAAAGGAAGTTGCACTCATAAATTTCTAGATCCCAGTTACTCAGTTCATTTGGGATCACTTGAAGAAGTTATCAGCTTTTGAATTTTTATACTGGGATTGACAGAGGGAACTGGATACTCCAATCTAGGATGTGTAAGCCTTTGAATACTCCAATCATTCACAGCTCAGATAAACTCATACACTGGGGTGGATGGAATTCCTTTGGAGTCTATTTGATAGATATTCATTAGTTCCTCTCTGTCTATATTTTTGGATAATTAGAAAAAAAATTGCTTTCTTCTTGACCTATTACATCTTTCCAATTCTCTGTGATCTTAAAGAGATCTCTTAACAGTTGTTTGATAATTATACCCTCCACTTTTCTTGGTATGAAGGAACATAATTTATCCTGATTATTTGAACTCAAAACTAGCTGGGCTAGGTGTTCTCTTATTATCTTTATACTGACTTGAGGTTTCAACTTCCTTCTTAGCCATTCTTGTTTTATCTTTTGTGGTCCAGGGAAGATGATACCTGTTGATCTTGAGAATTGTGCGGCTATTATGAAATAAAAGGGATATACATAGGGGGAACGGGTATAAAGTAAATGATATCATGATAAAAATATGATTTAAGTATGAGAAGGGATTGTAATAGGAGGTGTGAAAAGGAGGAAGCAGATAATGGCAAATTACATCACAAGAAGAAGTACAAAATCATAGTAGAGGGAAAGAGGGGAGGGAGATGAGCATTGTGTGAGAGGTACTCTCATCGGATTTGTTTAAAGAATGGAACAATAAATTTAAGTAGATAATCCTAACTAGCTCTATAAGCAGTAGGAGAGGAAGGGGGAAGAAAGGGGAGGGAGGATAAAAGGGAGGGAAGAAGCAATAAGAGTAAAGGGGAGTAAAAGGTAGGGGGGCTAAAAGAAGGAGGGGAAGGCAGCAGGAGGAGGTGGTGAAAAGTGAATACTATTGAGGAGGGGAAGGGAGAAAGGAGAGCTAAAAGCACAAATGGTGGGAAAGAAGATGGAGGGAAATACACAGATTGTAATCATAACTGTGAATGTGAATGGAATGAATTCTCCCATAAAATGGAGACGGATAGCAGAATAGATTAAAAGCTATAATCCAACAATATGCTGCTTACAAGAAACACATTTGAATACACATAGGATAAAGGTCAAAGGATGGAGCAGAATATATTTGTGCTTCAGCTGATGTAAGAAAGTCAGGAGTAGCAATCCTAATCTCAGACAAAGCAAAAGCAGAAATAGATCTAATCAAAAGGGATAAGGATGGAAACTATATCCTGCTAAAAAGCACCACAGACAATGAAGCAATATCATTATTAACATGTATGCTCCAAGTGGGATAGCATCCAAATTCTTAGAGGAGAGGTTGGGGGAGTTGAAGGAAGAAATTGACAGCAAAACTATGCTAGTGGGGGACTTCAACCTCCCCCTCTCTGAACTTGATAAATCTAACCTCAATATAAACAAGAAAGAGGTTAAGGAGGTAAATAAAACTCTAGATAAGGTCGATATGATAGATCTTTGGAGAAAATTGAATGGGAATAGAAAGGAATATACCTTTTTCTCAGTGGTACATGGAACATTTACAAAAATTGGCCATGTACTAGGACATAAAAATCTTACAATCCAGTACAGAAAGGCAGAGATA
>CM053774.1:29802954-29829216 GCA_028658325.1 Potorous gilbertii | reverse complement strand
TTGATGAATTGATTTTTAGTGAAAGACACCATGTCAATGTATTACAAATAAATTCTTAATACGCATATGTACATACAAATAAATAAATGCATAATACACATATGTACATATAAGTGTGTGTGTATATATATATATATATATACATATATATATGTATGTATGTATATATATACATACATACATATATATATGTATATATGTATACATACATATATATATATATATATACGTATATATATATATATATGGTTCCAAAAGTCTTAGTGCAGTTTTAAGCTTTAATAGATTAAAACTGTACTAAGACCTTTGGAAAATACTGTGTCTATACGAACCATTTCAGAGATCTAGGACTAACAATTAATGAATTGTTAGAGACCTTTTATAGGAGATGACCCACAAGCCTCTGGTCCTTGAAGGCAAGGGTTTCCAAGATAGGGAATTTAGAAGGGAGAACAATCCCATTAGGACTAGCAAGCTATGCAAAGGCATGGGAGCTAAAGACAGAACGTCACATGTAAGTAGTAATGTTAATAGAGGCAGAACAGACCAGCTTAAAAAGAACAATTATTACATTGTTGTACCTCAGGACTCAGAAATCACTACAAATTTGGGCTTGATTTATTATTTGGTTGATTATCTAGACTTAAGAAAGTGCTACAGATTAAGTTTAAAAGTCTGTGATATATACATATATGTGTGTATGTGTATTTGTATATGAAACATCTACTCAAAACCAAATAATCTTTCCTGACACAAAATTTCTTACTGGACTGTCCTCAAATATTTCACTTCTTACTACGAATGTAAGTCCAAGTGACCTTCCATCCTCTTATCTACTACTTTAATATTCTATTTAATATTAGCTGTCATCCTAAAATTCACTGAAAAACATTAATCAATAGTAGTAAAATCCTAGTATTTTAATATTGTATGGGAACTCAATGACTATCTACCAGTCCATACCCCAAAGTTATTCCCTGTACGAAGAACCCAGTAAGTGATACTTTTGCTTGGAGATTTCAAGGGAGAGAGAGAGCCCACTACCTCCCAAGGCAGTACGTTCTACTTTTAAGTAACTAATTACTTAGAGGTAGGCATAGCATAATAGATGAATAACTAACTGACCTAAGGGACAGCGAAATTCTGATTTCTGTCCCTTCTCAAACAGGTATTGGCTTTGTGATCTTGGGACTCTAAGGCTTCACTGAACCTCTAATCTAATCCAAGCACTTTTTAAGATTGTAAGCTACAGAGCAGGCACCCATCTGCATTGACAGAGGGAATTCATCATACACCAATGAAATCACAGTTCTAGTTAGCAAGTTTTTAGGAAGATGTTCCTTAAAACAAATTTTGTCTTTCAGAGATTTCTACCAATTGCTCTAAGTTCTGCCTTTTTGGACACAGCAGAATGTGTGTAAACCCTACTCTGTTAGATAACCTTTCACATGCTTGAAGGGAAATATTGTGTTCTTCCCTAAGTCTTTGCTTTTCCAGACTAACCATCTCAACCAGACTAACCATCTCAACCAGTCTTAGCATCATACACTTAGAGCAGAAAGAGACTTAAGAAGTCTCCTAGTTCAAAGAAGGCAAATGCATTATGTGTGAGTCTATGACTCAGAGGACTCGTGTGAGTCATTAAATTATACCATAAAACATGGATCATGTTTATATGTGGTTTTCTAAATCAGTATATAGACCATAGGGATCCTTATGTATAGTATAATAGCATCCCCAGGCCTGCATTTCTAATAGAGTTTGGCATCACTGATCTAGTCTAACGCTATCATTTTAAAGGTGAAGGAACCAAGGGTCAGAAAAGTAAAGGGACTTGTGTTACATCATACAGATGGTAATCAGCAAATACAGTATTTGAATTGAGCTTCTCTGACTCCAAATCCTACATTCTTTTCCCAGTTACATACTGCTTTCCTCCTGTACATGTAACACAATCTCAAGACCTTTCAGTGCTTTGGTTTCCCTTGTGTAGGTGATCTATAACGTAATAATATGGCAGACAGAATTGGACACAATGCTACAGATGAGATCTGAATGGGGCATTCAGAAAATAGTGGTACAATCCCTTCTCTATTTCTGAATGCTAAAAACAGCACAAATTATCTTTACAATGAAAAGAAGCAATTATTTTTGTTACCCCCTTGGGAAAGGCTGAAATTTTTTTTAAAGTCACTTTTGCATGAAACCCAGATGCTAAAGTAAATCTGGGGCTTTGCCACAGAGCTGCATAATCCTAGAAAAGATATCCCTCTGTGGGAAACACATGTCCCAGTGTCTCAGAACATACATTTGGAAATTGGGAAAATATGAAACACTGTTTTCTCTATGGATAGTTAAAACTTTTTTAAATTTGTCTTTGATTAGTTTTGCTTCATTGGAAAGTATATTCTTGTTTTTAAAAAAATATTCTCTGATAATCACAGTTTGACTATTCCATTATTTTATTTACTCAAGCCTATTGAACCTTGTCTTCCCACTCAGTATAGACCTTGTCCCCTATTTCATAGAGAAAATATAGACAATTAGTCAGAAGTTCCCTCTTACAGCAAAGTGAAGTAAAAGAGCGAGAGGAAGATAGTTCACATCTGTGCTCTGGACTGGCTGAATCTTCTTTCTCTCATTAATCCCCTTTGAGGCCCCATTACTGAGAATACAGGGGTGTTGACCTGTACATTCTTGTTCTTTATACAGATATGAAGTCCTGTACTGGGTTCACTGCTAGGTAAACCCGATGACTCATTAGGGGATTAGTCTCTCCATTCTGACACTCAATAAGAGAATCACGCTAGATATTAACAGAATGATTTAAACAGAGTTTAGTATGTTAACTTATTGCTATTAGTACAGATATCCAGGAAGATAATATTTAACCGTTGTTAGGACCTAAAAGAGTTTTTGGAAGGCTACTGATTTAGACATGTTATATTTCACCTGCACTAATGTTGTCCAATCAAATAGCCAGGCTTGATCTTTCTGGTGGCTTTTCTCCAATGCCAATTCCTCCCTTGGGTTAGTTGACTCCTCCTTCTACTTAGGCACTCTTCCCTTGCTAACTTCCTCCTTCTGCTTGAGTGCTAGGGAACAGAAAGATACTAATTGCCATCAGTGTACACCTTTTGATGTTAAATAAAGGAAACAAAATAGACAAAAGCATCCAGCAGCCCCAGTCCAACCCCAGCATGTTGAGTCTGTGACTATCCTCCTGCCATTATGTCAAGATAGACCATCCTCCCCTCGTTGAAAGCATGTCTTCCTACGTAGACGTTAAAGCTTTCATTTGACCTTACCATTGCTTTAAGATATTATCTTACATCTCTTTTCTCTTTCCTCACTAAATTCCCCAAAAGTATTGGCTATATTCAATGCTTCCATTTCTCCAACCCCAAATATCCCTTGTAATATAGTTTCTAGCCCCTGCTACTTGACCTAAACTGCTCTTTCCAAAGTTACCTCTTAATTGCTAAAGCCAGTCACTTTTTTTCAATCTTCACCATTTTTCATATCTCTACAGTGTTTGAAATTAGGGGTCACTCTTTTCTTCCAGATATTCTTTCCTCCTGTAACTTATATGACAATTCTCTCTTGATTCTCCTTTTAAATGTCTTCTTATTCTTACCAATATTCTTTGCTAGATGGTCATCCGGTATCACTCATGAAGTATGAGACACTCTCTTTACCTTCATTAGCTCCCATGAGTCCAGTTATCATCTCTATGAAGACTGCTCCAAAGCATATTTATCCAATCTTAATCTCACTTCTGAACTCTGTTGCTATACTGCCAAATCACTGCTTCTGAATGCAAAAACTCAAAATATGTCCCCAAAATTTATTTTCCTCTCTCTCTATTTCTGTTGATGATACCACTTTCCTTCCAGCCAACCAAGTTCACAACACTAGAACCATTCTTTATTTTTTCTTCTCCCTGTCATTCCATTTCAAATCAGTTTCCAATTTGAGCTATTCTCTCCCATATCTCATTTATTACTTTTCTTTTTCTTCACTCATTTCATACATTCACCCTACTCTAGTTCATTTCATTTTATATCTAAGACTTCTATTTTTACCTCACAAATGAGTTCCCCTACTTCTCATCTTTCTTGTTTTCAGTACACCCTCAACAGAGCTGCCAAATTGCTTTTCCTAAAACACAGATCACTTGCCTTCCAAAAAAAAAAGTACTCAGTAGCTCACTAATACCTCTATTATAAAATTCAAACTCTTTATTTATGGTATTTAAAGTGCCTCATAACTTGTTTCCTATATACTTTTCAAATCTTTCTTCTTATTATACCCCCTATACAGTGTTTCTATCAAAATGGTTTACTAGCTGTGCTCCATATATAGCATTCCATCTTCTATCCCTTTATCTTGACATGTATCTGAAATATATTCTATCCTCACCTCCACCCAGAATCACAACTAGGAATTGTGTTACTTGGGTACCTTCAGATGAACTGAAGGTAGGGAGAAGACAGGCTCTAGGAGAAAAGAGGGACTGTTAATGTATTAGGACAGTTGGGAAGTGACGCTCAGGAAACACAGGCTGCCATGTTCTGTGCACAGCACAGAGTGGCAAAAGAATGAGAAGCACAGAAATAAAAACCAGGGAATCATCATAGGTAAAGGAGAATGTTCCCAAGATGTAAATAACCTGAAGAAAATCCTCAATCATACCACCCCTAGTTACATCTATTGAACTGTTGCTAAATATTGTGTTTCCCCCTCCCTTGTGCACACATGTGAGCACAGGCACATACACACACACATACACACACCTATTCATATGATGACTTTACAGGGGATAGAATTTTATTACAAAGGGTATTCCCTCATGAAGCTGGACATGTACTGTGGCCTCCCTCTAGGAAATAAGTATTTCTTGCTGGGAGGACACAGAGAACTTTTCTGATTTGTCTCCAGTAACTGGGGTGCCTCCTGATCACTGGCAGCTGAAACAACAAGGCTGGACTTCTGTCTGAGAAATTTCCACTCTCTTTGACATATGAGTGTAAGCTGAGGAAAAAGCTCCCTTTTCTTTTTGGATGCTTGGAACTTTATTCTCCTTTGCATTTCTGGTAAGGGAGATTTCTTTCTCCATTCTTTCTTCCTCCCTGTATCAGGGATAAGTTAGAGAAGAAGCAAATGACAGTTGAAGACATGTGCTGGCCCAGGTGAATCTGAGGCTGGAGTTCCTCAGCCTCCTGAAATTCCTCCTGATTGAGTCTTTCTGTTTCCTCCTCTGAGTGTGGACCAGCAACTAATGAGTCTGATAAATAGGCATTTCATCCTTGATGGTCTGCTTGTGTATTATTTTGAGCTTGAAAACTCTTGAGTTTGATTTCTCACCTGAAGGTAAGGGAATAACTTCAAGTTAAAGCAAGATCTCCAATCCTTAGGTTGAGTCAGTGCCATGTGCTTTAGAATTCACCTGGGATTATACTTTCCTTCTGAGGTGAGGAAACATTTTTCCAGTTTCCATTTATTTATTTCTGTTTTTCATTGCTAGCTTATATTACATTACTTCATTTGTATTTTCTGTTTGTTTGCATAAATCCCATACCCTCTTAGTAGAATTTAATCCCTTAAAGGCAGGAATTGTTTGATTTTTTTATGTTTATATCAAGGATGCCTGTCACTACACCTAGCATATATTAGATGCTTTAAAATATTTGTTGACCAAAGACTTCAACTTCTGGGATAAGAAATTTGAAATTTGAAAATTAAAAAAAAAACTGCTGGGAAAACTGGAAAATACTTTGGCAGAAATTAGGCATAGATCAATATCTTACAACATATACCAAGATAAGGTCAAAGTGGGTACATTATTTAGACATAAAGAGTGATACCATAAACAAATTAGGAGAGCAAGGAATAGTTTTCCTGTAAGATCTATGGAGAAGAGAAGAATGTATGACCAAACAAGAGACAGAGAACATTATGAAATGCCAAATGCATAATTTTGATTACACTAAATTAAAAAAATTAAAATAAAAAAAGTCTCCCCTGTTCACTCCCATCAGATTAATATTCCTAATGTATTTCTTTGATTATATCAGTTCCTTACATAAAAAATTAAAATAAAATAAAATAAAATAAATTTGCACAGACAAAATCAATGTACCCAAGATTAGAAGGGAAGCAGAGAACTGGGAAACAATTTTTATATCCAGTGTCACCAATAAAGGACTCATTTCAAAAGTATATAGAGAACTGAGTCAAATTTATAAGAATACAAGTCATTCCCATATTGATAAATGGCCAAAGGATATGAACAGGCAGTATTCAGATGAAGAATTTAAAACTATCTATAGGTAGATAAAAAAATGCTCTAAATCACTATTGATTAGAAAAATGCAAATTAAAACAACTCTGAGGTACCACATCACACCTATCAGATTGGCTAATATGACAAAACAAGAAAATTATAAATGGTAGAGAAAATGTGGGAAAATGGAGTTGTGAACTGATTCACTCAACCATTCTGGAGAGCAATTCAGAACTATGCCCAAAGGGCTATAAAACTGTATAAAACTTTGATCCAGCAATATCCTTCCAAGGTTTGTATCCCAAAGAGATCATTAAAAAGGGGAAAAGGACCCACATGTACAAAGATATTCACAGCAGCTCTTTTTGTGTAGCAAAGAATTGTAAACAAATTGTGGTATACGAATGAAATGGAATATTATTGTTCCATAAGAAATGATGATCAAGTACTGAGTGAAGTGAGCAGAACCAGGAGAACATTGTACACAGTAAGAGTAATATTGTACAATGATCAACTTTGAGAGACTTAGCTGTTCTCAGCAATGCAAGAATCCTAATGGAAAACGCTATCCACATTCAGAGAGAGAACTATGAATTCTGAATGCAGATCAAAGTATAGTATTTTTATCTTCTTTTCATGGTATTTCCCTTTTGTTCTGATTCTCCTTTCCCAACATGACTAATGTCAAAATATGTTTAATATGATTGTAGATCTATAGCCTATATCAGATAGCATGCTCTCTCAGGGAGGGAAGAGGAAAAAATTTAGAACTCAAAAATCTTATAAAAGTAAATGTTGAAAATTAAAAATAGATAAATACTTTTAAAATATATGTATGGAATGGAATTGAGTATTTAGCCTTGTCAATTCTACTCTGGAAATAGCTCTATACATCTGCTTCTCATCTTCTTTTCATCCTGTCATATACATTACCATTGTCAATATTATCATTTAAACTTTTGTTACATTTTATTTGAGCATTGCAGTAGCCTCTAGCTTATTGCTCTGCTTTCAATGTCTCCCCAGTTCACTGCTATCAGATTAATATTCCTAATGTATTTCTTTGATTATATCAGTTCCTTACATAAAATCTTCAGTGGTGCTCTGATAATTGCCAAATAACATCTAAATTTCATAGTCTGGAATTCAAGTGGTAACTTTTTGTCCCCCAAACATTTCTCATCTTTTTCTATGTTGCTATCATTTCTCATGAAATCTCATTTGCCTAGAATTTTCTCTGCTCTCACAATTTCCATCTATTGACATCTTGTACCCCTGTAAGACCTAAATCAAATGCCTTTATATCCATAAAGCTTTCACTTCATCATTCCAGCTAGAAGTTATTTTTCCACTAGCTGATAGCCAACGATTTTATGCCTTTATCATAATCCAATTTTGTTGGGTTTTTTATAGATCTCGCTACCTTTGTTATGTTATAAGAAAATAAGGGCCATATCTTCATTTCTTTTTCTTCACCTCCAGTGTGACAAGTAAATACTGACTATATCCTTGTTTATAAAAATATTCTATAATATAAAATAGAAAATTGGTCTTGAGATATCAAGTATAAACAAATGAGCAAATATTTTTTAAAAGTACATTCATTTAACTGTCATTGATTATTTGGTGCTGAAAAGACCATTTAACTGAGCAAAGAGTTTATTAAAAGGAAACAAAGGAAACATATTAGTGAAGACAAAAAAAAGATCTCATTCTCCCAATAAATGAAGAATTTAGAAAACTTGTCTAACATTGATTATTCTGATTAAAAAATTGACAGTTGAGTGAGGTCGTAAAATATCGTATTTGATTAAATGTCAAGGCCTTTAGAAAATGAGTATTTTTTAAAAATGTATTTTTGAATGATTGTAAACATTAAGAAAGTCTGTACATCTTTCCTGACATTAACTCTATTTCAAATAGGGTACTTCCTGTAAGAGAGAGATTTTTAATTCTCTAAAATTTATTTTACTTTTTCTTGTAAACTCATAAAATGAGAGTCTAGCAGAACTTTGAGTATAATAATCTATGATGAAAGGGTATAATTTAAGTCTTTTCATGAAATAAACTTTAAAGCCAAAAATGAAAAACTATCTCTCTACATTTGTCATGTACTAAGTTAAATCTTCTGCATGAGAACTGGGAATGAGAAAAGACCGATCTTGTTCAATTAGACTTTTTGTACCAATTCACTTCCTAGTAGGGAATTGAAAAATGATTTTTGTCTTCAAATTAGGATTTGTTTTTCAAAATGAAACGCTGCAGCTGGATCTTTAAGCTTGGCAAAATAATGAGATGGTCAAAGGTCCCATTTCTTCCACATTCCAGAGACTTTATCTTTAATTTTAGAATATGGCTCATGCAGGAATAACCATAATGGTTCCAACTTCTCCATATATATTCCTTATATCATATATATTCCTTATATAGGCAGTATAGCATAGTGGGGAAAGTGATGAGCTGTGAGTTAAAGGTTCTGGATTCTAGGTCTGTCACTGTAACTGATTTGCTGCATGTTCTTGGTCTTAAGTTACTCTTTGCTCTGGTTTATTCTCTGTTAAACAGGAGTGAAAGCAGTTAGAAAGGATCTTAGAGGTCAAAGTCTAGACCAGTAGTCATCAACAGTTTTTGTTTCTGGAACTCCTTTCAACAACAAAAATATGTTGTGAAGCCCCAGGGTAATTCAATATACTACTCATAATAGTCCTTTGGATTTACTCATTAAATGCTTAAATAACTACAATTTTAACTTTTGCTCCAAAAAGCCCCAAATAATAATTCCTATTATATAATTATAAAATATCTAAAAATACACATGCTTGTTCATATAGAGGAAAATTATATACACATGCGTACATATGTGTGTATTCTATAGTTGTAACATAATTGTAAAATTATTTTTTGCTTAAGGTTCCACTAAGGAATTTTTAGCATTAGCCTCTTGGACTATCATTGAGACCACCCAAAGAATTCATAAACTACTAAATGGGAACCACTGATCTGGCTCTGTAACTTGAAAATAAAAACAATACTATAAACAAATTCTAGAGCAGTAGAAGCCAAAAAATGACAGAGTGAAAGAGATTTCAAGCCCAAGACACTCTGGAAGTCCAACAGGAAAGGTCTATCTCTATCTCACTGTGCTCAGAGTAGAGTGCAGCATATGGAGAGCACCCCAGCCCTGGCCACACTGCTTGGTATGGACAGAACTAGAGCAGTCTTCAGTACTTAGAATCACAGGCAGAAGCTGTAGTTCCCAGATTTCTCAACCCACAAATACCAAAGACAGTTTCAAGGGTCAGTGAGAAAGCTCTTTCACCTGGGTGTGAAGGGAGCAGGATCCAGCCTCAGGCCCAACCCCAGGGTGGCAGCAGCCATTGTGGCACAGCATCCATTTTTGGAGCACTCAGCCTAAAGAGCCTGGGGGAATCGAGCAACTGATCTGAGTCTCAGGCCTGAGTGGCAGTCCTGGGGTAAGGAAAAATACTGACCTGGTGGAGCTGGTGGAGGCTCTGGAGAGGAAATTCTACTCATAGATCCTGGACAGAAAAGCTTCCAGACCAGAGTGCAGGCCAGGAGAGGAGTAAACTCCTCTCTCTGGATTATGCCACCTTAGAGAAACTACAGAGGGCTATAAAATTTTGCATATCCTTTGTCCCAGCAATATGGCTACTTAGCCTGGATTCCAAAAAAAAAATTTTTTTAAAAGGAGAAGGATATATACATATATATGTATATATTCATAATTTATGGCAGCTCTTTTTGAGGTAGAAGAGAATTGGAATTTGAGGGAATGGCCATTAATTAGGGAATGGATGAACAAGTTGTGACATGACTATGATGGAACAGCATTGTCTAAAAAAAATGACGTGCAAGTGCTTTCAGAAAAATCTGGAAAGACTTACATGAACTAGTATAAATGAAGTGAGTAGAATCAGGAGAACATGATACACATTGCAAGCTATATTGACTGGTGATCAACTGTGAATAACTTAGCTCTTCTCAGCAACACACTAATCCAAGACAATTCCAAAGGATTTATGATGAAAAATGCTATTCACCTCCATAGAAAGAAGAACGTAGCCTAAATACAGATCAAAATGTATTTTTTTTACTTTCTTAATTTTTCTTTGTTTTTTTGTCTATATTTTCTTTCACAACATGATTAATATGGAAATATGTTTTCCATGATTACAATTAAAACCTATATCAAATTGCTTGTCTTCTCAATGAGAGGAGAAGAAAGGGAGGAAGGGAAAAAATTTGGAACTCAAAAATTTTTGAAATGAATGTTAAAAATTGTTTTTATGCATAATAGAAAAAAACCAAAATATTAAAAACAAACACGGCTCTTCAACTGGCAGTGCTTCATGAAACAGAAACAGCACTCTGATCCTCTATTGAATCTTAGAACAATAGATAATAAATTTAGAGCTGGAAAATGTCTTTGAGGTAATCTAGTCCAACTTCCCATATTTTTAATGGTGAAACTGAGTCAGAGGGAAGTTAAGTGACTTATCCATGATCATACAAATAGTAAGAGACCATGGTAGATTATGAATCTAAGTTCTGTAACTCCAGGATCAGTATTCCCTACTATGCTTTTCTCTTCTACTATTGAAATGTGTTCTTTTTCTTTAACAAATTTTCCATGGCATCATGGAAGGAACTTCCAATATTATCTAGTATAAATGAGAAGATTGTGAATTAAGATCAAATTATATTATTTTAACTTTTTGTGGATTTTCCCTGTTCTGTTTCTTCTTTTACAACATGACTAATGTGGAAATCTATTTCCATGATTACATATGTATAATCTATATGCCATCTTGGGGAGGGAAACAGTTTAGGTGAAACAACATTGTAAAGGGCAGTTATTTCCATAGAAACAATTTTATAAATAGTGATGTGTTTGTGGGTAGCTAAAATATAAAGTATCATAACTTAAATCTCTCTTTACACAAACCTGAAACTATAATCAGGCTAGATTGGGTTGCTTGGATACACTAATAAACCTGAGGTATGGAGAGGTATGGAGATTCAGAATTTCAAGTAATCAGAGAAACTCCTCAGTTTTGCAGTCACTGGGAAACCAGTGAAGATTTAAGGCTTTCAAATGAATTTTGTGACCATGGTGAGAAGGGAAAGAGTAGGCAAACTAATTTGTGCATGAGGATGTGGAGTGAGAAGAGCTTTGAAAGAAAGTCTTGAAGAGAAGGTAAGTGAGCAAAATAATCCATTAATACCTTAAAAGGGAAATTAGAATTAATTCTCCCCCCTAGGGATTCAATTCATTTAAACAATTTAATAGCTGGGAATACGAAAACACAAATGAAGCAGTCCCTGATCTCAGGGAGTTTATATTCTAGTAGGGAGATGCAACTCATATACCAATAAGCATATCAAGAAAAATGAAGAGGAAAAGAACAATAAAACTGGTCATCAATGAAGGCTTCTCAGAGGAGGTGACACCCAAATTCATCCTTGAGATAATACAATAATTCTGAGAGATGGAGAGGAGGAGAAAATGAATTCCAGGTAAATGGGACAGGTGGTAAAAATGCACAGATGGTTAGAGAGTATTGAGCCCAAGGAACAGGAGAGTTATAATGATGTTTTTACACCAGTGGCAAGCATCATAACCACAGCTGGGTGAAAGAGCATGAAAAAGTCTTTTAAACGTGGGTGGGGAAGGTAGAACACACCCTGTGGAATTGGGTGAGAACTGAAATCTGGAATCACTACTAGACCATTTCTGGGGAATCTTCTTACACTTTCTCCCACCAAAGGAAATAAATCACTTGTTTGAGTCCAATTTTGCCTGGCTCTTCTTGGTACCTACAAGCTAAAGTTAACTGTTTTTTGCAAATTGACATCCAAGAAGCCTTATTACTCAGCAGGGGAATGGAATTATAATTCTTAGAGCAAAAAAGGATGGTGAAGGGTCTGCAAGAAAACTTTACCTCCTGCACACCCTCAAGGATATTATCATATTAGAGCTGGGAGTTCTAATGACCTAAACCAACTTCCCTATTCAGAGGAGAAAACCAAAGACCTAGAAAGGAGAAATAATTCAACCAAGGTAACAGATAAAATGTTATTCAACTGTTAGTGAAACTGAGACTGATTGTATTTTACATTCATACCCATTCTTCCTGTCATGGACTCTGTATATTTGTGGGAGAGTATGCCTCAGGTTTGGAAGGAAATGCTTTATAACTACTATTACTGCTATTCTGAAGGGTATTTGAAAAATACCCTTGAAAAAAAATTTAGGTGTGGAACATAGCTCAGCCCAACACGCCAGAGCACAGCCCAGCCTAGCCTGTGGAGCGCAGCCCAGAACAGAGCACAACCCAGCAGGGACAGGACCCAGAACAGGCTTCAGGGAGCCACCCCCACAGCAGCACCTCCCAGATTTCCCAACCCATAAATACCACAGACAACTTCAAAGGTCAGTGGGAGGGCTACTTCACCCAGGAGAGGGGAGCAGTCACTTCAGCAGCAGTGTCTATTTTGAGGGCCCTCCGCCTAGAGCCCCGGGGGAAAGTCAGCAGCTGATTTGAATCTCAGCCCTGAGCTCAGCCCTGGGGTGAGGAGGAACTCTGATGTGGTTGAGCTGGAGGTGGTTGTGGTGAGGGAATTTTAATTGCAAATTCTGGGTAAAAAGTTTTGGTTGCTCCCAGACCAGTGTGCAGGCCAGGAGGGGAGTACTCTCTCCCTTAATTGTTCCACCTTGGAGGAATTGAGAACTTACAGATCCCCAGAGTACACCCTCCTCTTGAAAAAGGCCTCAAAAGTCAATTAACTGGCTAGGGAAATACCCAAAAAAGGGAGAAGAAATAATACTATAGAAGGTTACTTTCTTGGTGAACAGATATTTTCTTCCATCCTTTCAGATGAGGAAGAACAATGCTTACCATCAGAGGAAATCAAGGCTTCTGCATCCAAAACCTCCAAAATAAATACGCAATGGTATCAGACCATGGAAGAGCTCAAAAAAGGATTTTGAAAATCAAGAGAAGTAGAAGAAAAATTGGGAATAGAAATGAGAGTGATGCAAGAAAATCATGAAAAACAAGTCAACATCTTGCTAAAGGACACTCAGAAAAATGCTGAAGAAAATAACACCTTTAAAAATAGGCTAATTCAACTGGTAAAAGAGATCCAAAAAGCCAATGAGGAGAAGAATGCATTAAAAAGCAGAATTAGTCAAATGGAAAAGGAAGTTCAAAAGCTCACTGAAGAAAATAGTTCTTTAAAAATTAGAATGGAACAGATGGAGGCTAATGACTTTATGAGAAATCATGAAGTTACAAAACAAAACCAGAAGAATGAAAAATAGAAGATAATGTGAAATATCTCATTGGAAAAAGAACTGACCTGGAAAATAGATCCAGGAGAGACAATATAAAAATTATAGGACTACCTGAAAACCAGGATCAAAAAAAAAGAGCCTAGGCATCATCTTTCATGAAATTATCAAGGAAAACTGTCCTGATATTCTAGAACCAGAAGGTAAAATAAATATTGAAAAAATCCACCAATCACCTCCTGAAAAAGGTACAAAAAGAAAAACTCCTAGGTATATTGTAGCCAAATTCCAGAGTTCCCAGGTCAAGGAGAAAATATTACAAGCAGCTAGAAAGAACCAATTTGAGTATTGTGGAAATAAATCAGGATAACACAGGATCTGGCAACTTCTACATTAAGGATTGAAGGGCTTGGAATATGAGATTCCAGACATCAAAGGAACTAGGATTAAAACCAAGAATCACCTACCCAGCAACACTGAGTATAATACTTCAGAGGGGGGAAATGTTCATTCAATGAAATAGAGGACTTTCAAGTATTCTTGATGAAAAGACCCAAACTGAATAGAAAATTTGACTTTCAAACACAAAATCAAGAGAAGTATGAAAAGGTAAACAGCAAAGACAAATCATAAGGGACTTTCTAAAGTTGAACTGTTTGCATTCCTGCATGGAAAGATAATATTTGCAACTCTTGAGAATTTTCTCGGTATCTGAATAGTTGGAGGAATTATACACACACACACACACACACACACACACACACACACACACACACACACACACAGAGAGACAGAGAGAACAGGGTGAGTTGAATAAGAAGGGATGATACCTAAAAAAATAAAATTAAGGCATGAAAGAGGAATATATTGAGAGGAGAAGGGGAGAAATGGAATGGGGCAAATTATCTTTCATGAAAGAGGCAAGAAAAAGCTTTTTCACTAGAGGAGAAATGGGAGGAGGTGAGGGAAAAAGTGAAGCTTACTCTCATCACATTTGACTTAAGAAGGGAATAACATACTCACTCAATTTGGCTTGAAAATCTATCTTACACTACAGGAAAGTAGGGGAGAAGGGTACAAGTGGGATGAGGGAAATGATAGAAGAGAGGGCAAATGGGAGAAGGAAATAATTAAAACTAAACACCTTTGGGGAGGGGCATAGTCAAAGGAGAGAATAGAATAAATGGGGGGCAGGATAGGATGGAGAGAAATATAGTTAGTCTTACAAAACATGACTACTATGGAAGTCTTTTGCAAAACTACACATATATAGCCTATATTGAATTACTTGCCTTCTCAGTAGGGATAGATGGGGAGGGAGGAAGGGAAAGAAGTTGGAATTCAAGGTATTAGGAACGAATGTTGAGAATTGTTTTTGCATATAACTGGGAAATAAGAAATAGAGGTAATGGATTATAGAAATCTTTCTTGCCCTATAAGAAAAGAGAGAAGATGGGGGTAAAGAAAGAGGGATGTGATAGAAGGAAGAGTGTATTGATGGAAAGGGTCATCAGAATGCAAGGTGTTATGCGGTGGGGAGAAGGGAGAGATGGGGAGAAAATTTGGAACTCAAAATTTTGTGGAAATGAATGTTGAAAATTAAAAATAAATAAATAAACATAAAAAAAGAAAAGAAAAAAATTTAAACCAAGGCTAAACTAAGAAAGAATTAAAGAGAAAACAAACCTCAAAGACAAATCTCTTCTACTGTTAAGAATTGAAGCATTCATTTTTCAGAGAGGGAAACAGTAATCTAGAGTTAATGTTCGAGTAGGGTTGAGATCTCGGGCGCTTTAATTCTCAGCCCAGAACTCTTTCAAACAAATATTAAAATTATTATTCATCAGGGTCACAGGAAAGGTCTGCTCTTTCAGAGAAATGACCCCTGTTCTCATGATGTAGGACAAACATCTGAGCAGTGAGAAGAATTCCCTCAGCCTTTATTAGTAGACTCTGGCACCAAAGCTCATTCATTTCCTTCCCACCACTAAGGAAAGTGTGAGCAACTTAGAGAGGAAATAAATTTCCAGAGATGAGAGGCAAAGTAATCTCCAGGAAGAGTTCCCAGTCTACCATTAGTTCCCAAGCTTCCTGGCACCTATTGGTGTCTCTGTTCAATTGTAAGATGTGCAGAGGTAGTCCCTGGATTTCTATTGCTTTGGTCATTGAGGAGGTAGAGAAACAAGACCAGACCTCCTTTGCTATCTTTAGACTTGGAAATCCAAAAGATCCTAAAGAAATCTCAAAATGACCCTCAGCCCCATGCAATATACTTCTCCTTCAGTAGTGATTGGGACTTAGTGGTGGAAAAGAGAGCATAGTGTGCTGAAAACCACACAGTTTTTAGGTTACCTATACAGATTGACTGAGTTGTTGGTATTCTAAAAGTAAAGGCTAAACAGGGTCCAGTAACCAATGAAGGGACATACCACTGGAAGACATGAATCATAACAATTGACTTTCTCACTCTAAATGGAAGCAAGAAAATAAACCTAAATGGAAGGATCATTTAGAGTTTCTTTGAACAGGAGCTGGCAAAGTTGGCTTTAATGTGCACACAAAGGCAACATGATACATAATTTCATGACAAACTTTGTCGTGTCAACATGTTGTTGAGATTATGTTTAGTTTTTGCAAAAAAGATCACATTATGTAGGAATTCTGTATTTCAGTAAGTGGAAGAATGCAGAAGGGAGAAAAAAACCAAATACTTGATAATTGATAAAAAATAATTTTTAAAAAATATACGACCAACTCTTTTACTTTTAAGTCTTTGTAAAAAGAGCACCAATAATATTATATTACACCAATAACAATGTTAATATGCTATTCTTGGTCATCCTTGAATATAATACTTGAATTAAATGCAGTTTTATAGACCATACTTTTCATCTTTGTTGCAAAGAAAATTCCACATCAGACAACATATTTGTAGGCATACAATTGAGAAAATAAGATTTCACTGTGCTTACTGTTCTCTGACTTTAAAAAAAAGGAGGAAGAGGGGAGAAGAACAAGAAAAAACAAGAACAAGAAGAAAATTTCTAAATCCATACACACACACTATCACCCACAGAGTAAAATGTTTCCTTAAAGTCTCTAAAGTCATCCTCTAATATGATGTGTTCCAAATTCCTCTGAAAGATGCAAGAACTTTTTCCAATTTAACTCCTCCTCTTCACTCCCCTCTGCGATTAATATCAAGTGAGGCATTAAAAAAAGAGGAACATGCATGCTCACTAAAGATACTTGCTACTGTCCTTAAACAGATGAAGCATGTAGTCCAAATAGAAGAAGCATTCTGTACTGATGCTAACATCTTCCACAGGATTCCATTTGTAGATGATATTGTATGGACTGCATCAAGTTCCAGAACATCACAAAGCCTTAAAATAAGGTACATAATCATTCAAAATAATTCAACTGAACTATTTCAAAGGGAAAAAAGATAAAGGCAGTGGATAATGCCTATATTTTATTCTATAATAGTTAAGTTGACCCCCTAATAGAACTGGTACACAAGTTGGACAGGTATTCTGGATGTACAATGAACAGTGCCTAGAATTTTAAATCATTTCTGCTCATACTTTTCCTTTTATAACCACTACCTTTCCTACCATATCCCATCCCCAACCCCTCCCAGAGATTATTTCTTTACAAAAAGAAAAGAGGCAAAAGTATTTACCAAAATAACCAGCATCCAAAAACAATCTGATATTTATTCAGTTATTTATACCTTGGTTTCTCCATTTCTTCCAAGAAGTGATGTGAGGCATTTTCTCATATCTCTTCCTTGTGCTCAAACTTGGGTATTATAATTTTGTTGCATTTAGTTTTGATTGTTTTTTGTTGCTTCTTTTCTTCCCATTTACATTGTTATAGTCACTGTGCATACTATTTTCTTGGATCTGCTTAGTTCCTGTTTCAACAATTCAAATCATCAAATCAAAATCAAATCTTTCATATTTCACTGTGTTTATTTTCCATTGCATCTTAAAGCATAGTAATATTCCAAATCAATGCACTACCATGTAGTTAGTCATTTTCCAATCAATGGATAACTCCTTTATTTCTATTCCTTTGCCTCCATAAAAAAGTACTGCAATAAACTTTTTTTCTTTTAACGTATATGAGACCTTTTGTTTTGTCATTGATCTCCTTGGGGTATATACTTAGCAAGTGGAATCTCTGGGTCAAGACACTTTGTCATTTTAATCACCGTCTTTAAAAACTTCAAATTGTTTTCTAGGATGTTTGGAATAACTCACATCTACTCCAACAATGAATTAAAGTGCCTATCTTTTCTACTCCCTCCAACATTGACTATTCCCATCTTTTGTCATCTTTGGTATTTTGATCAATCAACATGGTGAAGTAAAACTTTAAGAATGTTTTCATTTGTATTTTTCTTATTTGTGATTTGCAGCATTCTTTCACATGGTTGTTAATAATTTATAATTTTTCCTTTGGAAACAGTTACTTCATAACCATTGACTTCTTATCTATTAGGTAATGGTCTTTGCTCTTCTTCATGTCTTAGTTGTCTATACATCTTGATATAATATATCTTTACCATATGTTCTAGGGCTTGATATCTTTATCAGAGATCACTGAAACAAATATGCCCCCCTAGTCATTCACTTCTCTTTTTATCCTTATCGCATTAATTTTTGTTAATGCAAGCTTTAAAATTACAGATTTGAAATTATTTATTTTATATTTTGCCTTTATTCGCTGTTTGGCTAAGAATTCATGACCTACTGTATTAACAATCAACTGTGATTGTTGAAGCACATGTGGTGGGCTTCTAGCACAGGTTCTTTGATCTACTTTTCTAAAGGAAAGATAGCTTCAAATGGGCAATAATCTTACCTTAATTAAACATATATGTCATTCACTAGTTCAGGGCAAAGGTCAACACCTTGAAAATACATGGAGAAAACACAAGCAGAGAAACATAGAGAAATTAGCACAGAGATTCAATAGATAGGGAGTACCAACATCTGGGTTCAGAAAAACCAAGGGACTTCTTAACAAGGGCTACCCAGAGTCTTGCCTGACCAATTTCCCAAAACACATTCTTCCCATGAGTGAGCCCCAAAGCAAAATGCCAACCTCCCAGAATTCAGAACAAAGACTCAGCCCCTGATTGGTTCAGAGCCAGAAGGCAAGAAACCTGTGTAACTCAGCACAGCTGTGAATTATCAGAGTTCTAAAGAGATTAATCCTTCAGATGTTTACAATTTAGCCTGAGCCCAGGAAACTGAACTTCAAAAAGAAAACAACAAAAATCCCACCTTACTTGCTTTTACACCTCCCCATAGCTATGAAAGGCATATGGTCTGCTTATCTTCTAATTTTTTAAGGTATGGTGTTTAATCTTCGGGGGAACGTGCATTTTGAATTGATTATAGTCTATAGTATCATACATAAACATAATTTCTAAAAGATTGCTTTCCAATTTTCCCAGAAATTTTTCATATCAAATGGAAATTTTCTTCTAGATAATTTATACTTTCAAATTTATTGAATACCAAACAGTATGTGTGATCCTTTGTTGGATATTCATTCACATTATACACACTGACCATGGGTGTCCACAGGACTTCATCCTTGGCTGTCTTTTCTTCTCTGTCTATATTTCATTGGTTGATCACATCAGCTCCCATGAATTCAATTATCATTTTTGTGCTGATGCTTCTTAAATCTATTTGTCCAGCATTAACCTCTCTTCTGACCTCCAGGCTCACCTTTCCAACTGCCTATGAGGCATCTTGAATTCGATGTCCTGTAGAAATCTTAAACTCAACATGTCTAAAACTGAATTATCTTTCCCCCCAAAATCTCCCATCTTGCAAATTTTCCTATCATGCTCAGGAGCATAACCACTGTCTAAATCTTCCAGCCTCTAAGCATAGGTGTAATCCACAATTCATCACTGTCCCTTGGCCTCCTCCTCATCCGATCTGTTGCCAAGGCCTATTAATTTTGTCCTTGCAACATCTCTTGAATATGTCTCCTTTTCTCCTCTGATATTGCCACTACAATGATAAAAGGTATCCATCTCATATCTAGAATATTATAATTGTCTACTGGTTGATCTGCCACAAGTCTCACGCCCTCCAATCCACACGCCCCGCTCCATTCATCTACCAAAGTGAGTTTCCTAAAGTTCATGTCCAACCATGTCATTTTCCAATTGATAAATTCCATTGACTCCCTCTCACCCAGAGGATCCAATATTAAATCCTTTAGTGTTCAGAGTTGTTCAGAATCTAGTTATGAATGTTTCCAATATTCTTACTTCCATCTACTGACACTGGCCTCCTTGCTATTCCTTAAGTAGCATCCATTTCTTGTCTCCCAGCATTTTCACTGACTATCCCCTGGTATATAATGTGCTCCCTCCTCATCTCTACTTCCTAGTCTCCATTGCTTTCTTCAAGTCCTGGCTAAAATCCCCCATTCTACAAAAAACCTTTCCCAGTTCATCTAATGCCAATGCCTTCCCTATGAGATTACCTACAATTTATACTGTATAGATCTTATTTTTACAGAGTTGTTTGCATGCTATCTCCCTCATTGTGAGTCCTTTTTGAGGGCAGGGAATATCTTTCGCCTTTATTTGTATCCCTAGCACATGGCAGATACTTAATAAATGCTTATTGACTGACAAAACAGGTTATTGAGTTCAGCTATCTCTAATTCCCTCTTGTCTGTTCTCCAGTTACTGAGGTCCTTTTTTCTTTCTTTAAAACAGTATTTCATGGTTTCCGTGATTACTTCTTTATAATGTAGTTTGAATTCTGAAAGTGCTAGTCCTCTGTCAGTCCTACCTTTTTTTGTTTCCTTTGACATTCTGGATCTTTTGTTCTTCCAAATGAATTTTTTTATTTTATCTAGTTCTGTCCCTTTGGTAGTTTGGGGTAACATTAAATTTTATGAATTAACTTTATTATTGAATATTTTATTGAGACAGTCCAGCCTTGAGCACAGTTACATGTTATTCTTCATTACTTTAACGAGTGTTTTATAATTCATTCAAATATTGAATGGGCTTTGGTAGATTGTCTCATAAATATTTTATGCACTTTGTAATTATTTTGAACAGGATATCTTCTTCTATGATTGCCTCTGGGTTCTTTTATTACTACATAAAAATACTGTTGATGTTTGTGGATTTGTTTTGTAGCTTTCGAATTTGCTGAAGTTGTTTTCTCAAAGAGTCTCTTTGTTGATTCCTTAGGATTTTCTAACAAGCTATTATGTAATCGGCAAATATGCATAGTCTCTGCCCATAGAAAGCACTTCATGTTTTTTTTTTCCTTTTTCCTCTTTGCTATGTTTGTGCCCGTAATTTCCTTTTTTGCTTTAATTCTATTTTTAACCTTTCCAAAACTATGACAAATAAAAATTAAGAAAATGAGGAATCCTTGCTTTGCTCCTATATTTATTAGGAAAGCTTCTAGTGTTTTCCGTATTATATGAAATGCGAGATTTTTGTTTTAGTTTTATTTTAAAGTAATATTTTAAAAGTATCCTTCTATCTATATTTCATAGAGTTTATAGCACAGGTTAGAACTGTACATTTTCAAAGACTTTTTTCTGTATCTATCAAGATGATCATTTGCTTTGGAGTGTTTTGTTTCTAGTATGATGATGTCCATTGTTTTTCTTCTGTTTAAATATACTTGCATCCCTGGAATAAATCCAATTTTATCATAACAGTTGGGGGTGGGAAGATAAATTTCTGCAGTCTTTTTGTCAGGATTTTATTTTAAAATTTTTGAATCAATACCCATTTATTAAAATGGTTTACAGTTCTCTTGTGCTTCACCCTTCCCTCTTTTAGATATTAGGACTACATTAGTCTCCTAATAGGAAGCAACTAGATGACTCAGTGAATAAAATACTGGACTTGGAGTAAGGAATACCTGAGTCCAGATCCAGTCTCAGACACTTACTAGCTGTGTGACCTTATGCAAGTCATTTAACCTCTGTTTGCCGTAATCCACTGGAAAAGGGAATGGAAAACCAATCTAATATCTTTGCCGAGAAAACCTTAAGGACAATATAGTCCACAGGATCATGAAGAGTTAAAAACAACTAAACAATAGCAAAACAGCAAGTCTCCTATTAAGAGTTTTAGGGTTTTGATTTTTAAATTTATTTTATTTTATTATTTTTATGAGTTTTTTTAAACTAATTGCATAATATAGCTATTATTTGTAATTTTAAGGAAGCTAAATGGCCTAGTAGAAGGTTTTGGTCTTGGAATCAGAAAGACCTGAATTCAAATATGGACTCATACACTTACAAGCTATGTGATCCTGGGCAAGTAACTTAACCTCTATCTGCCTCAGTTTCCTAAATTGTAAAATGAGGCAACAGTAGCACACATTTCCAAGAATTCTTGTGAGAATAGGAAATATTTGAAAAGCACTTGGCACAGAGGAGGCACTTAATAAATGTTTGTTTCCTTCCTTTAAAAATCTGATAGATTTCTAATGTAAAACCATCATGACCAGTAGGTTTTGTCCCTCCTTGGTAGTTTTTTTACAGCTAGCTCAATTTCCTTTTTTGAATTTAGATTGTTTAATATTTTGGTTTGATATACTATTAATTTGAATAATTTATACTTTGTACATAATCCTTTATTTTTAAAATCCTCTTTTCTTGGTATATAGAAGATTCACATAATTATTTTGTTTTTCTGACTTTATTGTGATTGTATTTTGATCATTTTTAATTTGGTTAATTTATGTCAAGTTTATTAGTGCTTTGAAATAAACCGCTTTTAGTTATGTTTATCAGTTCTATAGGCTTTTTGGCTTCCAATTTATTTCTACTCCAAAAGATTTCCTCTTTTGGGCTTATTTTGAATTTGTTTATTTTTTTTTTTACTTTCTGATTTTATAAATGGCATATTTGATTTATTAATCTCCTATTTATAGCTTGATAATATCATTAGGGATATAATTTTTCTTCTGAAAATTGCGTTAGTTGAATCTCAGAAATGTTTGTGTTTTGTATCATCATCGTATTTCACAATTATTGTTTCTGTGATGTGTTGCTTGACCTATTCATGACTTACGAGTTCACCATTTTCTCTACATAGAGCTATAGATTTTATGAGTATTCCCAAAAGTTCCTATTTTTATTACATTATAATTTGTAAAGGATATATTCAATATTCTGCATTTTTTACACTTATTTGAAATTTCCCTATGCTCTAATACATAGTTGAGTTTTTGTAAAACTGCCATTCTGTCTTGAGCAATATCTAATCTGTTTAATGGCTCTAAATTCTCTAATAGTTTATTCAGTTTTAGGCTTCCCTCTTTGTTTATATTTACATTTTATTCATCTAACACTTAGAAAGGAATATTAAAGTCACTGTCATTAATTTATTTTCTTATGTCTTTTTGAAATGTCTTAATTTTCTTTTATGAATTTAGGAGCTATGCCAGTTGGTACAAATATATTTTATAGTGATAATTATTCATTGTTTACTGTTTATTTAAGCAACATATTTAGCATTTTTGATATTATGAGTTTGGGGTTTTTTTCTGATAGTATGATTTCAATTCCTTATTTGTTAGGCACTTGATCCATAATAAAATTTGTTCCAATATCTTCTTTTGATTCTACGCATGATTCTGCAGTTTAGATGTGTTTCTTGTAAGCAACAAATTGTGGAGTTTTTTTTAAAAATCTATTCTGCCTCTCATTTTCTTGTATTGTTTAGTCCATTCACATTTAAAGTTATGAGGTATAATTCTGTGTTTTCCTTCATTTGTGTCTCTATTATTTTCTTTTTAAATCTAACTCATAGCTCTTAAAAGCCAATACTTCCCCCTTATAGATAGTTTAGGTTGCACTACTTTAATGCTGTCCTAGTCTCACCAGGTCCTTTCCCCCTTTTCCCTCCACTTCTATTTGTCGACCTTTTTTTTGAGTTTTAAGGGATTACTTATATTATTTCTTTTTTTCTCTCTTATTTATTAACATCCATTTTTCATTTAATTTTTCACTTCTTTTCCTATTCTCAGTTAAGTGGCGAACTCAACTTCATCCAACTTCTTTTGCTTGTTAGGTTTTTCCTAAATATTTCTTTTCTTTTTAAAATTTTAATTCTTTAGTTTTCAACATTCATTTCCACAAGATTTCAGTTCCAGATTTTCTCTTCAGCTCTCCCCTTCCTCCACTCTGATATGGAATGTATTCTGATTACCCCTTCTCCCAGCCTGATCTCCCTTTTATCACCACCCCCTTGTCTCCTTCTCATTTACTTTCTTGTAGGGCAATATAGGTTTCCATACCCCACTGTCTATAGAGTTCCAAATTTGCTCCTTCTTTCTCCACCCACCCTCATGGAGAAGGAAAGCCATTCAATATAGGTTATACATGTGTAATTATGCAAAACACTTCTATAATAGTCATGTTATGAAAAACAAACCAGACTGATGCAATTGATGCTGCCTGTTGAACTGTCTGGCTGTCTTGGGCTGGACATTTGTTTCTCTCCATCATTTTGTGGGTTCTGCAGCTCTAGAATTTCTTTATAGTCAGTTTTTACAGGTATTTGGAGGGGTTTGGGAAGAGAGCTCAAGGAAGTCCCTGCTTTTATGCTGCCATCTTGGCTCCACCCCCTCCCCCTAAATATTTTTCAAAGAAGACTTCCTTTCCTTTGGATTTTGTTTTTGTTAAGTCTCTTTCCTTTCCATTTCTGAAATTTTGTTCTCTGATTTACAGTTTGTAGCCTTTTTTATCCTTCCTTTAATTTCTTTGTATTCTTCTTTGAGTTTAAAACTCTGAAGTGTCAGGTGTAAGTTTCCTCTTCCTATCAATTTCTATATTATTGTTTTTGTACATTTTGACCCATCATTCCCTTTTTATTCTGTTGTACCTCACTTTTAGAAGTATTATTTCATGAGGGAAGTAATGTTGATGGAATGGGCCAAGAATTTAATAGGAAGAGGAGACCTCTCTCCATTCCATTTGGGAAATTTTGAAGTATTTTTAATAACCCTAAAATCTTCCTAAAACAATGACTCATTTTTGAAAGTATCAGTATTTTTCTAGTGGTGCTGTATGGTTATGAGTCATGGGATATAAAATATCCAAAGAATAAAAGGGAAAGGGAAAGGTATCCTGTGGCTGTGAGCAAACTGTAGCATATTGCCAACAAATAATTGTGTAGGAGAAACAACATAAAAGATATAATTGGAGTAAAGTATGACTGATCATGTAGCAAAGTGAGTGATAACCACTGAAGAGTGCACAAATTCTACTGATATCTATTTCCTAGTGATCTAGAGGAAGAGCCTTAGTATTTTGGGTAGACCCCTTGTTGAAGAATTATGAAAGGACATGGGAGAGAGTTACCCAGGATAGGAAAGGTTAGTTAGTTTATAATTGGAACTGCTAGAGGGGACAAACATATAGATGAGATCAAATATCCAAAGTATTGAAGAACTGACTCTAGAAGGTCTTTATATACAAATGTACCCCAGGAACCAGAAGAATAGTCCTGAGGATCATAGAGCTTCCTCTCACTGGGACTTTACAATGAATTTATCTAGTTAACTAATTGTCACTATGGAAAACAGAAAATGGGGGTTAAATGGTGGTGTTAGAGAAGGTTTCCTGAGACGACTGTGTATAACAGGACAGACCAGAGATAGAAACCATTCCAAAGGAGAGCAATCTAATAGAGGACTGATGATGTGGACAATGATTTGGACAGACGAGATACTGGCAAACATGAGTAAGCACTATTCAGGCAAGGCTGGTAGCTATATACTATGTATGTACTACACCAATCTATATGGTAATGAGATGAGTCAGTACACAAATTAAGTCAATGAACACGAGTCAACAAATAGCTACTGAAGTCCCAGAAAAGAATGTTTTTGACACAAATATCATTGCCACTGTACAATGGTTCAATATCAGAAATGGGTATAGTTTTATCATTGGAAATAACATTAGAAAAGAATTTTACACCTTCCTTGCTGCTACACTTAAAGGAAAATGGAGTCTATCTTGTTTCCAAACATAACCTCCTATGTATGTTTTTTCCCCCATTAGAATGTGAACTCCTTGGAAGTAAGGACTATTATATTTTTCTGTTTGTATCCACAGCACTTAGCAAGTGTTTTACACATAATTACCTTTTTTTCTGATTTAACACCTTCATCTTAGATTTTATTTATTTTTAAAAGGTTTATTGATGTCTTTTCTCCATATAAAATATCCCAATTCCTACTACTGAGCCCTAATTTGTAAAAGAAAAAAAAAACAATTATGCAAAACCAAACAATTCAGCCAGTCCTTCTGAGAGCATATGCAACATTTCATATCCTTCCCTCAAAGGAGGAGTTCTTACCCTAAGGTTGGTGCACTTGGATTTGTGTGTTTCTTTGTATTTATTTATCTATCTATTTATTTGTTTATTCATTCATTTATTTATTTTTAGATGTTTTACAATCACTTCCTTAAAATTAAGATTTTATCCCCCCCACACCTTCCCCCCACTATCTCCCTCCCTCCCCATGACAGCACACAATTCTGTTTAGGTTCTACATATACTTTCCTATTGAGCACATCTTCACTATAGTCATGCTATGTAGTCAAACTAAAATAAATGGAAGAAATC
>CM053774.1:29774584-29802454 GCA_028658325.1 Potorous gilbertii | reverse complement strand
GTTTTTTTCCCTTTTCTCGGCATTTTCCCAGCCAGTTACTTGACTTATGAGAGTGCTCTCCACCCCAGCCTAGGTCTGCCCGAACTAGTGCTTGGTGTCTGAGATTCAAATGCTGCTCCCCAGCCTCAGGGCTTTTGGTGGCAGGCTTGACTGCTCTTCAAAGGGGGCTTATCTGCTGATTCTCAGGTGGAGGCAGGGCCGCCTCTCAGGCTCAGTTCCCTCAGGGGGTTTATACAGAGATCCTTTGTAGTGGAACTGGGGTGGAGCTCCTGCCTGCTCTGGGAGCCTCTGGCCCCCAGCTGCCTCTGCCACAGCGGCCGCTTCCCAGGGGGTCCAAGTCCCGGAGATCCCCCACTCCCCTCTCAGCCCGTCTCTCTCACTCACCTGTGTGTCTGTGGGTGGAGGGACCTTCGCAGCTGCTGGAGATTCAGGTCCCTGCCGCCTGCTGGGCTCTGCTCGCTCCTCTCAGTGCCGCATAGCCGGGGCGGGGGAGGGGAGCGCTCAGCAGGACAGGACTCCTCTCTCGTGTCCGGGGTACATTTGCGGTCGGTTTTTCAGGGCTCTCTGCAGCGGAAATCTCCTTCACTGTGTTGCTGCGTGGCTTCCACTGTTCCAGGATTTGTCAGGAGTTTTTTTTACGGGAAATCTATGGGCTGTGGGTTCGGACCTAGCATAAGTGAGTCTTTCTACTCCGCCATCTTGGCTCCGCCTCATAATTACCTTTTAATAAATACTTTCTCATTCATTCATTAGTATTCCATTTTTCCCATCTCCATGTATTTAGATTAGACACTCTCCAAATCCTGGAGTGTTCACTGTTTTCATTTCTGCCTCTCAGACCTTTATTTCCTTCAGGCTCTAATTCAATAAAGCCTTCTCTGATTTCCCCCTAGTTAGTGTTCTCTCTCCTATCAAATTGCACTATATTTTCTTAACTGTATGCAAAATAGGGAATTGGATTGAAGCACTTTCCATTGGAGCTGGATATGCATACTTTGGCTTCATAGAAAGAAGTTCATGTGATCTGGCCCCTTGCTAAATACCATGTCGTATTAAAGATTATTCTTGATTCTTTCTTTCACCTCTGTGATTGGGGTAATGGCAGGAAAGTACCAAAGAGAAATGGCAACTGTGATGAGAAGAGTTTCCCATTCTGTGAGTCTTAAAGAATGATAAGGACAATCTTCAATTTTCCATGGTGCCTATGAACACATGGTGGAAGCACATGACTTTGTATGAACCTGAGACTGGACCTCAAATCCTTAGAAATTCCTTGTGCTTTGGATTTCTAGTCACAAATGGCTAAAAAATGATCCTAGGAGATGGACATTTTCAGGGCTGATAATAACCTAGTGAGTTCAAGGAGTCAGAAGTTCTTAGATGTTGACTGGCAGCAAGAGGTTATTCCTGCAATTGCGGTGCTTCTTGGAAGAAACAATAACATACCATCAGGAGATGCCTCTAAGAACTTCTCATCTACCAATGCAGACCTAGAACTTCTCTAAAATATATTATTTCAAAGAGTTACCTTGTGTTAAGATATTAAGTGACTTGCCCATTCATCAAGAAGCAAGATCTAAGCCCTAATTCTCTTTGATTGGAAAATGCCTAAACATGTAGTGGTATATGATTGTGATGGAATATTATTGTGCTATAAGAAATGACAAGTAGGATGATTTCAGAAAAAACCTGAAAAGACTTACTTAAACTGACAAAACATGAAGTGAACAGAACCAAGGAAACATTGTACACAGTAACAACAATGTAATTTGATGAAGAACTGTGAATAACTTAGCTATTCTCAGCAAGACAATCCCAAAGGACTAAGGATGAAGCATGTTATCTTCCTCTAGAGAAAGAACTAGTATTGTTTAAATATGTTTGAAGCATGCTATTTTTCACTTTCATTTTATCTTTTGTTTGAGTCTTCTTTTTTTAAGATTAAATTTATTTTTAGTTTTTACCATTCATTTCCAAGATTTTGAGTTCCAAATTTTCTCCCAATCTTTCCCCTCTCTCACTTCCAAACTACTGAATCTAACCCCCTTATTTTACAGAGAGGGTTAAGGCATAGATAGAGAGATTAAGTGACCTGTCCAAGGATGGAAAATCAGCAATTTTGAGGCAGGTTTTGAAACCAAGTCTTTGTCCATTACAGAAGATAAATTATGTCACTACACAAGTGTCTGAATCTATCTGAGAACCCAGAAATTACCCTGGTTGTGCTATAGAAACACACTAGCAAAGAAGCAAACCAACCTGACCTGTTGTAACTTTTTGTCCAAGAGGTCTGACATCATGTATATGTATAATATGTAAATTCCTTTTGACACAGAGATTGTGTTATTCTCTGTATTGTATCCCAAGTAGCATGCTGACTGACACAATGTATATATTTTAAAAATAGTGATTGATTTATTGGAATAACAAGAGAATGGACTAGTGGTAAAGTGGGAGAAATATACATTTCTGTAATATTTTTTCCACTTCTACCTAGTATATGTCTCTAGTAGTATATCGAGTATAAGTAGATCTATCTAATATAAGTTCATGAAGGAACTGATTTTAAGTTTGGAGAACTTAATAGAGCTCTGCTTGTAGTTGGAAATTTTTTATTAATGAAGTTAAATATAGTTGTAAATGTTATGCTATCCTCCATTTCTCAAGTGTACTCAGATGATGAACAGAAACAGGGAAATTATTCCTTTCTCTAAACAGTATTTTAGTCTCGACTAGAACAACATAGGTTGGAAGGAAATTTAAATCACTTAAAACACCTGCACAGGAGATAAACATAGGTGCCATGTGTACCTTTTGCAATCTCATTTTCAACCTCATTACTCAACTGAAACTTCTCTATAAAATTATCAGTGATCTCTTAACTGCCAAATCTGAAGACCTTTTTCACAATGCTCATCATTTACCTTACACTTAACATTGCTGATAATTCTCTCCTCCTGGATACTTTCTCTTCTCTGGGCTTTTGTGACACTGATCTCTCTCTGAATTATATCCTTATTGCTATACAAATCCTTCTCAGGCTCCTTTGCTGATTCATTATCCATTCCACAACTCCTAACTTTGAGTGCAACCCCAAAGCACTATTCCGAGATCTCCTACTTTTTGTCTTTAATGTATTTTATTTGTTTAATTAAATATTTTTCAATTACATTTAACTTTTTAAAATGTTTCTAAAGTTTTGAGTTCCAAGTTCTCTCTCTCCCTCTCCACTCTCCTACCTCTTGATAAGGCAAGTAATATGATGTTAATTATACATGTGAGGTCATGCAAAATATATTTCTATATTAGTCATGTTGCAAGAGAAAACACACGTAAATGCCAAGAAAATAAGGAAAATGAAAAAAATATGCTTCAACCTGCACTCAGAGTTCATCAGTTCTCATTCTGGAGGTGAATAGTATTTTTCATCATGAATCCGTTGGAATTATGTTGGTTCACTGTCTTGATCGGAGTAGCTGTTTTTCGCAGTTGATAGGATCTCTCATGTTCTTTCTCAAATCTCTTTCACTTAGTGACTTGATTTGTTCTCATAGGTCCAATTATCATCTCTGTGCAAATGATTCCCAGATCTAAATGTCTATCCTTAGTTACTCTCCTGAGTTTCAGTTCCATCTCAGTCAGTCAATGTCAACAAGTATGTAATAAGTTCTTACTGTGTGCCAGCCGTGCTGTGCTAAACTTCAGGATACAAAGAAAGGCAAAAACATAGTCCCATCTCTCAAGGAGTACACATGATCATCCTAATGGGGGAGCCAACATGCAAATAACCATTTATATAAAGGACATATTCACTGTAAATGAAAAGTAATCTCATAGGGAAGGCATGAGGTAGGGGTGGTGGGGGAGCAGCTAAGAGATTTTTGAGCTGAGTCTTAATGGAAATCATTGATGTTAGGAGACAAAAGTGAGGAGGGAGAACATTCCAGATATTGGGTACAAGCAGTACAAATGCAGAGAATTGGGAGATGAAATCTCAAGTCTGAGGAACAACATATATGCCAGTGTAGCTGGATCGCAGAAAGCGTGGGAGTAAGAAGACATTTCAAACTCAGTATTCCAAAACCAACTCAAACTCAATACATGCAAAATGGAATTTGTTATAATTCACTTAAAATACACCCCTCTTCCAAACTTCCATATTTCTCTTGAGACCACTACCAACCTTCCAGTCACCCAAGTTAAGGACCTTGGCGGTTATTTTTTGATTCTTCACTCTCCCTTATCTAACATATCTAATTTGTAACCAGATCTTGTCATTTCTATCCCCACAACATCTCATATACCCATTTGCATCTCTACTAACATGGCTCCCACCCGCATTCCACCCTTCAGCTTCTCTCACCTGGACTGTTGCATTAGCATCATAATTGCTTTCCCTGGATCGATTCCCATTCATTCCCAAATTAACCTCTTTTTTATCTGTTTTTATCTCAGTGGATCTCATAGATATGGGAAACTTCTAATACGAAACTTTCTCTACTAAGAAGCACTTACTTTGCAGCTTATAATTTTAGTGGATACTGATGGAGTTAAGTGACTTACCCAGGATCACCTAGACAGTATGTGTCAAAGCTAGAACTTGAACCTCCAGTCTATCTCACTTCAGATCCAATTCTCTATCATTGACACCATTCTGCCTCTCTGTTACATTTTGTATATACTACCAAAATAATTTCCCTAATGCATACATCTGATCACCTCACTTCTTTATTCAATAAACTACAATGTCTCCCTCTTGCCTGTAAAATAAAGAAACAACTCTTATGTTTATCATTTAAAGTCCTTTACAACCTGGTCCCAACCTAATTTTCTAGACTTATTATATATTATTCTACTTCTTGCATACTGCAGGGTAGCCAAAATGACCTTCCTCTTGTCCTTATACATGAGTCTCTTTTTTCCATTCCCATTCTCCATTTGTCCTTTCGCATTACCTACCTCCATCCACCCCTATTCCTGAAATGTACTCTTCTTCTCTCCATCTCTAAGAATCCTTTTTTCCTTCAAATTTCAGTCCAAGCAGCATCTTCTACATAAAGCATTTCTTGGCTTCCTTCCCCAAAACTATTAATGCCCTCCCTCTCCCCAAGTTAATTATATTAAACTGACTTTGTATGTATTTATATATGATAGAATGTAAGCTTCTTGAGGACAGAGATTGTTTCATTTTAGTCTTTGTATTCCCAGTGTCTAGTACAATATTTGGCTTATAAATATTTATAGATTGACTTTTTTAGACATAAAATTTAATACAAAACAGGACACAAGGCAAAAATCAGTTTAACATAACAAAACATAAAACATTGTTATATGACCCATGTCCCACAGTATTTTATATTAGAAAACAAATCATCAATTTAGTTATTAATTGATTCTTAATCAAGAAAGAGACAGGGGAATTAGGCAAAGGACCCAAAATAATTTTAGTCTGTTTTGACTCTTCTTTGTTTGATCATTTTATTTGGTCTTTAGGGGAATCTGTGTAGGTAAGAGTCAGACTAAAGTTACTATTGGCTAAGTCTGTGTCTGTATGAGGTCACTTGGCAGAGATGGAAACAAATATTCCATTTTCATTTAATTCAGGTAGTAAAATCCTATTTGTTGAAACTCTCAGGGGCTTATGAATGCCATAAACTAAAATGTCCCACTTGAACAAAAAATGATGTTTTATAATTATTGGTCACCTCTAAAAGTTCAGATTCTGATAGATCAAGCCAGTCAGATTGAATATGAACTTCTAGTCTCAATTTGACATAATAGGTATGTGAAATTATAATAGCTATATAGTACTTGGACTAAACCAAGATATCACCTTATTTCTTTTTTTAAATTTTATTTTGGACTCAAATGCCTGAACACAAATACAGCATAGAAAAAAGAAACAAAAACATATCATAAATTTAACTATTAGAACTTAAATACAAAGTTAAAAAGAAAAAAAAGCATGTCCAGTGTATAGCAGAACATGAGAGGATTCAAATTTTGTAACAATAAATTTTCATTTTACAAAAGTTTGTATGATAAATAATACTTGTGTTGAAAATTGTCCATCTTTTCTTTGCTTCCTGAGTCCTTTTGTCCTCTGTCGTGAACTTTTTTACTTTTTTCTTTTACCCTTCCCCCCACAAGGCTACAATGAAGTGTGGGTATATTTCTCTATAGCCTATAGCTATATAGAAACACATATACATATACACATACGTATATAGACATATACTTTCCCAAACATATTCTATTCCTGATCTTTGTTTTTATGTTTGAGCATATCTTGTTTCCTGTCCCTCCTACCTCCTCTCCTTAGCTTCTACCCACTACCTTGCCCTCTTATTACTTGCCTACCCCCCTCCAATGATCCCATTCCAATAAATCTAAACACCCTTCTACACCCGCCTTTTCCCTTGTCCCTTCCCGACTCTAAAGATACCTCTCTTGTCCTTTTCCCCCTCCCTATGCCCCTAACATTTAGTTTCTTCTGAATTCAGAAGACTTTTATACCTTTCTAAATTATATGTATTGTTCCCTCTTAAACCTATTCCAGATGAAAGTAGGCTACCAGAACTACCAGCCCTCCTGACCCATCTAACTCCTCTGTATCAATTCTTCCTCCTGCACCCCATTTATATAATTACTCTAACTGTTAATAAATGGTTTTACTTTTTAAATTCATACCCTACTCAGGTTTTACCCAAACTTATTTATGAGTTAATCATTAATGAGAATTTTAGACTACATTATATATGTGTGTGTGTGTGTGTGTGTGTGTGTGTGTGTGTGTGTGTGTGTATGCAAAGTAAAAAGTAAACAGTCTATCCTTATGAATCCCTTATAAATAATCTTCCTTATATACCTTGCATTTCTCTTGGTGATCTTCTACTAAGTTCAGGATTTTTTTAGCAAAGTCTTGAAAGTCAGAGTTTATCAAATGTCCATTTTCTTTCAGTCAGGATAAAAATTAACCTTTCAAGGTATAAATAATATCTTTGGCCAGAGCCCCAGTTCCTTTGCTCTTTGATATATTATGCTCCAAGATCTGTGATCCTTTAACATCTCTGCTCCTAGGTCTTGTGTGAATCTAATTGTGGCTTACCATATTTAAATTGTTTTAATCTGGATACTTTTAATATTTTATCCTTGAACTGGGGGTTTCAAAATTTGACTATAATATTCCTATGAATTTTCTTCATAGCATCTCTTTTAAGTGGTGATTGATGGATTTTTTTTCTGTTTCCATTTTCCCCCTTTGCTAATGCTTCAAGACAATTTTATTTAATTATTTCTTATATTATTGTGTCAAGATTTTGTTGATCATAACTTCCAAGTTAGTTCGATTATTTTTGTCTTTTCTCTTCTTGATCTATACTCTAAATCTGCTGTTTTTCTTATAAGATGTTTCATTTTCTCTTCTATTTTTTCATTATTCATATTTTGGTTAATTATTTCTTGATCTCTTATAATTTCACTGGCTTCACTTTGCCCAATTCTAATTTTCAAGGTGTCATTTTCTTCCTTAAGATTCTGGATCTCCTTTTCTAATTGGTTAACTTTCCTTTAATAACCTTGTTTTTCTTGGATTATTCTTATTTTTTCTTTAGTTTTTCCTCCATCTCTGTCATTTGGTTTTTACACTCTTTTTTAAGATCTTCTAAGAATTCTTTTTGGACAAGTGATCATTTGACATTACTCTTTGGGGGTTTCTTTACTTCAATATCCTCCTCTGAAGATATTGGTCATCTTTATTTCCATAATAGCTTTCAATGGTTGAATTCTTTCTCCTTTGCCTGTACATTTTTTATAGTGATAGCTTAATTTTTGTAATCATCTCTAGTCCTGAGGTGTGGGAAATGGTGCCTCTTGCTCCAGATCTTCAGTTCTCCCCTCTAGCTTGGAACCAAAGCCAAACCTCCAGCCTCCTGTAAGTGACTGCAGTCAGAGGTTTTCTGCCCCACTGCTTCTGCACTTGTGCTTGTGCTGGTTCCTTCTCATCCTTCTGCTTGAAGCACAGCCAAGTCTGGCCTTCCTTATCAACAGAAGTTCTCTCAGTCTTCTGGGGCTCACTATCCTGAGGGTGAAAGTTCCGGTGGCTGGAGCCAAGGAAGCCTCTCAAACCAACTAGCCCCAGGGCTTGCAGCTGGTTGTTTAAATGGCCCCCAGCCTGGAAGTGTTTACTTTTCACAGGGACAAAACCTTGTCCTAGGATTTTCTTCTGATCTTCTCAAATTGTCCCAGGAAGACCCCAGTTGTGCCCCTAATCTTATTTATCTCCACCCACACTTTGTTCACCCTAAGGTACTATTTAACTCTTTGGTGGGGGAAAATCTTGAGAGCTTGGAATTTTCTGACCTACTCCACTATCTTCCCAGAATCCTCTCTAAGCTTTTTAATGGGTCTCAATTCGTAAAATCAGGTTGGTCTGAGCTTTAAGTGTGGTCCTAGCCTTCTAGTTGTCTCATACTCTAAAATTCTCAAGGTATCAGCATCGTAGTTGGGCAAAGAAGAGGGTCCTTTACCATATCGTTTCATCAAGGGCTCTTATCATTTCATAATGGTGTCCTGTTTTTTTTTCAGATTGGTGAATTCATTGCTGTAGGGAGCACTTGTTGGTTAACTCCTACGGTCACTTCAGAAATTCACCTGTTCTGCAATATCTTTAAAGAGTGCCCTCATAGGCCAAGTGATATTTCTAGATAACCAGCATGTGTGACTTGAAATCAGGTCTTTCCAAGGCTTGTTCTCTGTCCATTACACCAGAACGCATCTTTCTATAAATGTTCTCGCCTTACCAATGGAAACAAAAGTTGATGGGAAAAGGATAGTTTGAGGGATGAGAATAACTGAGTTAGTTTCAAACTCCAACAGCTGCTCATTCTCTCCCTTCATGGGAATGAATCAATAATCATGTTAAACCCCCCAAATAGCTTGTTTTTCCAAAATTGCTGTTGCATTAGTTTTATCTTGAAATACTTCATCAAGTTGAGAGTTGATTGGGTCCTTCTCACATGTAATTGTCTGGTTACATACTACTCAATGTCCTCTGGTTTGCCCCCCCCATATTTGTGTGATCACAATTCAGATAATTTTAAAGCTGGTAAGGACTTCAGTCATGCCTTAAATTACACAGGGGTGGGGAAATTTGAAAGCTGCAGTAGCCTTTGAAAGATTAGAAAATTAGAACAAAAGCACAGAATTCAAGAACTGTAAGTGACCTTAAGTTTCATCTAGTGCCAGAGATGGGGAACCTGTGACCTTAACGCCACATGTGGCCCTCTAGGTCCTCAAGTATGACCCAACCCTCTAGGTCCTCCAATTTTTGAGGACCTAGAGGGCTAAAAGTAGGCTTCAGACCTGAATTAGGGTTTCCTAATCGTTCTTTGTGTCATTGTCTCCTTTGGCAGTCTAGTAAAGCCTAAATACTTTGCTAAATAATGACTTTAAATGTGTAAAATAAAATTCATGGGATTACAAAGGAAACTAATTACTTTTAAATGCAATTATCAAAATATTTATTAAAAAAAAGTTTGTGGACACCAGATTAAGGGCCCCTGCCTTAGATCTAGCATGACCTCTTCATTCCATAAATGAGGACATCCCAGAAAGGGTCACATGGCTTTTTTGATAGTCTAGCCACTAAAAGCATGTGTCTAGGGAATAAGGAAAAGAGAAAGAACCATCAGACAGGACACCTAAAATAAATTTTGGTTTTAGGTGTTCTTTCTTATAGTTTCTTCTGAAAGAACAAGTTACTTGAATATTCAACTGACAATGCTTATCAATCTGTGCCACTCATTTTTCCTTCCGAACTTTGTTGAAGAGTGTGTATTCTCATTATTTCTCTAGAACAGGGAACTTTGTCTTTTGCCATTTTTCTGACTCCTTCTAGAGAATTGTGCTCTGTTCTAAGGGACACATTTTAGAAAGGACATTGTGGAAAGAGCACTAACCATGGGTCATTTCTGAGGTTGCCTACCTATCTGACCTTGGGTAACATACTAAATATCACTGGGTTTAGTTCCATTATCTAGGGAAACAAAGGAGTTATAATTCTTCTGAATTTTCATAGGAAAATAAGAATTTTTTTATGATACAATGATGCTGTAGGGCACTTCATCCTATTATTAGTCTTTGGTCTAAATTATGTGCCACCTTCTACCCCTTTCCAGGAAATTAATGTTCTAGAACTTTCCTAATCACCTATCAAAGCTTATCTGCATCTGACCATGCTCTCTATGAAGTAAAAATGATTACTGTGAGATGATAAACTAATCTATTCAGATAGCTAATCAGCTCAACCTGATTATAAGCTCCCTGAGGTCAAGGACCATAGTCTTCTTTGTAGTCATCGTAGGTACTAAGATGTCTACTGAATAAATATCTAATAAGGGATCAATCTAGATGATCTTTGAATTAACTTCCAGATCTGAATCTATCTTTCTATGATCTTATGGTATAGAGAGAGGTACCATAAAAGTGGTGTGCCATACGAAGGTGTGTTGAAGGAACTGAAAATGTTTATCCTAGGAATAGAAGAGTTGGGACAGCTATGATAACTCTTTTCAAGTATTTGAAGGGCTCTCCTGTCAAAGAGGGCTTAGACTTAAGGACAAAAGTAGGCGTAATGGGTAGAAGTTACAAAGACACAAATTTCGAATGAATTAGGGGAGGAAGCCTCATGCCACCTCCCTGCCAGTTTCCTAATAATTATAGGTATTTGAAATGGAAGAGACTACCCTATGAGATAGTAGGCAACTTATCACTTGAGTTCTTAAAAAATGATTTTATAACCATTAATTGGATGTGTAGTAGAGGATATTTTTTTCAGGTATGTACTAAACTATAAAACTTATGAATTCCCTTCTAAATCTGAAGTTCAGTGAGCCTGTCTATATGATATATTCCTGCATAGATCTCATATTTAACTAATACATATTCATATATGTGGGGTGCAGGCTCTTCAGGAAAGACTAATATCTCTGGTGTGAGGGCTGCCAAGCCCTTTTCATGGTTGCTTTCCACCTTGGTGTTCTCTTGATCCACAACTCCAAGAAGCTGCACAGTGGCTACATCCTGGTAAACTATTTCAGCAGACAGGCTAAACCATGTTGAGAGTAACTGAGGGGTCTCCAATCCATTGGTGAGTTAGCAGGGTGTCTACCCCAAGCATGTGAAGACTTCAAGGTAAGTGAAGAAGCAGCAAATGCGGACACACCAGGGACAACCCTGCACAGACATCCCAGGGCATAGGTCTTCTCAGTGGAAGCAGCAGTGGGCCTTAGAAGCCTCCTGAGTGAGCAGTCTTTTAAGGATCACACTACTCACCTCCTGGTATGAGGAAGGGGCTAGAAAAGATGCCCTAAAAATTGTATGCTTACCTAACCTTGGTCTTATTACCACGGCAGGCAAGGATCCAATCTGTGTTTGAAACACACACACACACACACACACACACACACACACACACAAAATGTACAAAAACTTCTTCAAAGATGATTCCACTCACCATTTGTACATGGAATATGCACACACTTACAGACAACACAAAATCCAGGAGACCTAAAAGATAAACATCTCTTGTTGTGAGAGAACTGAGCAAGTATCACATCCAAATAGAAGCCCTGAGTGAATCAAGGCTGGCAAATTAAGGCCAGTTTGCTGAAATAAGGGTGGCCGCAGTGAAGGGAAGCATTGTGAAACTGGTGTAGGTTTTGCAATCAAAACTAATCTAGTCAGCAAGCTTGTATGCATACCAAAAGAAGAGAATGACATGCTCATGACAATGTGATTGCCATTTGCAGGAAAAGGCCAAGCCACCATGACCAGAGCATATGCTCCCACCATGACAAATCTTGATGAGGTCAAAGAAAAATTTTATGAAGACCAGGAGACTGTTATTGTTAATGTGCCCAAAGAAAACAAGCTTATCATTCTGAGTGACTTTAATGCTAGAAAGCAGGGTCAGACTTCCAGACATGGAAGGGAGTCCTTGGGAGTAACAGAGCTGGAAACAACAGTAATGGTCACTTACTACTGAAGACTTGTGCATCTTGTGACCTTTATATCACCAACACTATCTTCCATTTACCTAAGCACAATAAAACTTCATGACTGTACCCTTGAAGCAACACATTAGCATTTAACAGACTATGTGACTGTAAGGAAAAGAGATAGATGTGAGAGTGATGAAGGCATTGGGTGGCATAAAGTGCTAGACTGATCATAGACATCCTTTCCAAGCTAAATATTTGCATTCAACAAAAATGGTGGCCCCAAGGAAAAATGACTACCAGAAGAATTAATGTCAACCGATTAGTTCTTCTGGAAATGTGAACAGCTTGTTGCTGACTTGAAGGGAAAGTTGAGCCAATACACAATTGGCAACAGTGGAACAGAAAAGGAGTGGGCACTGCATTTACTCTTCTGGGTCAGAACACTCACCAACATCAAGACTGCTTTGTCCAAAATGATGGAGAAAGCTGCTAAATGAAAAATAAGAACTCCACAAGTTTTATTTACCAGCAGGATAGTTCATCCATCTTTAAGAAGGCAGCATTTAATTCCATCCAAAGAAAAGTACACGCAAAAGATGCTGGATTCTTGACTCAGTAAGAAGGCAGATGAAATGCAGTTTTTTGCTGACAGTAACAATCCACAGGGCTTTTATGCCCTGAAGGCTCTTTATGAGCCAAAGACCTATAGTTCACCTCAACTACTCAGTGCTGATGGAGCCACACTGATTAGTGAGAAGAACATTATCCTAGAGAGATGGGCTGGACATTTTAATAGTGTCCTCAACAGACCATCATCAATCAGTACTGAAGCCATTGACTGTTCATCTCAGGTGAAGTCAACCCTCCCTAGCTGAAGTTCCAATTAAAGAAGAGTTTTCAAGGTCCATAAGGTTCCTTTTGTGTGGCAAAGCTCCCAGTGATGATTCTATTCCAGCTGATATTTACAAGGTGGGGGGGGGAGTGGGGTCCCTTGCTTATACAAAAGATCATCAAAATTTTGGGGGTTATAGAGCAAGAGAAGGTTATTCCCCCAAGAATTCAAGGATGCCTCCATTATCCATCTCTATAAAGATGAAGGAAATAGATTGTCCTGTGACAATTGTGGCAAGGGGTTCTCTCCGTCACTGCTGGCAGGATTCTTACTAAAGTCTTCCTTAATAGGTTGATCCTTCACTTGGAAGATAGTCGTTAACCAGAGAGCCAGTGTGGTTTCAGAAAGGGCCAGTAAATGGTTGATATGGTGTTTGCTGTCCAATCACTCCAGGAGAAATGCCAGGAGCAGAACAGAGGTCTGCATACATTTTTAGATCTCACCAAAGACTGATACTGTCATTCGTGAGAGCTTATGGAAATTATGTCAAAATTTGGTTGCCCAGAGAAGTTCATCATCATTGTACTTCAATTTCATGGTGACATCCTTGCCCAGGTTCAAGATAATAGACAATACTCTTGTGCTTTCCCAGTCACCAGTGGAGTGAAACAAGGCTGTGTTCTTGCTCCCATGTTTTTAGCATGATGTTTTCAGTCATGTTGTCAAATGCCTTCAATAAGGATGAAGATGGAATCAAGATAAAACACTGCACTGATGGGAAATTCTTCAACCTGCCTTCCACTGTAGACTATAAGCACTTTTAGTTTATAATGTGTGTATACACACATATACACATACATACTCACACTACCTGATCCCCAGTTAGACACCAGGAGAGATACAAAATGCAAAACATACATCAATACATGATAACTTTATAATATCAATAAAGTCAAATAGAATGACCTGAGCGTAAGAGAGTTTCAAGGCACTCTGCAAAATCTGAAAAAAGAAAGATGATTTCCAACTGTGGGTATCAAGGCAGGCTTCCTGGAGTAGGTGGCATGATTTTGAACTTCTGAGCTCTCCTGCCCTAATGCTTTCACCATCTTTTTGCTGTTTTTTTTATTAAAATTTCATGGCATCCTCCATAGCAATGATTACACCATATTTCTCTAATTCTAGCATAGTGCTTGCCACATTCATCATTCTGCTGATACGACAGAAATTCTGTGAATACATGATTGGGGGGTTGAGGAGGGGAGGGGCTGTTCCCTTATAATTATACCATATCTTATAGCATTTTGCTCTGTAGCTTGATTTTGCAAATACAGCATAAATTCTATGAGTACAAGGCAAAAGGGGGAGAAGGAGGGGCTATTTCTTTCTATAGTAAGCTGACACAGCTTCCACTTTTGTTTGGGAATCCATCAATTTCCTAAAAAAACAAAACCGAAAAAAAAAGCATGTTGACACAGCCTAATTATTGAAGACAGTGGGCTGGCTAGGAAGCTGGAAATGGTAAAATAAGGTAGCGTTGATGCAAATATTAGAAGTCAAATAAACTTTGTGACCTAGTGATTTGGGGGAATCATTTCAAAACTTGGAGGAATCTATCAGTTAAAATGTTCCTTTTCTCTCTAAGCTGTCACCCAGCAAGGTTGCAAACCAGCATTGGTGTTCTTGAAATAGAATTCTTTCTTTAAACATTTTTTTCAACAAGTTTCTCAAAAATCAGTTTTTTTTAAAAACTCTTAATCCCATCTGCTTTTCAACCATATGCTTGTAATTTTTTTAAAGTACTACCATTAAGCATTAAGCAAAAGGCAATTAGATTGGCACTTAGACTTTCATCCAACTAACAAAGGACTAGGGGGAGAAAAGAAAGGTTGGAAGAAAAGGGAAAGAAGCAAAGCAAAGAATGTACTCTTTCACTTGACAGTGAGATTTCATCAAGTTAATTAATATCTGTCATAACAGAATACAGCAAAATATATATGTTCCATTGCTTACTTTCCAAATATGGCCTACATCAGTGTTTTGATTTCTGACAGTAGAAGTGATGTTCTCCTGAGTTGTCAAATTTGATTTGAATACTCAATTAGCAAACCCACTAAATGTCATCTTGAGATTTTTTTTTTAAGTTCACTCTTTTGATTTGCCTTTATTTGAAAGTATCTCATCATCATTATGAAGGTCTTTGAAGCATTTTACGTCTTTGACATATTGTCCATTTTAAAAGCTTTTGGGTGGAAGCCTGTTGTTTGCATACCCAGTCTCTCCCCCTGTGTACCAGTCCTCATTTAGGCTTGTTCACTATTTCTGAAGTTTTGAATCTTTGCTTCAATCACTAGGTGCGTAGTATGGTTAAATGAAAGTACATCTGTTTCTAGATAGAAACCCACTATGTATTAAGTCCAAAGGTAAGAAACTCCATAGTCTGACATTCAAATTCACAAGAGAACAGGACACTCTTTAGTGTGTTCCATCAGAATTCAGTGAGTTTTCTTTCCTAGAAGGCTACTCTTCATAACCATAGATTATGTTGTTGGAGTGCAGTGGATAGAGTGTGCAGCCTGAAGTCAGGAAGACCTGAGTTCAAAACCTGCCTCAGATACTTAATAGCTGTGTGACCTCAGACAAATCATTTAACTTCTGCTTGCCTTAGTTTCCTCATCTGTAAAATGAGTCTAATGAGCACCTACCTCCCAGAGTTATGAGCATCAGATGAATTAATAATTGTAAAGTGCTTAGCTTTATATAGTGCCTGGCTCATAGTAAGTACGGCATAAATGTTATCTCTTATGGTTATTGCTTGTGGTTGTATGTATATGAAAGGGCACTGGATGTGGCCTCAAAGGGCTTGGGTTCGCATTCTGATTCTGCAACTTACTGGGTTCAAATCCTGATTGTGATACTATTTAAATGAGTTTGAACAAGTGGGTTGAACTGCTAGACTTCAGTTCCCTCAGGTATAAAATGAGGGGGTTGGACTATGTATTTCTGAGGTTTCTTCTATTTTTAAAGCTATGATCTTTTTTTAGTGGGGTGAAGAGGGGTCCAAACCTGTGATCTCCTTAGTAAGAACTCCCAATGAGAAAAAAGTTCACATAGGGCAGCTGCTTTGCATTTTTTAAAGTTTTAAAGAATTGCCAAGGGGCTCTGAGAGGGGTCACACAGTAAGACTCGGGGGCATGAGTGGAACTCTGATCTCCCTGACTTCGAGGCCAATTTTCTACTCACTATACCAGTAGTGTCAAACTCAGATAGAAACAGGGGTCATTAAATCATTCATAAAGATTCATGATAGCAGCATATTGACTTAAAGAACCACATATTAATATCATTTATGTTCTATTGTATTTTTATTTATTTTATTAAATATTTTAATATGACCTTTAATGACATTTTAATCTGATTCCCTCAGCACTAGAGAATAGTATGGGTCATATGCGTCTGCGCAATACCACAATATCTCTCACATTCCTGACACACAAAAAAATTAGCTGCAAAGTGAAAAATTCAGTCAGTTTGATATTATTAAGACTATAAAATATCTAGAAATGTAGAATTAAATTTAATTTTTTTAAAATTTCATTCCATCAAATATACTTGTATACATAGACACAAGGGCAAACTGTGCGTCAAAAATTTTTGGCAAGTAATAGTGGTGATAGAGCAGTCATATATACATTCAAGGTATATTCAACAAAACTTTGCTTGGTATTAGGCAGGGTGGGGGGCACAGAAGGAAAAATAATAACGTTACTGCCCATGATTACCACAAGATAAATGTGGGGGACTTTTGGGTGGTGCAGTGGTTAGAGTGCCAGGCCTGGAGTCAGGAAGACTCATCTTGTGAAGTTCAAATCTGGCCTCAGACTCTTACTGGTTGTGTGACTCTGGGCAAGTAACTTAACCCAGTTTAGTTCAGTTTTCTTATCTGTAAAATTAGCTGGAAAGAAATGGCAAATAACTCCAGTATGATTGCCAAGAAATCCTTGGCCCAAATGGTGTCATGAAGAGTCAGACATGACTGAAACGACTAAATAATAATAAAATATGGTGAGCATCCACAATATTATAGAGTTAGAACTGGTTCTTAGAGAACCTCTAGAACTAACCTTTGATTTTACAGATGAGGAAACTGAATCCCTGAAAATTGAAGTAAGTTACCCATGGTTATTTAGGCAGGAATTAGCAGAACCTATTCCCCCATCCTGCCTTTCAGCATAGCCTTGAAAAATGATGGTGTCAGTCAGACACTCCCAGAATAAGGTGCCAACTTAGAAATACTAAATTTCTACAACCATCATTTTGCCTTTATGCAAAACTAACCCACTGGGGTTTGCCAAAACTGTCAACTAGTTACTTCTGTACCTATTTGTCAATTACATGGGAAGGATATGATACTGGAGAGAAGAAAATATATATAGAAAATATACACACATACATATATACATATTATATATGGTATGTTTGGTATGTTTAAATCTTTTACTTTTAATGAACAAATTGATTATATCCTGGATCCAGCATTTAGGAAATTGCTAAATCTTAGAATCTGAAAGTCCAAGAGGTTAAGTGATTCGTGTAAGGTCGCAAATGCACTGAGAAGATTGTAATGTTAATTAGAGAGTTAAAGATCTTTCCCACCCATTGATGCACCTGCCCATTAAGGGAAGCTTGATTACTGGAGGTCCACATCTTTTAGTAATCTCTAATGGTCGGGTTCTCAAGGGTGGTGATGCCCTCTGGCTCTGAAAAGTGTATAAGTACTCTGAAGTGAGGTTTTGCTTTGGGACTTACTCTTTGGAAGTGTTTGTTTACAGTCACACAGTTGGAAGTCCTGTCTGTGGGGTGATCTTTGTTTCTCTGTTTGTATTTACTCTGAAGTTCAGGGTGCTGACTTTTCCCCTTGAACTAAGTGAATGATCTATGTGCTTGATTAAAGTGATTATTGACCCCTCAAAAGTTGTGTTCCTGTGAGAAAGGTAGATTTAAGAGCCCATAGCAGACCCTCTTGTGTATGTTGGGGTCCTTGCTATTACAAGAGCCAAGATTTAAAACCAATTCTTTAGGGGTCTTTATCTGATGCCCTTTCTAGTACAACCCACTAGATTTCCTAGAGAACAACTCCTTGGAACTCACCATGACTTTGACAGAACTCATTTCTTTAGTCTAACCTAACCAAAGTTATGAAAAAATGACTCCATGGGGACGTCCAAAAACTAGAATCTTGGGAGGCTAAATCTTTTCTTTAAGAGATATTATAAGTGAAAAGGAGAGGTATTTTACTATTGAGTTTCGCAGTTCTCAAATAAATGATGTTATCTTGGTGGCATAGGATCAGTTTCTAGGTAAATTAAACACCTTGAAAAGTTAGAAATCTTTTCTTTCTTTCCTTTTTCTCCTTGCCTTTTAAAAAAAATTTGCAAAACAAATGGATGGTTAGCTCCCATGTGGTGCAGGGGTTACTCACATAGTATGGGTATTTATGAAAATGTACTTTGTGGGATTTCGATACCTATGATAATCTTTACAATTTAAGATTTTTATTTGAGGAAATATTAAAACATATTTGTGTCATTAATAATTCTACCCCTAGCAAGTTAGAAGGCTTGGTATTTTAAGATTCAATCTAGGCTTCTAGGAAAACGGCAATAGAGTTGTTACTGACTGAACCAAAGTACCTCACAAATAAACATATTGGCTTTATGGAAAATAATCAGAATTAAATAAAATGTTTCATCCAGAGCTTTCTATACACATGTGGTAGCAGAAGGATGATAGATGAGTCATTTGAGTGAAAGTTTCAGTTGGAATAATCCTGAAAGAATCCCGCCACCTCAAGTGTAGAAACAGCCAAACCATCTGTTTCCAACCAATATGTTCTAAAAAAAAATGAAGGGAGGTTTCCATACAAAAGAATTGGTTACTGGAAGCCGAGCTTTAGGGTCTGAGTAATATTCTACTAGAAGTGCAACCGATTTGTGTTTCTGCCAACCCAACAATCCATGCTTCTCATCCAATACTATTATCTATGTTGAGTCTGACTACCAAGATTGGTAACTTATGGGGCATCAGACTTGGACTGCTTCCTGGACCATAGCATCTAAGGTACTCAAACTAAAGAAAATAGAATGAGGTAGCTCACTATCCATACAAAACTCTCCAGTTTTTGAAAAAAACTGAGATCAGCAGTTTTAAAAAACAGTTTTAAACTTCCTGTAATTAAAGATACTGTGTATCCAAACCCCAAAGCTACTTGAAAATTTAATTAAGAATAATGTATTGTCTTACATTGTTCCCCCACATTCTGAGTTGAAGGCTATTATTGATCAAGTGTTATAGGCAGACCCTACCCATAAAAGTTCTGATGTTGGTTAAGACCACAAAGCTACTAAGGTAATTCTAGAAAGAACTGAAGAACAGGGAATAGGAATGGGCCACTGTGGAGGAAGGAAAGAAAGAAGGAAGGGGAGAGAGAGAGAGAGAGAGAGAGAGAGAGAGAGAGAGAGAGAGAGAGAGAGAGAGAGAGAGAGAGAGAGAGAAAGAAAGAAAGAAAAAAAGAAAGAAAGAAAAAAAGAAAGAAAGAAAAAAAGAAAGAACAGATGTGTGAGTGAGAGTCACTTCCCTAGAGCCCAGCCCTGCCATTTCATTAGTGATGAGAAAGCAGCGGTAAGCAGTAATCAGAGTACCATGCAACACAGATGATAAGCCAGCTGCACCAGGAATTAGTCAGGGGTAAGCATCAATAGTCACTGCCAATGTTGGAGCATTGAGAAAAGAAAAGTGACAGGAAGATGCCCTGTGTCCTGAGTTGCCCACCTGAACAGACATTTATACTCTATGAGTATAACATTTTGGGGATCCCTATTAGCCATTGAGGGGAAGGTCTGAATCTAAGCATCTAAAATGTGTTTGTAGAACTCCTAGATTTTGAACATGCCTATAGAGAATTTGGGGTCTATCTTGATCTGGGGTAGATGCAGACAAATCTCCTATGTGATAGTTGTTAGTATGTATATACACATTTGTAAATATATCACATATACACACACACATATAAAACATACTATATACATAAACATAACTATATCATGTAAATATGTGTGTGTGTGTGCATCTCCTTTTGGGTTTATGAATATTAGTAAGGAATTGCTAAGCCATGTTTATGAGATTCAATTACACTGAAACTAGAATATGGGAGGATAGAATTTTGATGTGAATAGGGAGGTATGACCATAAGAATGTAATTGGTTAAATCTACCTAAATCACTTCTCTATACTCACATGTTGATTATTTCTATCTACAAAACAATAGATCTAAGGGATAGAGGTAGCCAACTCTCTGACAACCACAGAGAACTTGGCATTAATTTATTACAATCTCTGGTGTTTGGAGCATATAATTGCTAGGATGAGCATAGGACCACCTACTCCTGGTCTTATTTTTAATTAGAGTTGGGTCATTCGATTTGCAACATCTTCTTATGATTAATAACAATTATAAAACATACTTAGAAAAAGAGCAACTCACACTCTTCCTATAATACCCTATGAAGAAGAGGCAAGAATTATTATATCCATAGGTGAGGTAAGTAAGGCTCAGAAAAGTTAAATTACTTGTCCATTATCAAAGAACCAGGAAATATCATCCAATCTCCCGAGTTCAAGTTCAGCAAAGTTTTAAAAACCAAAATAACTAAATTAGTGGCATTTTAAATTTCATAATTATATTCTTGAAATGACTGAATAACAATTACAAAAATCCAAAGAGATCTTGGATCAAAATCAGGTTTCACTCTGATCATTCCTTCAAGTTATCAAACATTAATTGTGTCCTGTATGTGAAACACTAGTATATGTTTTAGTATGGAATAAAATAAGGGTTTTGACTTCATGGAGCTTATAATCTGCTGGGGAAGAAAGGGTCCATCATAACATGTAGTAGAAAGAGACGGGTTTGGGATCAGTGAGCCATATCCTGATTTTCCTCTTTAACAACCTGTATTGCTATATTACACCTATCAAGGCTTCAGTTTTTTCATGTCTAAATTTAGTAAAAAACAATTGAACATTGAGAGCCATAGAAATGTGTCTGATACATCATATCAGCAGGAATTAGACTGTAATACCTCGATACTTCCATAGAAATCAATCAACCAGTGAACATTTATTAAATGCCTACTGTGCCTCAGGCACTGTACTAATAAGAGCTAGGAATACAAAAAGAGGTAAAAGAATATTCCCAGTTTCAAGGAGATTATAACCTAATGGAAGAGATAACATGGGAACCAAAGGAATGTTTTCCTTTTAAATAGATATGGACTGTCTGTCCCAAACCCCTGAGCTCCCTAGAATTTTGCTTAGTTTTGGAAAAAAAAATGGTTTTGTACATGGAGTATAATATTATAAGTTCAAGACAACTCATTAACAAAAAGTTTAACTCCTGCATCTATCACCTGTCTGCAAAAAGTATATGAAACATCCATCTGGTCAAAACCAACATGCTCTCTCCCTTGAAATATCATTCAAGTTTTGCCAAGACAACTTCTGGACTGCATGTTTGGGGTAGTCAAACATGTGTGTATGTATATGTATATATATATACATACACATATGTGTATAAACATATATATGTATATATACATATATTTAGCCAAACATATGTGTGTAAATGTGTATATGTACACATATACACATACACACAGGGGGGCAAAGGAGAGACAGAAAAAGAACCCCCCACACATACACACACACAGAGAAAGCAGTACAAAAAAACAACTAAAATCTACAACCATTTTCTCTGACCTCTCCCCATCTATTGAAAAAGAAAAGATGAAAGAATTAAAAAACCCATGTATCACATAAACCACAATCAAGTCAAAAAAATTCCTACACTGATCAAATCTAAAAATGTGTTTTTTATTTTGCATTTTAGGCTATTTTATTTCTGCTGTGAAATAGCATTCTTCCCTATCTAGAATCATGATTGATAATTTAATTGATTAGAGATATTTTTGCAGAGTTGTTCATTTTTATAATATTGATATTAAACTATAAAATTCTGTTTTTGCTCATTTCATTGTACTTCAGTTTATAAAAGTCTTCCCATATTGAGTTGAAACAATGTTTCACCTTATTACTTATAACTCAATAATATTTCATTATATTCATATACCACAATATTTTCAGCCATTCCCCAATGAATGGGCATCCCCATTGTTGCAAGAGGTTTTTTTGTCACCATTAAAAGAGCAGTTATGAATCTTTTTGCACATGTATGACCTTTCCTCTCTTTGTGTGATCTTTCTGGGAAATAAGCCTAAAAGTAGAACAGCTGAGTCAAAAGACATTCTTTGCTTAATAACTTTTTGTCTATAATTCTAAATTATTTTTCAGAATGGTTGGATCTATTCACTGATCCAACAACATTGCATCAATGTGCCTGTTTTTCTGTAGTCCCTCCAACATTTATAATTTTCTTCTTTCTTTTTGTCATCTTTGCCAATCGGATGGCTGTGAGGTAAAATCTCAGAATTGCCTTATTTTTTAAAATTTATAATTCATTTATTCTTTTTTAACATTTTTAAGTATCAATTTCTCTTGCACCAAATAGCCCCTTCCCCATCCATTGAGAAGTTAAGCAATCTGATATCAATTATTCTTTTGAAATCTTGCAAAACATATTTCCATATTAGCCGTGATACCAAAACCAAAAATCAAGAAAAGTAAAAAAAAAATTATACTTCAATTTGCACTCAAAGTTCATAGTTTTCTCACTGGAGGTGGATAACATTTTTCATCATGAGTCTTTTGGAATAGGTCTGGATTGCTGTATTCATCAGAGTAGCTTAGTCTTTCACAATTGACCTTTTTTGCAATATCACTTTTGCTGTGTACATTGTTCTTCTGGTTCTGTTAATTTTACACTGCATCAATTTACAGAGATTTTCCCACATTTTACTGAAACCATCCTGTGCATCATTTCTTACAACACAATATTATTCCATCAAAATCATTGTTCAGCCATTCATCAATTGATAGACATCTCCTAAATTTTCAGTTTTTTACTGTCACAGAAAGAGCTACTATAAATGCTTTTATACATGTAGGCCCTTTTCCTGTTTCTTTGATCTCTTTGGTATGTAGAACTAGTAGTGGTATTATTGGGTCAAATGGTATGCACAGTTTTATAGCCTTTTAGACATAGTTACAATTGTTCTCTAGAGTGGCAGGACCAGTCTACAACTCCACCAGTAATATATTAGTATCCCCATTTTTCCCAAATCCTCTCCAACATTTGTCATTTTTTTCTGTCATGTTAATCAGTCTGGTAAGTGTGAAGTAACAATTTAATTTGCATTTCTCTATTAGCAATTTAAAGAGTTTTTTCATATGATTATAGAGAGCTTTGATTTCTTCTGAAAACTACTTGTTCATGTTCATTGATCATTTACCATGGCTCCATGTTTCAAAAAAAAAATTGACTCAGTTCCTATATGTTTGAGAAATAAAGTCTTTATCAGAAAAACTTGCTATAAAAATTCTTTCTTAATACACTGCTTTCCTTCTAATTTTGGTATCATTTGTTTTATTTGTACAAAACCTTTTTAATTTCATGTAACCAAAATTAGTCATCATATTTCTTATCATATGTTTTCTTTGGTCATAAACTCTTCCTTCATCCATATATCTGACAAGTGAAATTTTCCATGTTCCTCTAATTTGCATGCATCACTGTTTATTGTCTATATCAGGTACCCATTTTGTTTGACCTTGTCTTGGTATATGGTATGAGATATTTGTCTATGCCTAGTTTCTGCCAAAATGATTTCCAGTTTTCCCAGCAGTTTTTGTCTAGTTGTGAATCTTGCCCCCAAAACGAGGGTCTTTGGGTTTATCAAACACTAGGTTATGATCATTTACTATTGCATATAGTATGTCTAATTTATTTCACTGATCCACCACTCCACTCTTAACCAGTACCAGGTTGCTTTGCTGATTACCACTTTGTAATTTAGTTTGAAATCTCATAGTGCTAGGTCACCTTCCTTTACATTTTTTTCATTGAATTCCTTGATATTCATGAGCTTTTGTTCTTCCACATAAATATTTGTTATTTTTTCTAGCTTTATTAAATAATTATTTGGTAGTTTTATTGGCATGACACTAAATAACTAAGTTAATTTGGGTAGAATTGTCATTTTTATTATATTAGCTCAGCCTACCCATGAGCAATTAATACTTCTCCAGTTATTTAGATCTAACTTTATTTGTGTAAAAAGTATTTCATAATTGTGGTAAAATAATTCCTAGGTTTACCTTGATATGTAGACTCATAAGTATTTTATATTGTTTGTAGCTATTTTAAATGGAATTTCTCTTTTTATCTCTTCCCGATGTTCGGTCAGCAGTTTATGGAAATGCAAATGATTTCTGTGGCTTTATTTCATATCCTGCAACTTTGCTACAATTGTTTTTTATTTAGACTAGTTTTTTAGTTGATACTCCAGTTTTCACTAAGTGTACCATCATATCATCTTAAGAAAGTGGTATTTTTATTTCTTCATTGCCTTTTATTATTCCTTTAATTTCTTCTTGTTATTTTATTGCTATAGCTAGAATTTCCCATACAATATTGAATATCAGAGATAATAGATATCCTTATTCTCCCCCAATCTTATTGTGAAGTCTTCTAACATCTTCATAACAGATAATGCTTATTGGTGGTTTAGGTGGACACTACTTATCATTTCACGAAAAGCTCCATTCATTCTTAAGCTTCCTAGTGCTTTGATTAGAAATGAGTGTTGTATTTTTGTTTTTTTCACTGACCTCTCAATTTGTCCTTGGAGTTCTGGGGTTGGGAAGTCTGGAAACTACCACAGGTACCTGAGATACAATCCCCGCAAGGTCTGCTCAGGTCCTCTCTGTTTCATTGTGGACCATATTGGACTGCACTCTGCTCTCAGCATGGGACTATAGACTTCCCAACAACCTTCCAGTCTGTCGTGGGCTGGAGATGTGCTTCACTACATCATTCTCTGGGTTTTGTAGCTCCAGAATTTCTTTAGAGTCATTTTTTACAGGTATTTGATTGGGTTTGTGGGAAAAGTGCTTCCAAGTCAGTACTGATGCTCTGCCATCTTTGCTCTACAACCTCACCCCGCTGAACTCAAACAAATTTTAAAAATTGTTTTTTGCATGCAACTGGGAAATAAGATATATGGGCAATGGAGTATAGAAAACTATCTTGCTATATAGGATAATAGAAGGGAAGGAGATAAGAGAAGAGTGGGAGGTGATAGAAGGGAGGGTAGATTGAGGGAAGGACTAATCAGTATGCATGCTGTCTTGGAGTGGGGGGGAAAGAGATGGGGAGAAAACTTGGAACTCAAAATCTGGTGGAAGTGAATGTTGAAAGCTAAAAATAAATTAATTTTTAAAAAGTGAAAAATGAAAATATGCAACAAATGCATGGAGCCCTTTACCGCTGTAGACCAGTGAAGGGCCTAGTAGGATATGAACCACTCCACAATCTTTTATGTGACTCTCTTTTTTCTCTCTGCTGCACAAAAACACAAATGTGCATGGCTGCCATCACAAAAGTGAAAATGAGGTTACTTGAAGTCATGAAAGTTAAATGTATAAATGCTGAGGATTGACTATAATTCTATTCTTCTTAACATTTTTCTTATTTATTTTATAGTTAAATTTCTCTGGTTTGGAGAGGTGAGAATTGAGGTCACTCAGTTTTTACAATCTATTTCCTCTTATAACTTATTTAATTTTTCCTCAAAGGATTTGGATGCCATACCATCTGATACATATCTATTTAGCACAGATGTCACTTCATTGTCAATGATACCTTTTAGTAAAATGTAGTTTTTCTACTTATTTCTTTTGTCTATTTTTGAGTTTACGTTTTCTGAGATCAGGATTGCTATCCCTGACTTTTTTTTTTTACTTCAGCTAAAGCACAATATATTTTGCTCCAGGCCCTTGTTTTAATTCTGTGTGTATCTTCCAGTTTCAAGCATGTTCTTATAAACATCATAAAACATGGGATTCTGGTTTCTAAAGTATTCTACTGTTTCTTTTTTATTTGTGAGTTTGTCCCATTCACAGGTATGATTACTAACTGTGAATTTCTCTCCATCCTGATTTCTTCTATTTATCCTATTTATCTCTCTCTTTTTACCCAATCCCTCCTCCAAAATTGCTTTTGCTTCTATTACTTCCTTTAATCTACCCTCCCTTTTATCACCTCCCCCTTTCCTCTTATCCCTTTCTCCTCCTATTTCCTTATTGTTGCCTCTTTGAACCAATTCTGATGAGAGCAAGTTTTAAACATTGTCTTTCACCCACTATTGCTGTCTTTATTGTAAAAGCTCTTCCTTTTGTGCCTCTTTTATGTGAAATAATTTTTCCTATTCTTCCTTTCCCTTCTCCTTTTCTCCCAATGCATCCCTCTTTCTCATCCCTTCATTTTTTTTCAGATCATCCCAATGTAATTGACTCATACCTATGCATTCTATGTAGACTCTTTCCAATTGCCCTAATGATGATAAAGTTTTTAGGAGTTATATATATTATATTCCCACCTGAGAGTGCAAACAGTTCAAATTCACTGAAAATCTCTCATGATTTCTCTTTCATATATATTTTTTTATGCTTCTTTTGAATCTTGTGTCTGAATGTCAAGTTTTCAATTCAACTCTGGTCTATCATCAGGAATTCCCTGAAAGTCTTCTATTTCATTAAATGTTATCCCCCAGACAAAGAATTATACTGTTTTACTGGATATATTATTCTATAGTTCTAACTCTTTTGCCTTCTAGCATATCATATTCCAAACCTTCCACTCTTTTAAAGTGAAAGCTCCTAAATCTTGTGTGGTCCTGATTGTTGCTTCAAATATTTTAATGGTTGCTTTCTGACTGCTTGCAATATTTTTTCCTTAACATAGGAGCTATGCAATGTGGCTATTTGGAATCTGGATTTCCAAGAAGTTTTCATCTTGCAATCTCTTTCAGTAGATGAGATTTTTTCAATTTTTCTGGTTCTAAGATATCTGGATAGTTTTATAATTTCCTAAAATATGATGAATAGGATCTTTTTAAAAAAACCAGAACTTTCAGGTAACCCAATAACTCTTAAAATTATCTCTCCTAGATCTATTTTCAGTCAGTTTTTTTCTCATATTTCACATTTTCTTTTGTTTTTTCATTCTTTTGGCTTTTATTGTTTCTTGATGTCTCATAGACATTAGTTTCCATTTATCTAATTATATTCTTTAAATTTAAATTTATTTATTTAAATTTTCAACATTCATTTCCACAAAATTTTGGGTTCCAAATTTTTTCCCCTTTTCCCTCCCCCACCCCAAAACTCTGAGGATTCTAATTGCCCCTATCACCAATATTCCCTCCCTTCTAACATTCCTCCCTTCCCTTATCCCCATCTTCTCTTTTGTCCTGTAGGGCAAGATGAGTTTCTATACCCCATTACCTGTATTTCTTTTTTCCTAGTTGCAAGAATAATACTCAACAGTTGTTCCTAAAACTTTGAGTTCCAACTTCTCTTCATCCCTCACTCTCCACTCATTCCCTTTTGGAAGGCAGGCAATTCAATATAGGCCACATCTGTGTAGTTTTGCAAATGATTTCCATAATAGTCCTGTTGAGTAAGACTAATTATGTTTCTCTCCATCCTATCCTGCCCCACATTGCTTCTATTCTCTCTTCTGATCCTGTCCCTCCCCAAGAGTGTTGACTTCAAATTGCTCCCTCCTCCAATTGCCCTTCCTTCCATCACCACCCCCCACCCTGCTTATCTCCTTCTCCCCCACTTTCCTGTATTGTAAGGTAGGTTTTCATACCAAAATGAGTGTGCATTTTATTCCTTTAGTCGAATGTGATGAGTAGACTTCATGTTTTTTTTTTCAGCTCTCCTCTTTTTCCCTCCACTAAAAAGTCTCCTGCTTGCCTCTTCAATGAGAGATAATTTGCCCCATTCCCTTTCACC
>CM053774.1:29735065-29774084 GCA_028658325.1 Potorous gilbertii | reverse complement strand
TTCACATCTCAAAATGTGGAAATCAAATAGAAGACAGGACTTAGATAAGTCCCTGATCAGTTTTAAGTGGACTGAAAGAATTACCCACTGAGTCTTTAATATTTTATTCTTATTGGTGATAGTTCCATGTTAGTATTTGTAAAACCTTGTTACAATAAATGGCTCATATTAAGTCTAGAAAGCAAAATAAGGTCCTTAAGATCCAAATGATTCCCTCCTCTTTGGTTTAGGGAGTTTATCAAGTTATAAGTTCAGTCACAGGTAGGATAAAAGCTGATGACAGAAAAATTTCTTCAAAAAATAGAGAAGAGAAGCAATCCAGAAGCAAGAGGGTGGTTGATAATATTAAATGTTGCAGAGAGGTCAAAAAGGAATAAAAAAAATGATACTGGGTTTAGTATTAAAGACATCATTGCATAGCTTGGAGACATTGATTTCAGTTAAATGCTAGTGACAAAAACCAGATTACAAAGGATTGGGAAATGAGTAGGTAATAAGAAAGCAGAAGCAGTGATTTCAGAAAGCTTCTTCTAGGAGTCCTGTGCTAAAATATTTGAACATGTATGCATGTGCACATGTCTCTATTTCTTATCCAATCATTAATGCTTTGGTTTAATTGAACCAGAGTTGGTTTTAGAATTAGATGACCACAATTCAAATTCTAGTTTTTCTTTTTCCTGCTTACATAATCTCAGAAAGTTGTTTGTTCTCTTTTTTTCTCTCCATTTCCTTAAAATAGCTCTCAGATTTACCATTTCATTTCATAACCACTACCATCACCATATTTTGGATATTAAATAAGCTCACCAGCTCTGTGGCATTTCAGAGCAAAATATCAATTTAGGGAAATCCCAACAACAAAAGTGGGTGGAGGAGGTAGAGTAGAGAAAGAAGTCAAGGGAGTTGATAGATTGAGGAACTTGGAGGTTAGGATATTTAGGGGAGCATAAACATCGAAGTACCCTAGTATGAAAACAGATATTATGGTATGCTCTTTTCTATCACTTCTTTATTGGATTATTAGAATAATTTCTTAATTGGTCTCCCTGCATCCAGGTTCACTCTTCACCATTCCATTCTGTGCAAAGCTTCTCTTATCATATTATTCCTCTTCAAGCAGGTCCTATGGCTCTCTATTGCGTCTAAGACAAATGTAAACTCACAATTTGTTTTCAGATACCTTTCTAGGAAGCTAGTCCATTACTCCCCATCACACATTCTACATTCCAACCAAACTAGCTGACTTTCATCTGCCACTTTTGTGCCTTTGTACAGGCTGCAAAGTTGTATCTGGAATCTTCCTTCTCATCTCCACCTCTTGGAACACCTGGTTCCTCACTTCCTTCAAGGCTAAGCTATAGTGTCATTTTCTTCAATAGGCCTGACAAAATAGATAGCCATTAATGGAGGAGTAGCTAAGTCAAATGTGGTAGGTACATGTAATAGGATATTTCAATGCTATGGGAAATGATGACTATGATGAATACAGAGAACCATAGGGAGATTTCTATGAAGTGATGCAAAATGAACTAAGAAAAAAATTATATACTATAACCACAAAAATTTAAATGAACAAAATAATAACAAAACAACTGTTGTGAATTATAATACCCAAATTTGAACTCAAAGAAGAGATGAAAAGGCACCACTCCCCTTCTTTTCAGTTGTGGGGAGGGGAGACAATAGGTGTCCTGTAGAACATTGCATATTTTATCAGATGATTTCAATATATTGGTTAGTGTCAATACTTCTCCCCTCCCTTCTTTTTTTAAATTCCTCATTATAAGGAATGACTCTTTGGTGTCAGGAAAAGGAAGGGAAACATTGGGAAATGCAACTGATATAAAAAACAAACTTTGTCAATAAAATATTATTTTTAAGAAACAGGCCTTTTCTGATTCTCCAGTTCCAAGGTCCCTCACTAAATGAGTGTTTATTTTGTCTATATCCTGCATTTGTTAATCTGTGAACATGTTTCATCCCAGAAGTAAAATGTAAGCTACTTCAGAGTATAGACTGTTTGGATTTTGTCTAGTTTCTAGCATAGTGCCTAGCAAATATTAGGCCGTTAATAAATGCTTTTTTGATTATTTGACAGACTCTGGAAAGAATAATATATTTTTGTTTTTAAGGAACAAAGAGACCTGAGTGTGTTTTAACAGCCAAAGTGAAGGAGCCCATAGATTCATTATCAAATGAGATAATTAATATCTAAGGGACTTTGTAAATTACAAGGTAAAAAAGAAATGTCTTCCTCAGGACTACAATTGTATAAAAATAAAAGAAGAAAAAGTGTAAAGAAAGGTGGAGGCCCGTTGGAGCAGGCCTGGATTAAGAAACAAGACAAAGGAACATGCTCGTTTGCTGTTTGTTAATTCATTCTAGGGAGAGACTAAATGTTTGGGGCAATGCTTTGCTCCTTGTCTTTCTCTCATTTAGTTGTTGTTGTTAAGCTTTTAATGAAAAATTATACACACAAACTCATAATGAAGCAACTACATAAATGTCTTCTGAGATTATTTCTCTTTTAATAAAGTTGTGCTTCCAGCTCTCACTGTGGCATGGGAGTGACCCCTGACTCTCCAAAGCTGGGGGGCAGGAGGGGAGCACAAGCTTTGGAAAACTGGACAGTCTCCAGGTCTGTTTGAGAACCAGCCCAGCTAAATTTAAACTTGTCATCAATTTGGTCTCAAATTAGAGATCCTTTGGCCACAGCAACTCTACAAGACCATCCCCTAAATTACTGAGGGTTGTGTTCAGTGTGTGTGTAGGGAGTTTCACCACAATGGTGAAATTTAGAGCCTTTAAGTAGAAAAGAAATATTGTTATGGTTTTTACTATTATTTTTTCCATCACTCTGTAAATTAACTTAATGATATGATGCATTTTGATAAAATGCCTTTCGGAGAAAAAGGAAATTTGACTTGCTATCTGCAGTACAGCTGTCCTTTTTTGGGGAAGAATACATGGGGTGACAGCATTTAATTCTGACCTATGACAGAGTAAGTATGGAAAGATTTAATGAAGGCACATAAGCTCATAATTAAAGAACTATCTACTATAATTTCATTCTTGTTTATAACTTGATATTTCAACCTTAATCTCTGATGATCCTACCCAGTGCTACCATCCACATACTTATTTGTCCTTCACTCACACAGACCACTAAACATAGAAATGTTCAACAGAAATGAGATATGGGATGAAACATGCCTTATCTCAAACATACCCAATGTGTTGGCTTGTTTCGTTTAACCGAACTTCTTTGATACAAGTTAGGGAAGAATGGGAAGTGAAAGTGATTATGTTTAAAAACTCAGTATACATATATATATATATATATATATATATATATATATACACACACACAAACACACACACATATATACACATATACATAAAATCAAATCTGTGCATAGATTAAAGTAAGAACAAGCACAGTATGTTTCTCCATGGTCATACAACTCCTTTTGATAAGTACATCAAGAGGCTTGTTCTGGTACCTTTAAAAAGTTTCTAAGAATCATTTCCATCGTATCTCTTCACAAGAAAAGCGTACTCATCCTGGACTTTTCCTGATTTAATAAAGGTATTCCTCTTTGTACCGTATTTAGGCATCTACTCTTGACAGTTTCTTTGGCAATAGTCAAGTAAGGCAGTCAATGACTTTCAGTGAGCACTGATAGCATTCCATTATACCTGACAGCTATGGAAATTGACAAGCTCTTCAGGAAATGTACCTCCCAAATACTTCCAGCAGATGGCAGGTACAGTACTGCAAACCTCTCAACATGAAAAGCAGTTGAATTTATTATTTTTTAAATAGTGCGTTACTATGTTTTAAATCCTAAGGATAGAAGAAAGAACCAAAACTTGTGTTTATTATGAATCTAGTATCCTATTACCATATAAACATCTTATTTTTATCTTCCACTAAAAATACAAATGTAACAAATGAAAATATGTCTTTATCAGAAAATGCCCATGATTCCAGATTGCAAATTAAGCATTTAAACAGTGAATAATATAATCACCATGTTATAGATGTTAATTAAAGTGCTTAGTGAACAAAGATACATTTAGCAATTTTTAAATATAATATTTTGGGAGATGAGAAACCATTGTTTCACAGAGATTGTTGTTTAATATGCTTCCATTTACATTTTACTTATTTTTTTTCCTGGAATCATACATGTCAGTGATGAAAAAGACACATTCAATCTCTCACTCCATCCTTGTAATTGCTTTGTATAAAATATTTTCTGCTGCCTCCTTCAATTTTCTATAGGATCATATCTATAAAAGAAAAACATAGCCTCATATTTGGAACTGTTTGCTTTATGGTTATCTGTACACAGAAACAAAGGATAATACTTAAAGCTTATTAAATGCTAAGACCCTTAAAAGTGGGAAAAAATGATAGAAATCAGGTCATTTATCCTGCCTCCACCCCCTATCAGTGAAGATTATTTTCTTGAACTGAGATGGATGTGAGCTTTCCCAAGTAACCTGTTAAATATTCCTTTACACACACACAAAATGTTTTACACAGGAAATGTGTGCGTATGCATACTAAAACAGCTTAAGGGCCCCTTAACTAAGAAAACACTTTCCAAATCATTCAAAACACATTCACCTTTAGTATGTTGTCAGATATACTGATTTCTCCCTGAAGAAATCATCCTCTTGGTGTCAAATCCCAAACTTTCTTCACGTGTCAATCATTTCATTCTGTTTAGTGGAGTTTGTTTTTATATCTTTATTTTAGTATTTTGAAAGAGCTGATTTCATTAATGTGTACACATGCCCTGCAATGACACAAATCACATCCTTTTCATGTCTTTCATTCTTTGACATTCTTATCTGTGTTTTTCTATAAATTTTCCATGGTGACTCAAGGTCACTTCTAATTATGAATTTCTTAGGAAGATCTGACAAGAATTTAGGAAGATTTCAACATTTGTTGGAGGTATAATGAAGTGGAATGAGCTCCAGATTTAGAAGGTTGAGCTTAGAGTGACTACTTGTTGTTCAGTCATCATTCTTGGTGATCCCATTTAGAGTTTTCTTGGCAAAGATATTGGAGTACCTTGCCACCTCCTTTTACTCCAGATCATTTTACAGAGAAGGAAACTGAGGCAAACAAAATTAAATGTTTGCTCAGAGTCACACAGCTAGTGTCTGAGGCCAGCTTTGATCTTAGGTCTTTTTGACTGTAGGTCCAACACTTGTCTACTTCACCACCTAGCTGCCCTGGAGTCACTGGACCTGAGGTCAAAGCCCAGTTCTGCCTGTTAATGTGTTTGTGACCTTGAACAAGTCACTTAATGTCTATAGGGCTCAGGTTCCTTATCTGTAAAACGAAGAGCGTAAACTAAATGACAAATGAGGTCATTTCCAGCTCTAGATAGTCTTTTGAACTTCTTTCTAAAATTGGCCTACCTTCCAAACCAATTTTTTCTATCAAAAGCATGAATATTCTCAAACCTTACACATATTACAGAATATGGTTGAGCAATTCTACATCAAACTTATCATGAAACATTGAGTATTCAAATCATCTATGTCTAAAGACTGAGACTGTCAGTTATCTCTACCAATCATCCATAATGAGCATTGGAATATATGTACTGTTCTGGACACAATAACAGTGTTCCTGCACCAAGAATCTGTTAGAGATGAATGGAGAATGTATGCAGATTTTGAATAATAATGGAAAAACTTCATGCTTTCTAATCTGTTGAGAAATAGTATTTTCTACCCAGAGATTTTTTTAAAAGGAAAACTTTAATAGTACAGTTTATTAAAGAAATTTAAGAAGTTAAGGGATTAAATTAAGAAGAAATTAAAGAAATAGACAATTGCTTAAAAGAGAGATGTTTGGTCACATCTGTCAAGTCCATACATGGCCAAGAAAATTCCTAGCCCAGCATACACATACAAGTACATGGGTTACATGAATGTGTTTATATGACAAAATTAGAATTTTTAACAATAATTCTAAAAATATGAGAATTATTTCTGGTAAGAAGATGGCAATGAATAATTGTCACTGGGCCTACCTTGACACAAAGCTACATGACTCTCTCAATTCTTATGACTGATGGTCATTCCTCCATAAGAATAGACTTTAATCTACTATTGACAATCATGATATTCCCTGCTGTTCTGTCTTTAGGAAAAAAGAAGTAATATAGATTTGAGCCCAGGTCTTTCTGACTCTAGATCCAGTACTCTATCCACTGAGCCACAAGCTTCCTCTAAAATCAAAGTACTATCCTGTTCAAAGGGAGAAAACTGCCTCATATGTGCATTGTTTTGTCTATCTTGGGGCTTACTTTACTGGGATTTATTGGTGTGAATGAATCCAAGTCAGGTCACCCATTACAAATAGCAAGAAGCTAATTGAGTGTCAACTGATAAATTATATATTGCCAAGGATAGCTGAGTTAGAAGATCCCTAACAGAAGTTTCATGAGGACAGAGTGCATATCATATCCAAACCTTGTATCATTTCCAATACAGTTCAATTAGGCAGCTAGGTGGGTCCATGGATAGAGTGTGCTGGGCCTAGAATCAAGGAGACCTGAGTTCACATTCGACTTCACACTTCCTAATTGTGTGATTAAGGGACGTTTGCCTCATTTTCCTCAGCTGTAAAATGGGGAAAGTCATAGCACCTGCCTCACAGGGTTGTTGTGAGGGGCAATAGAGTTATTTGTAAAGTGCTTACCACAGTGCCTGGCATGTCAAAGGTATTAAATAAATGCTTATTCATTGCCCTTCCTCAGTATTCTGTATAAAGAAGCTGCTTAATAAGCCTTCATTGAGTGACTGAATAAAAAAGATTCTAGGTTCCTTACTGACAAGAATTGTTTTCTGTTTTATTCTTTAAGGTAACCAGTGTATTTCTTTCCCTACCCTTCCCAACTCCTACACCTGATCTGTTTGAATGGGACTCATGGAGGCCATTCTATGGAGCATATATGTAGCTGAATCTATGGTTTAGTCTCTTGAGTCCCATGGTAGGTCCTCTCCCAGTGACATAAATGCTCTGGTTCCTTGTTGAAAAGGGCATAACCAAGAATTCTTGATGGGTCCTTGAGATACCATCATAGTGAAGTGTGTTGAAGAGGACAAGTAACTGACCAGAAAGACTATCTTACTGATTAGATTTTCAGAGGAGTGATTGTGTATCTTCTCCTCAACCCCATCCCCTGCTTCCTTTGAGTTCATCACTTGGGACCCAATAAGCTTCTCCTGGACTTCCATTAAAGAAATGGGGGGGGGTCTCACTTCTCTCTCCACCATAGCAATGAACCTACATAGACTACATGCATATAGCAGAGAACCTGGGCACATGCCTTTGCTCATTGACAAGTCCCTGGCTGCCTCTTCAGCTTCATATTTCTTTTTCTGAACACAGGTGACGGAACAATGGTATTAAGGTGGTTTTTCTAGCCTTGGTGACTATGTTATGATATCAGGAATTCTTGAGTGCTGGCTGGCAGCAGGAGGTGCTTTTGGCAACTGTACCCTTCTCAGAAGGGATGGCTACTACCAAGATAAGACATGATTACTTGACTGTCCTGGAAACATATGGACCTTGAGTAAGTTATTACTAAAATAAAAAATGGTGAAAGTGAAATATTCCCCAATTCCATAAACCTTCTGGGAGTCTTTGCCTTCTGGAAGACTATAATAAAAGTGATGAGTTTTTTATGAATCCTTTGAGTATTTCATGTATTTTTATATCTAGTTAGGGGCTCTTCAGTGCTTTCTATGAAGTTTCTTGTTTTAGGTATTTTTAATGACTGTTTCTTTGGTTTTTTTTATGCTTTATACATTTTTATTTTTTGGTATGGGAACTATAGCAGTATCATACCTAATTTACTTTGTACATTGGATAATATTTAGATGAAAATTTAAGAATTTCTGTTGGGGAGATCCTAGGCAAGAGCCAAACCTAAGCTTTGCTTAAGTATTTCTCTAATGTTCTACTAGGGGGTTGTATCACAATGAACCTGTGGGGGCAGTGAGAGAAGCCTATCCCCTCTCTTTAAGATCAAGCTCCTCCATGGCTGAACCTGATTGATAGAAGCCAAGAGGTGGGACCCTTTGGTAGAAAAAAAGGCAATTTGAACTCTGTGATGATGGTCATTACGTTTCTACCACTCATTGCGGTAGAACATTTTAAGTTCCGAACTGCCTCCCTTCCTCCCTCCCCACCATGTGCTAGAGAAGGCTCCATTTGATGCAGACTTATAAATATATGTAAAAACATACTGTATGTATGTGTTTCTATTTTTCAATTCTTTCTCTGTTGGTGGATAGTAGTAGGTCTGTATAGTTGATTTTAGCATTGATAGTCATCTGGAATTATGTCCAACATGCCTTGTATATGTGTGTGTGCTTGTCCTTCAAAAGAAGGAAGAAGACCATGCCATCAGAGAAATAATGACATGACTTGCACTTGACTTTGTTTTGAGGGAGGGAGGGCTCTGCAGGTCACCAGCCTCACTTCTCCTCCAGAGCCATCTGAATCCAGTGACCAGATATTCATCAGGATGACTGGAGATGACCCAGGATGAGGCAATTGGAGTTAAGTGACTTGCCCAAGATCATGAAGCTAGTGAGTGTCAAGTGTCTGAGGTGAGATTTGAACTCAGGTCCTCCTGACTCCTGCACTGGTGCTCTATGCACTGTACCACCTAGTTGCCCCATGCCTTGTATATACTCTCCAGCAATACAATTAGTTCTGTTTCCCAAGGTGATCTGGGGGAAAAGGAGAAGAACCTACATCTTCTAAAACATTTATAGCAACTTTCTTTGTGATGGTAAAGAACTGGGAATTGAGGGAATGTCCATCAATTGGGGAATGGCTAAACAAATTGTGGGATATGATTGTGGTGAAGTGTTATTATGTTGTAAGAAATGATGAGCTAGTTGATTTTTAGAAAAACGTGGAAAGACTTTCATGAAATGATGAAAAGTGAAGTGAGTAAAATCAAGAGAACATTGTATATAGCAACAGCAATATTGTTCTAAGAATAATTGTGAATAGCCAAGTTATTCTGATTTATAAAATAATAAGATAGATTCGCAAGCAAACACATAGAAAAAATGAAGAGGATCTATGACATGTTTAAAGAATTCAATGAAAACAATCAACCAATTAAGGGATCTAAATTTTTTAATAGTGTCATCTTTAGCATTAAGTTATCTGGAAAATTCAGTTCAACAGATATTGATTAAGTGCCTACTATGTGCAAAACTCTAGAGATTCATAGATAAATAAAAAATACAACTGATGTCAAGAATTTGACAATTTTCTGTCATGGAAATACTTGGACACAAATGATAAGATGATACACAATGGGAAAAGGAGATAGTTTAGAGGGGAAAGAGTTCTCTGAGAGGAAAAGGAAACTGACAGCTTAGCTTGGACCACTCATGACCCTCTAGAAATGACTTTGGATGAGACCCTGGCCTGTCCCCATATTTCTTAGCAAGAAGTTAAGGATGACCAGGTGTCTATGCAGTAGAAAAAGGTGGGCTGGAAGAATGACAAAGAAAACCAAAATAAATTACTGAGAATATGAGAAAGCCTGAAAGGCTAAAGGGTCTGTGGGATAAAGCTCAAGTGCAAAACATAGCTCACAAGCAGTCAAAATGAAAGAAAGTATCCTAAAGACAGAAGGAAGAATGACACTCAGACACTGAGTAATTATTTTACTAAAAAAGAAAAATGAATCAAAATTCCCCAAATAAAAAAAAGAGTTCTGTGATATCCCAAGAGACCATTGGCCAATATCTTGATACTCCAGAGTGACACAAAAGAGGAACACAATTTTTCAATACCATAATTAATGTAGCAACACAGACTCTGAACCCCCTCCCTCTTCCAGAATGGGGCTGGCTATGTCTCCCCTTCAGAGTAGGGAGTGCCCTTGAGGGACAGCAGTGGAATGACTTCCTCTAATCCTACGACTTTAACCCCTTATTCTGTTCCTCTCTCCCACTGTTAATGACCAGTATTTAGTGCCCCAGTGCCATTTAACCCATTCGCTTTTACAAAGGATTATTTATTGTGAAAATGTGGCAAGGATAGCAACATTTTCCCCCTCCCCAACATCTAAGGATACATTCTTACATGTACTCCCTCAGCCCATAGGTAGCATGGGTTTAGACTTCACTCAGTATTTACCTACCCAGCACTTGCCCCAGTAATTTCATTTCCTAAATCTTCATTGCTGAGACATGAATAAGTTTGCATCTCTGCTACTATTAGATTGAATGGGGCAGGTTGCTTAGGACTTTGTTTCTTACTGTGCAGCTTCCAGCAAATCCCAGCATGCACTCTGCTCCTGAACTCCTGATACTTACACAATTTCGTGACACACAAAATCATAGCTATCTCTAATCTTCTTCACCTAAAAACAGGAAAAGATAGAAACGACTGAGACAGAAGTAACAACGCGAACATGAGTTCATGGGCTACATAACTCCAGTGGGGAAATAAAGTCCTGAACCCTCTCTCTCTGCTCAGGGCTTAGCTTTTACCTCCTCACTAGAACATAGCCAGGCAGGACAAATTCAGAGTCAAGAGATTTGCTTTGGCTGCTTAGATTTTGTGGCTTTTTTTTTTAATGCACTCCAGTGCCTGCCACTTAGCCAGTCTATCTCTCCATCATGTAGTCAGCAGAAAAGAACCATGTCTGTGTATGCTCCAGATCAGGTACAGGGCCCTTGAATTACAAGTCATCGTGAGGCTCAACATCCTTTTCCATATGAGAACTGTCCTATATTACAGGAAGAGAGAAAATAAGTATTTATTAAGTACCTACTGTGTACCAGGAGCTATATTTATAAATATATTTACAAATATTATCTCACTTGATCTTTACAATAATGGGAAGTAGGGCCTATTATTAACTACATTTTGCAATTGAGGAAAAGGAGGCAGAAGTTACGTGATTTGTTTGCTCTGGGTCACACAACCAGTAAGTGTCTGACACTAGATTTCAGCTCAGATCTTCCTGACTCCATGTCCAGTGACCTCTCCATTATACCACTTAGCTGCCTTATTATACTAGGAATGAAATTAGTTTGGAAATCATAGATCTCAATACAGAATTTTTAAAAAATAGAGCACAAAATTTAGAAAATAAGGTTTTTAGAAAATAAGAGAATATTTCTAAGGAAGTAGAGACTCTAAGAAACAAAAATACAGATGATAAGGGAGGGGAAAACTGGCAGAGAGGTGAGAGAAGGCAGGAAGTAAATGGGAGATGGAATAATCTTGTTTAGTTAGAACGTAGAGTTCCTAGAAGGGATTAGTATGAGATAAAGCCAGGAAGACAGGTTGGAACCATATTGTAGACAGAACTGGCTTCCAGGATAAGAAATTCATACTTTATTCATTGGACACTGGAAGTGACTGAATATTGTTTTTTACTGGAGGAGTAACATGGGACAGCCTGGTGGCACAGGGGATAGAATGCCAGGCCTGGAGACAGGAAGATCTAAGTTCAAATCTGGCTTCAGACGGACCCTGGGCAAGTTGCTTAACTCTGTTTGCTTCAGTTTCCTCTTCTATAAAATGAACTGGAGAAGGAAATGGCAAACTACTCCAGGATCTTTGCCAAGGAAAGGATCATGAAGCATTGGACATGAAGGAAAAAAAAAACCACACAATCAAAGAATTTCAATAAGATTATAAAATCACAGAATTTGAGTTAGGAGAAATCTCAGCAGCCTCATGTTCAAACACATGAAAAGAATCCCCATTATAACATGCCTACAAATGGCTACCTCTCCTCTACCCAAAAACCTCAAACGTGGAAGAATTCCGTAACTTTGAAGAAGGCAAATCATTCCACTCTGCAGCAGTTGTGATGAATGTTTTTCCTGATGTTGAACCTAAGTTAGCCTCTATGAAACTCCCATACTTTGCTCTTGGTTCTGTCTTCTGAGGCCGAACAGGAACAAACCTAATCTCTCCTCTACATAGCAGCTCTTCAAATAATTGAACACAGCCATCATATTCCCCTGAATTTTCTTTTTTCTAGGTTAAACTGCTCAGTTGATTGAGATGATCCTCCTAGAATGCAGACTCAAGACCTTTCACATTCTTGTCTGTCCTCTGAACAATATCATCCCTTCAGTGTTCTTAGACCATGGCACTGAGAACTGAGTATGATACTCCACATGAGTTCTGATGAGAGGAAAGCAGAGTGAGACCATGGTCTCACTATTCCTGGACATTATGCCCCTCCTAATTTAATCCAAGATTGTATTAGATTTTTTCTTCTACCCCATCATAGCACTAATTCCTATTAAGCTTGCATTCCACTAAACCCCATCCCCTCCATTCTTTTTTCAGGACTACTTCTGTCTAACCATGGGTCCACCATTTTATAACTGTGAAGCAGCTATTTTTGTACCCAAAGGCAAGACTTTATATTTATCCCTATTGGATTTATTCCCACTAGAAGCAACCTGATTGGTGTCAACTTGATAACTCTAGCTTGTCACCCTGACTCTTGGGATTGCTTGGGTATTTCAATAAGGACTAAACAACAAGCGGGAAGGCTGATTGGGGGTGATTTTTAACAATTTGTGTGAGAAGATGTGAAGATTTGAACCCACAATGGTTGTGGCAGAAGCAGAGAAGAACTGATGAATGCCAGAAATATAGGAACAATAAAATGAACAGGGCTTCCATTTGTCACTTTTCTTGTGTAAACAGAAACATAACACTATAAGGTCATCTCACTTTCCTGCCTTTATCTAGAAAAAAAGTTGTAACAGAGTTATTTTTTTTTTAAATTTCCCATTGAAATGGTACTAGGTAGGTAGTTTTCTTTACTACAGAAATTCCTATCTCATACATAAATGAAGAAGGAGGAAAAGACAGGTAGGCAGGCAGCAATGCCCATGTGTCTTCCAAGACCATGGTCTGGATTAGTTACCCAGAACACTATCTCTGCATAAGCTTCTAGATCATGTCCTATTAAGCAAGGCCTCTTTATACACATGAGCAAATGTAGGTTCTTGCCTTGGTCTTGTGTAAGTCCCCAAAAGTACACCTAGCCTCCCAGTGACTGAGGTCCTCTAAGTTCAATTCAGGGTTTAAAATGAAAAAGTTCTTCTCACATAAGATTTGAGCACTGCTTTAAAACACCCTGTACCTTCTTTTCCCATTAAGATTCTTACCTCCTTAAAGGAATACATGGTCAGATTTTAGATTGGAGTATATTTGCTGAATGGACTGAGAATTAAAATTCTACAAAACTGAACTTATCCAATTGGTGAATTGCCACTTCTGGCAAGATCTGAACTTGGGACTCATTAGCAGGATTATTTCTGCTTAAGATGTGATCTTTCCCCTTAAGATGTGAGTTCACAGTTTCAAGTTAATCAGCCAAAGGCTGTATGCAAAGGAGCACTTTCAGGTCCCTCCCTAACCCAGAACCACAATCGTAAATAGGGAGGAATAGTGATTCCACTGAGTATTACATTCAGAATCTCCTGCTCAGCCAATTGTCAGATGAAATCCAGAGTATAGGTCTCTCTGATATAACTACCATCACCCTCAGCCCCTTATTGTAATATTCATTCTCTAATTAATTGTTAACCAATCAGAGTTGATGGCCACCCTCAGGAATATAAACTAGGAATCAGTTGTCATGGTTGTCTTTGTTCTAAGACAGAGAGGGCCAAATGACCATGAACACACATGCTGGCACTATTAATATGATGATTAAATTACCCAAAAATTAGGTCTCTTGAATTTTAAATATTACAGCTTAACTAATTAAAGGACTCTTCTTCCTTCTAGGATTTAAATACAACATAGGGCAGCTAGGTAGTATAGTGGATAGAGCACCAGTGCAGGAGTCAGGAGGACCTGAGTTCAAAGCTCACCTCAGACACTTGACACTAGCTGTGTGACCTTGGGCAAGTCACTTAACCCCAATTGCCTCATCCTGGGTCATCTCCAGTCATCCTGATGAATATCTGGTCACTGGATTCAGATGGCTCTGGAGAAGTGAGGCTGGTGACCTGCACAGCCTCCCTTACTCAAAACAAAGTCAAGTACAAGTCATGTCATTATTTCTCTGATGGCGTGGTCTTCTTCAGCAATGAAGGACAAACACACACACCATCACCCAAAGCTGCCCCAGTTAGTCCAGTGTCCCCCCAAATTCATGCCATCATCTTTCTGCTCTTGCTGCATGTATCTCTCTGGCATACCTGGAATGCCTAGTGGGGTTCTCCCTGGAATGTAATCCAGTATGGATTCCACAAAACAGATAGCTATTTTTTAAATGTGCCACTGAAATGAGATGGCAACAGAATTTTCCATGTGTGCCTCCATTAATCTGCTGAGATCACACAAACCATATATACCCTTCCTCTTTTGCCACCTTCAGGGTAGAAAAATAGAAGAAAATGCTAAAGAAAAGACTAGCCTTCTTAAATAACTGTTCCACTAGAAAAGGAGATTTCACAATTTGTCCTAAAAATTCGGTACAGTGTTCAAACAGCCCTAATAGTCAAAAAGTTTTCACTTAATGTAATCTATTCTTCTGGGGGCAATTAGCTAAAGTTCAAACTCTTTTTTTATGATTAGAAAGCTGAAAGCAACAGTACCTTGATAATGGTGAGGTATTGAAATAGAAAGGAAGGAAAGAGTCATTACCTGCTGAAAGAAAAACGACATGAAATAAGGGGCTAGATTCAGAGCAAAGATTAAAATAATGTGAGCTGAGATTCTCAAAATGCCAATAAAATAATTTTGGAAGAATGAATTTTATTAGGAATAAAAATTTAAACTTAAATGTTTGCTTAACTATTTTAAAGCTGGAATATATCTACGTAGATTACGTACAATCTGTTTCAGGGAATGAAATTAGAGAAATTCTATAAAGACATGGATAAGATTCTTCAAATTGACATATGTTTTTGTATTTAGTGATTTAAAAGTACTTTGGGGCATAGGTAAGAATGATGAAAAACATTTTTTAATGTGATGCAGGATTAAAGAACGAGAAGACTCATTAGATTACATCTCTATCAAAGTACAAGGCAGAGGTTACAGCGCTGAGCTAAGAGAAAAAGAAATTAGAGAACATGTACTTCATGGTCGCAGAGGACAGTTTAATATTAACAACTGCTTTTAAATCTAGAGTTACCTTCTAATGTCAATTAAGGAAAATTACTGGTCATTTGGCTCTTGTCTACCTTCTTTTCCTGTTTTAAAAACATACAAATAAACCACTAAAATGTAACATTTGTGTCAACCACATAAATATAACATTCAAGTACTATTAGAATTTGTCTTTACTTAATAATTCACCTTATAGTCAAACATTCATTAACCTAAAGCAAAACAACAATTTGGTTTGAAATCCCATATCATTAGCACATTTAAAATGCATGTATAGTTCTTAATTGACATTCCAGTGGATAAACATTAACCCAAACAATATTATAAGCAACTAGTCTTAGACTCCTTTAAATTCTAACTATTTTCTGCATTTTCAATGAGTTGCTTGTGTGGCATTGTCACATGGTTGCTTAAAAATTAAAGTTAAACAAATATTTTAGTCTTAATGATGGTTGTCCATTTTAAGAATTTAAGGTGTCCATTCAATTTAAAATTGTATCTTTATCACGAATTTTCTCCCCTTTACCTTGAAGAGCTGAATTAGTTAATCTTAAAATCCATTTTAAAAAACTAAGTTCTAAATTCTGTCTCTGTCTCTTTCTCTGTCTCTCTCTTTATTTCTCTCCAACCCATTAAGAAGGCAAGTAATATGATATCCATCATACATGTGAAGTCATGCAAAACATTTCCATATTTGCCATGTTGAAAGAAAAGCAAGAAAAATAAAGTGAAAAAGTATGCTTCAATCTGCACTCCTAGCACATCAGTTCTCACTCTAGAAGAGGATGGCATTTTTTCATTAGGAGTATTTTGGAATTGTCTTGAATCATTGTTTTGATCAGAGTAACTAAGTCTTTCACAGTTGACCATCGTTAAAATATTGCTGTACTATGTACAGCTCACTGGTTTTTCTCACTTCACTCTGCAACAATTCATATAGGTCTTTTCAGGCTTTTCTGAAACCATTCCCCTGGTCATTTCTTATGACAGTTTTCTATGATAATCACATACCACAACTTGTTCAGCCAGTACCCAATTCACAGGCATCTCCTCAATTTTCAATTCTTTGCCACCACAAAAACAGCTGCTATAAGTATTTTTATACATATAGATCTTTCAATTTTCTGTTCTGTCCTTGGCATATAGACCTAGTAACAGTATTGTTGGGGCAGAAAGTATGGACAGTGTCATAACCCTTTGGATATAGTTCCAAATTTTTCTCCAGCATCATTGGACCAGTTCACAACTCCACCAACAGTGCATTTGTGTCCCTATTTTCCCATATCTTCCCCAGCATTTGTCATTCTCTTTTTCTGTCATGTTAGTTAATCTGATAGGTGTAAGGTGGTATCTCAGAGTTGTTTAAATTAACATTTCTCTGATTAGTGAATTTTTCATATGGCTGTTGATAGCTTTGATTTCTTCTTATGAAAACTGTATGTTTATAACTTTTAACCTTCTATTGTTTGGGAAATGGAATTTTTAAAACATAAATTTGACTTAGTTCTTTATATATTTGAGAAATTGGGTCTTTTTTGGAGAGACTTTCTATAAATTTTCTTCCATTTTTCTTGCTTTCCTTCTGATTTTGGCTTCATTGGTTTTGTTTGTGTAAAACTTTTAAAATTCGTGTAATCAAAATTATCTATTTTATGTTCAGTGATTCTCTCTATCTCTTTTTTGTTTTTTCCTAAGAATACATATATATTTAGGATCTTATAATTCCATAATAAAAAGTCATTCTCTCATCCTGTACTGGATTACATGTAGTGTCTCCGAAAAATTACTACACAATCTCTCCATTAATGCCTGGGACCAGGCAACCTATTCCATTGTTGCACTACTTTAATTGTTACAAATTTAATACTTATATTTTCCTGAGAGAGTGCTAAGAACCACAACTTTGAGACCATATAAGAACAAAAACTTAGCTATTGGCATACTAAATATGTCATTGGCCAATCACATATTACTGAAGGAACTACCATTTCATTATAAACAAAGCCAGAAGACAAGAAAATTTCACCTAAAAGGAAGGATACTCGTAGGTTCTTCTTGCAGAAGCAAATTAAATAGTTGACTGAATAACTTTCATCATTCATTTAATCACCGAGAATCTTCATTTTTATGGAACATTTGGTTATTTCACATCTTGTTGTTTATGGCAAATCTCTATCAAAAGATGATCATGATGAAAATGATTTCAGCTTACGTGCCAACACCTATTACAAATTATGAGGAGGCTGAGAAATTCTAGGAACACCTTGATAAAATCCTAAAATTAAAATCAATATATACTTTAACACTCAGTGACTTCAAAGCATGTGGGCCAAGCAGTGGGCATAGGCAAAGCCCATGAAAAAAATATGTTGAAAAATGTGATTCAGGAGCCTCACACCTATACCTCATGAAAAGCATGAGCAATAAAAAGCATAAAAAGCAATAAGCAAATAACCAGGAGGCACTTGACTTTGTGAGCACCAAATACTAAAAACAAATTTAAGTTAATTATATTTTAATGGACAGGAAATGGCTCATTCCTCATGTGAAAGTCATTCCTGAATCTCCTGTGTATTCTGTGGTCAGACTACCATAAAAAATGGGAAATGTATAAAACAAAATATATTGACACTGACTATATACATTTCATCAGTAACTAAATAAACATCAGTAAGTAGTTATTAATAAGTCTACTTTAATTTGCATGTAAAATTTTGAAGATTATCATCTATCAAGCAATCAGTCAGCAAACTTTTATTAAGTATTTACTCTGTGTTAGGCATTCTGGGTACTGGTGACATAAATACAAAAAAACTGAAACAATCCTTATCAGTATAAATAACAAGAAAGACTGTGTGCGTGCATGCATGCATATACATTCATATATAAACAATAAGGATATACAGAATAAATATAAATAAGATAATAACAAACACAAAATAGTTCAATACAAGGTAGATTAAGAGAGAGGACTGTAGCAGAGGATGGAGGAAGGCTTCATTTAGAAGGTGGTGCTTGACTGAATCTTAAAGGCAAAAAGTATTCTATGAGGCTGAGGGGAGAAAGAATTTTATTCCCAGGGATGTAGATGGCCACTATAAAGGCAAAGAGATGGGAGTGCCATGTGTGAGAAATGGAAGGAAAACTGATTTTTCTGTATAGATACAGAAGGGGTCAGTATGGGTTTGATGTACATTATAGCAGGAAAGATCAGTGGGGAGCAGATTGTGAGGGGCATTAAGAGCTAAATAAAAGAATTTATAATTTACCCTAAGTACAACAGGAAGTCACTGGAGTTTATGGAACAGAGATAGTAAGATTAAATCTACCAAAAATATCCTTGATAAGAATATTAGAAATCACCTTTTGTGGCATTTCATATCTCCTCTGCCTCACATTTGACAAAAAGACTTAACAGATTAAAAATATCGGTGCACTTATTATTTGTTGGCTATAAAAGGGAAATAATTAAGAAGAAAAAAAGTCATTTTAAACCAGAAATTCTTAACTTGTGGTTCACCGGTCCATGGACAGATATCAGGTGGTTGGTAAACTGAGACTGGAAAAATTGCATCTTTATTTTCAATAATCTTTGTTTATCTTTGCAGTATTATGTATTTAGTTTCATGCATCTAAATTTTTTTTTCTGAGAAGAGATTTATAGGCTTCACCAGACTGCCAAAACGGTTCATAACACACAGCTAGTTAAGAATCCCTGACTTAAAGATTTTCCTCCAATAATGTGTCTTTCATGAGTATGTCAAAATTGTACAAGATTACTTTAAATATATAAAAAATAAACTTGTTCACCCTCTTGTTACTTTAAAAAGTTTTAAAATTTAATTTAATTTTTATATTAATGAACATTTTTCCCTTCCAACCTGCTCCCTACATTTCATTGGGAAGAAGAGAAAAGTAAAATAAAATCTGTGTAATAAATATTCTTACTCAAGAAAATATTTTCCCCTAGTGGTTATTTACAAAAATATACATATCATTTTACATCTTGGCTCCATGACTTTTTTGTCAGAAAGTAGGTGGCACCTGCTTCACCAAAGTTCTCCTAGAATCAAAATTGGTCATAGGATTGATCAAGGTTACTTGTCTTTTGAAGTTGTTTGTATTTACAGTGTTGTAATTATATAAATTGTTCTCTAGGTTTTGTTCATTGCACAAGTTCATGCGTATACATCTCACCTAGCTTTCACTGAACCTATTCCATTCATTTCTTAGGAGTATTCCATTGCATTTATATGCCATAATTTGTTGTACAATTTCTCAATTGATAGACATCTTCTTAGTTTCCAGTTCTTTACCATAAAAAGAGCTACTATAAATATTTTTCTACATATGGATCTCATTGCTTTTTAAAATCTCTTTGGGATGAAAGTCTAGCAATGGTATTGCTGGGTCAGAGGGTATACATAATTTAGTCTCTTCTTGGGCACAGTTCCAAATTACTTTCCTAAATCAGCCCTCTAGTAATTAATAGCAAGTGAGGCATAAAACAGAGAGAAATCTGTATGACAAAGTATTCACTACTATAATTTAGGAGATCCAATGTGGATTTTAAAATCAAAGGGGGATTCACTGTAAGTAGAGAGATGTTACAGCTACTTATATTTGTGTATAACAATCTGCTTTTTGGACTAACCTTCAGATCATTGCTGGATCTCAACAATCCAGTCCAATCCAAATAAAATAAAATGAAAAAAAATTTATTATGTGTCTGCAAGCATTGTGCCAAACATTGGAGATGCAATTAATAACAAAACTCCTTCAGGGAGTTTAAAATCTAAAGGGGAAGACAATACAAAAAAAAATAAGGTAGGAAAATAGAAGCAGGAGTAAGGGGCACTAGGGGGTATCTGGTATGGGGCATCTTGTGTGGAGTTGAAGCTAGTCAGAGGGCTGATCTTACCACCCCTCAGGCTGCTGCTATTACCTCTGCTGCCTGCAAGCCCAATGGGATGGTCCTGCTCCCCACTCGAGTCTGGATTCAAGTATAAACATAAAAAACTATGATATTTTCTCTACTCCAGCACTTCAGAGATATTGAGAGGAAACCTGAATATCTCCATCCAGAGAATTATATCCTTCCTCCTCAACAGGGTTCTCTGGAAAGCATATGGGTTATCTGTGATGGCTGTCGTATTGCATGTGCTGTCATTACCTGACTGCTTGTCCTATAGGCAGATTCTATGTTCCCCCTTGTCCTGCTAATTCCATCAAAAACTATATTTAGGAATAGCATTCAAGGTTCTTGCTCTCTTGGCTCTGGTTTCCCATTTGCAGGTCATGCTATTGGATCCAGGCACATTGTTCAGAGGAAATGTCACCAAAAAAAATCATGAAAAGTTTACAGTTGAAACCAGAGCAAGTAGTGTGTCCAAAGGGCTGTAGCATCAAACCTGAGAGAGCTCATCACTGCAGTACAAGAGATGCATTGAAAGATGGATAGCCATTGTCCCTGGGTTAATAACTGTGTGGGAAAGAGTAACCAGAAGTTCTTGCTTCTGTTTATAGTGTATATAGCACTCATTTCCCTGTGTGTATGCCCTCACATGGTGGGATTTCATTTCCTGTAGACTGTATAGAATGCCCCTCTTTTACCCCTCCCTCCATAGTGATTTGCCTCATCTTGCTGTGCTTGGAAGCCCATGTTTTCTCATCTTCACATTTGTAATGTTTGGGACCCAGGTACATTCCATCTATACTGAGGAAACAGGCATTGAGAAGCTCACAAGTGAAGATCTAACTTGGGAGAGTGCCCTCACCTGGAAGGGATGAAAGCAGCTTTTGGAGGCAGTTTCTCGCTAAGCTGGTTTAAAATTTTCTGGTCCTGAATATCAAGATGGACCTAGTTCTTGCAACATCAGGACTAGGGATGGCATCAAGAATCACAGAAAGGTGCTCAGAAGAGTTTGGTGAGTTCAAGGAAGTAAAGGCAGAAAGAGGCTCAAATGTTACCTGGATGTTGAAAGAGCCTTCAGCCCATGTTTTTCTTTAATGTAGGCAGTATTTGAATTTTTCCAATTACATGTAAAGACAATCTTCAACATTTATTTATTATAAAATTTTGAGTTCCAAATTTTGTCCCTTCACTTCCTCATCTCTCCTCTCCCCAAGGTGGCATGCAATTTGATTTTGGTTATACATGTGCAAATATGTAAAACCATTTTTAAAAGAAAACCAAAAGCAAGAGAGGAAAAAAATCAAAATTTTGCACTGACTTTAGCTTAAGGGACTTCTCTTAGGTTGTCCTTAAAAACCTCCTTTTGGAAGTACTGCTTTTTAACCCATTTCTTCTCCACTTTTTTCTCTTGGAAAGAGAAAGATACAAACTTTGTCTGGAATTCTCTGAGAATATTTAGAGTATGGCATATCCCTATAGTGCTGGACACTGAGCTTTCTTTCTGGCCATCATTCTAAGTTTATCATCAGCAAAATGGATCTTGGAATCTAACTCCTTTTCCCTTTGTTTCTCTTGGGAAACCTGCCCTTCTGAGGGACAAGTCAGGACCCTGCTCCCAGGCCTTGGAAGTTGAACGCACAGTGACTAGAGGAAACCCAACAGGAGGCAATGAAAGCAGGCAGAAATGGGCAGAAAGAATTAGGAAGGTGAGGGAGGAAGAAGGGAACTGTATAGTTAAGTTCAAAGCCTTGACTTTCAAGATTTGTAGGCCTTAGTCATATCCCTGACTTCTGGATGTTGGCATTGAGACTGGTTGGTCTACAGCAGATGAAAGTTAGTAGATAAAAGTACTTCCCCAAATGTAAAAACATTTCAGAGAAAATTTCCATTATAGGGGAAAGAAAAGGCAGGGAAGGTCAAGATAGTTTCCTGTCTTGTGTTTTTATGTACAACAGCCTGACTTCCTCTTATCTTGGACTCAGACTTACAGAAGTACACTTTACAAACACTACATGTGCAGAGATTATTACAACTACAGAAAGGGATTTCCCACTATTAGCTAAGCTTTTGGAATACCTGGCTACTTATTGACCCAAAGTGAATGCACGCTAAGGTGGAATATTTGTTTTCCTATTTCCAGTGTCAAGGCTAATTTAAAATAAGACTCTACTCATTAATTCAACATGTACAGTATAAAGGAGATTAATATATGCATAGGTGCACTGACATATATGTTTCACACTAGGAGTACAACAAAGGAAATCATTCAACCGTAGGTGATGATTGTTGATTAATCAACAGGGTTTTGACTAGTTTGGGTATGTGCATGCACAAACACACCCAAGTCTATGTCCCTATAGCCAAGTGCAATTGTCAACCAGCACAATTTGGAGACTGTGTTGCCTTATGTAAAAAAGAAAAAGAAATAAAAGAATCTAGAGAGAACATCTCTCTTTCTGCAAAGCAGAGTGAGTTGAAAGTCCTGTTTCTGCCCTCTATCAAGAAAGGCACTGGGAAGAGTATGGTATGCCAGCTGAGGGAGGTGGGGTCAATCAAGGATTAAGGTAACAGTATGGTGATGAGTTTGGAAGTGATGAGCTTTTCTTAGGAGAGGTCTCTTGTTATGTTGAGTTAAAATAAGGCAGAGCAGCAGGTGCAAAATAGAGTGAGATCCATGATCATTCAGATATTTGACCTAATTATCTATTCAGAAAAATACAACATTGATAAAGAGTACCTACTCTCCAGATTATAACATGTATTTGAGTTTATATAGAGTTTATTCATCAGTATCTATTCATATCTTGGAAAAACTGAAAATGGAAAATCATCTGGGCCCATTGATCAGAGTAAGAATAGGTTAGACTGCTTTTGAGAAAATATACAATTCTTTGAACAATTCCAACTTGCCCTATGAAACAAATCCCATCTTTTGGACACTGATATTTTTCTGATAGTATTGTATGACTGCAAGTTAGAGAACGCCATAGCTTCTAAAGAACTGAAGGTGGAAATCACATAAAAAGCAATGGAAAGACGTGGTAGCTGTTGAAAGGCAACAAAGAAAAGGTATGAGAATTATCACTGAATATCATGGCAACAGCAAAAGAAAATTAATGAAGAGCCCAAATGCTCCTTTGGTATTCTCATGATGTCAAAAGAACAGTAGAAAGGCCCCGGCAGAAATATTAAGTAGACTATCTACGGAGAACTTATGCGACAATATTGTGGAGTCAAGTTAAATGAGGTTTAAATGAATTGCATTCTGTATCACTGAAGATGATACACATATTGGTGGAATTGCTGGAGTACCTTGAGCTGGAATCCTCTTACTGATCTGTCCTCAAGAGGGGCCCAGAACTTTGTGCTGTATGAATATATGTGCTAGCATGCAACTGAGACTGAACCTTTTTTAGTAAGAAACCCCATTGTTCTTTCCAATATTTCACTAACATTTTTGAAATCTCATCTACAACTTACTCTTTGGTTGTGTTTTCAATTTACTATTACTAACAGTAAGATACTAATTTAATTATGTATCCTTGGGCAAATCACTCAACCTCAGTTTCTTCATCTGTAAAACGGGGAGTTAAAAGATTTCATTGTTTCTCAGCTTGTTTAAATGTAAACGTCCCTTTAAAATGTCAGAAATTACCCCGTACAGACACATACACACAAAAGCATTTTTGTTGTGTATTTTCTTGAAGGTTAATCAAGATAAAAATGACAATACTTGGCATGCCTATGGATTTATTGCCTCTTACCATAGTTCCTCAGAACCTCGTAAACTTGTAATCCATATATTGGAGACCACAAAGATCCTTTTAGCTCTAAAATTCTATAATTCAACATTGAGATTACATGAATGTTTGATTGTACCCTGAATTAATGTACTCATTCATTCCTACCCACTCTCTACTTGTTTCCCCTCCAAATACATCTTGAGAATTTTTTAAATTCTGGAATAATTAATCCACTCTCCTTGCAATTTTTTCCTTATTTTAATAAGTAGTCATTGGCTGTCAGCAAAGCTTCTCTAATAACAAAGACCTTTGTCTTTGATAAAGATCCCCTCCAAAAAAAAAAAATTAAAGAAACAACTAAATATTTGTTAGTAATTGAAGGACTAGAGAGAAAAAAACAATCAGATCTTACTGTCCCTGCCTTAACTATCACAAGTGAGTCACCTTTAATCACTGTTCTCCCCTTCCCCAAAAGATAACCATATTCTAGTTTGTCTTTTTTCCAATTCCCCTGGAATGAAGGTGGTAGGTTGCTGGATTTTTTCATGTTTTTCCATTGCTCTGAGGAGAGGTGTCACAACCTTTCACTCACAAAGAAATTATTTGCCTCTCCAATTCTCCCATCAGCATAACCTTTCTTTGAAGCAATAGCAAGAAATTGCTGAAAATACTCTTAGGACATCTACATTCTAAATCATTTTGTTAGTAACTAATGAATAACTTGAAGAGTCACTGATCCTTAGTAAATAAGGGTTAGAATTTTTAAAAATTAATGAAGTTTATCAAGTGTGGCAGCATACTGGTCTTACGATGTTTGCAGAATTCCCTCTTCCTTCTGGTTTCAGGGTAAAAATAAGAGGAAGAAGAAAATTGAAAGCCACTAAAATTAAGAAAAATTTCAACTAGTGTATATTTGGTCCATTTCTCATTACTTGATTCAACATCTCTGTCCTTACTAATATTCTTATTTCTCCCTTTCAGGTACCTTAAAGAAAGACCAAAACCCTTGAGTACCCAGTGGAATCACTGGCTTTTTGGGGATTGCAGGCTCAGTAATGTTCCAGTAAAGAATACTGTGGAAGCAAGACCAAGTCAGAAAAGTGAGCCTTCTCAGTCCTCCCCAAAGCATTGTATGTAGACAATTACCATCTCAAAGACCTGCCCTGGCTAGTATATATGGAATTACATCTGAAAGATAGTATGGTGGAGCAAAAAGAGAAGGCTGGCTTTGGGTTCAGAAAAAAAAATATGTTCATCCCCTGCCTCTAGCACAAACTAAATGAGTAAACATGATCAAGTTACTACCTCTCCATGCTCTAGGCAACCTTTTAAGATGTGAAGTTACAGATCAGTTGCTATCTACATTAGTGGAGGGAGATTCCACATTGGGATACGTGCATGTTGATAAAATCTCAAGTCCAGATGCTTATGTATAGTTTAGTCATATCTAACTTTATGTCACCCATAAACTTTGTCCATGGGGTGTTCTTGGCAAAGATACTGAAGTGATTTGCTATTTCCTTCTCTAATGTCTCCATTTTGCAGATGGGGAACAGAGGTAAGTAGCTGTGTGCCCAGGGTCACACAGGTATTAAGTTCCTAAAGTCAAATTTGAACTCAGATCTACCTGACTCCAGACCTGGTATTCTATTCACTGTGTTACGTAGCTGCCCTTTATGTACAGTTCTTATTGTTATTTTTCTTTGAATTTCTTTTTTTGGCATTTATGGTTTTTATAAATTTAATAAACAGTCTAAAATATGCAAACTTTAACATGCATGAAAAATGAAATTGAAAGTGCAGTAGAACGATTAAATATTTAAAAAGAAATGCCAGAACTTCCCTTAGCAATAATGTTTCTTATTCCACTTTTAAAATGGTGGCAAGAATAGTTTACTAGTAGTGCAGTGAGCATAGGACATGAGGCAAAACTTGTAAAAGCTTTATGAAAAAGTGGACACAAAACATCTCTGAATTTATTTACCACGTTTAACATATAGAAAGAGAAAATTTTCTCTCAGAATGATACATGCTTGAATTAAAAGATTATTTAACAATCTTGCTGCATTATTTCTTGTAGCCAGATTTTTGTCAGACTTTTAAAAAACTTACACACTTACTCTTTTCCATATCTGTTTGTAATTAAAATGGTCATCCTACTCTCATTATCTTCAATATCCCTAGACCTAGAAAATACAAATCCCTAGAGCTAAGTACGCTTGGGAGTTCAACTTCAAACACGTTTGTGGATAGCTTAACTAAATCATAGGAAATAGAGACAGAAAAGATTAAATTTCTTTTTGAATTGCCCTTTGACTGATTTCATCTAGGTCCTGGGAATAGTTCCATATTTGAATTTGCATGAAAGGAAATGGAGAATGGACTAAAACCTTCACTTCAGAAGAGCACTTTAGTGACTATTCTTCGCCAAATTCAGCAGTGCCTAATGCTTTTTAAAATGATAACTCTCTAGGAGTCAAGTGAATGCACCCTAAGGCTGTGTACTTTTCCTCAGATTACATCATTTACTGAGCCAATCAGTTTCACTTCTTTATAAAGTACTACATGACATGCAAGTCAACTCTGTCTGGTAATTTAGGAATAAAAGCATCACTTACAGATTCTAAGATGGATTATATATAGAGGACAAGCCCCCTATTAAAATGATATGCTTACTTTCAGAATGATGTGGAGGGAGATGACCATGATAATTGCTATATTAACATATTGAGTTTGTAGGTAAAGGAAGTTACTTTGATGGAACTGTGATGTGGATAACAACTCATTCTTTACCTTTTTCCCCTATGTAATCCTTGTCTATGCACTCCCATAAATTCTTGAAAGCAAGTCCATACAACAAGCTAAAGAATTTCTTATAGTCCCCTTGACATTGCATAAATAACAGCGGAGTACAGGTTAAAAACCAGTCATTTGATCATATATGATTCTGAATAATGCTTAAATACCAATCATCAGGGATCAAGAAGACAGCAGGAAATTGGGGAGATTCTCTATAAGGATGTGAGAGTGTTGTGGCAGATGACAACAGCATAGTCATCATAGACTGGAATATGGAGTAGCACTGTCTATTTTGTGTATATGTTATGTTAAACAGTTGCTATTGTGTACTCTTGAAGTGATTAAAGAAAAAATAACTCCTTAGTTCTAACTTCATTAAAATCACTTTAGCCCAGGGAACAAAATTGTTTAAGTGATTATGAACCTCTTAAGAAGCCAGTATAGTTTGGTTTCCAACTCATTCCATAACCTGATGTAATAGAAAAAGCACTAGAATGAGAGTCAGGAGACTCTGGGTTCATGATTCATCTCTGTAATTATCTGCCTAGATAACTACCACAAATCACTTAACCTCTTTGGGTCTTGATTTCATCACAAATAAAATGATGTGGTTGGACTGAATTATCACTAACACCCCTTGTAACTCCAAATATTTTTACTCTAAAATATAGCACCCTGAAAAGCTTTTTGCCCCTAAAAACAGGAATGGGAGGGAAATAGTGAATATAGAAAAGGTATCCAGCTATATTTTGTTCTTTCAAAGAATAGTAATAGTAAAAAATGTATTGCTCCATTTCATTGTCTAAAGGATAGATGTTTTTACCAATATTATTTCCTCCACAAAGATCACTATCTCCTCTATATTTTATTGAGTTGCTTTATGAATTATTGTTTATGAAAGAAGTCATCTGGTGGCTTACTATAAAATGGCTCTGTTCTCCAAATCACTGCTACCTCTGTCCATAGTGCTGATCATATACCCTGCCTCACCTCCTCAAAGAAAGTGTCTAAGACCTCCCTACTGTAATTACTTCCCATAAAACTTTGAAACCGGAGAAGAACAGAAGTCTTTTTAATGGTTCTCATGTTTAAGAAGTCCATTTGTCATTCTTCAGTCATATGCATCCTTAATAATCAAAGAATACTAACATCTACCTTTGTGATAACAACCCCCAAATTCCCACTCCTCCAACTTTCCTCCCAGTTCCACATTCATAAAGACAGATTGTTTTCATTCTTGCAATTTGAGGTTTGAAATGTGAAAATACATTTTCTCTCTCCACTGCAGCCTTAGTTCATAAAATGCCAGATTTTGTTAATGAGTGATGACAAATGCCCATTTCCATACATTAGGCACTGTTTTGGCACCAGAGATACAAAGATAAAAACTAAATAGTCCTTGCTGTAAATGAACATATATTCTACTGCTGGAAAATAATCTGTGCATAGAAAAATAAATATAAAATATATACAAAGTAGAATTACATATTGACTTTTGGTGGTGGGGAGAGGAAGAACATGAATAATTGGAGAGATCAGAAAAAGATCTCAAATAGGGAGTCACATTTTATATAAACCTTAAAGAGAACTAGAAATTATAATTGAGGTAATCTCTAAGTGTGAGAAAGGGTAAGGAGACTATTCCATGCATGAAGGATAGCCTGTGGAAAGAAATGAAGGCAAGAGTTAAAATGCTGTTTACAGAGAATGGTAAGGAAGACAAAGTGTTTATAATGTAGAGTGTATGAGGCAGATGAAGTGAAATCAGACTAAAAGAGGTTGAAGTAAGATTGTAAATGGCTTTAAATGTCAAATTGGGAGCTTTTTTGTCCTAATGGCAAAAAGGAGTTTTTTGCACGAGAGAGAGATGTAGTTAGATCTATATTTTAAGAATATCAATTTGACATATATTTTGGAGCATGATTAAGAGTGAGTAGAAAATGGAAGCAGAGGGAAAAATTACAAGGCTATTACAGTAATCCAGGTGAGATGTGATGAGATCCTGAACTATAGTGGTAGCCTTGAGAGTGTGAAAAAGGAGTTAGATGCAAGAAACATTTTAAAAACAGAATAGAGAAGACTAGATCTCCAGTTGTTGGCTACACTAAAAACAGCCTTGTACCTAATGACTAAATTGTTCCAACTACTAAGCTCAGAAGGCTAATGATACATATTTCAATTTAAAAGGTATTACACTCTTCTTTTTTGGCATTAAACAAATGCTACTCAGGTGGTGGAAAGGGAGACAGAGACAAGCAGGGAGAGGGGAGAGGGATGGGAGGAGGCAGGAAGTGATACAGAGATGGGCAAAAAGGGAAGGAGAGAAGAGGAGGAGGAAGGGAGACCAACTAGAGCATGGCAGTAAACTTTAATATAGGGAAGGACAGGCAATGATCTATAAAAGGAAATTGAAAAGAAGTAATCAGGAAGACAATAGAAGAATCAGAGTAGGACACTGTCGTGAAAACCCAGTGAGGAGGGTATCTAGAAGGAGGGGTGATTAAAAGTGCAAAATATTGAAGCAAAGCCAGGAAGGATGAGGATTGAGAGAAAGTCATTGGGCTTAGAAATGAAATGATTATTGGCAACCTTGGAGTCAGCAGTTTCAATTGAAGGGTGGGAGTCAGAACTCCATATTCCAGAGAATCAAGAAGTAAATGGAATGTGAGTAAACAGAGGCTATGAATGTAGACGGACCATACTGTCTATAATTTAAGAGGGTATTTGATACATGGAAGTGCATGTGATTTCAGTTAATAGGTATTTATTTATTAAGGCACTGTTATGTGCCAGGTACTGATATTTCCACACTTAGTCAAAAAATTTCCATAACTGATCTTTTGATTTCTGTTATTATGTTTATTTCCTTTCTTGCTTCCATGTTCACTTTCATACTTGCCAAATTACCTGGATACCTTTTGGAAGGCTCATTCCCACTTCATCAAGGTTAGCATTTGATAAGTTTGCAGCATATATGCCAGGTACATATTTAGGAAGGAACCATAAAAAGGTAAGATTCCAAGAGCAGGGCATGTCATGTCATCTTATTAGCTATAGAATTACGAGAGCCATTTTCTAAAGCAACCGTGTCCCAAAATTTACTAAACAATACAAACTTTTTGACTTAGCAATACCATTACTAAGGAAATAGCTTAAGGAGATCAAAGAAAGAAAAAAAGGAACCATATGTTCAAATTATTTATGACAGCTCTTTTAATGATAGTAAAGAATTGGAAACTAAATTTGAAGAATGGTTAAACATATTATAGGCAGGTAGGTGGTGTAGAGGATAGAGTGGTGGGTCTGGAGTCAGGAAGACTCATCTTCCTGAGTATAAAATCCAGCCTCAGTCATTGTGTGACCCTGGGCAAGTCACTTAACCCTGTTTGCCTTAGTTTCTTCACCTACAAAATGAGCTGGAGAAGGAGATGGCAAACCATTCCAGTATCTTTGCCAAGAAAACTCCAAATGGGATCATGGAGAGTTGAACACAACTCAACAACAACAACAACAAAAAAATTATGGTGTAGGTATATGACAGAATATTATTATACTAGAAAATGATGAAGGAGACAGTTTTAGAGAAGCCTGAGAAAACTTGTATAAATTATGCAAAATGAAGTAAGCACCATTAGGAGAACAATTTTTAAAATAACAGCACTATAAAATCAAACAACTTTGATAACCATAAAAACTGATTAATGGAATAATTGTTTATGATTCCTGAATGTTGTGTTGAAATGTGTTACCCACTTTCTGACAGAAAGGTAATGGACTCAGCATACAGAATGACACATATTTTCTGATATAACTAGTATAGGACTCTGTTTTACCTGATTATGCATATTTGTTACATGGGTTTTCTTTTTGAAATATGAGAGTAGGATATGATGAAGAAAAAAATAGATTTTTCTTAATTGATAAAAATAAAGTTTATTTTTTTAAAAAGGAAAACAATCATGCTGCCTGTAGGATAGATCGTCCCTAAGGATACAGGATCACATAAAATTCCTGTGGTGTTTGCTCATGTTTCAAATATGATAATTCACTGTGAAGGAGATAAATCTTTTAATACTAACAATAGAACCAATAACATCGAGCATTTATGTAGCTATTTAAAGTTTGAAGAAAAACTTTGCAAATATCATTTATTTTCCTCAAAATAATCATAGGAAGTAAGTAATATCATTATCTTTCTTTTTCAAATGAGGAAAATGAGGTTGAGAGATGTCAAGTGACTTGTCCAGGGTCACACAGCAGGCAAATATCTGAGATTGGATTTTAGTTCAACTTCCTGACCCTAGTTTAACTCTCTATCCACTGTACCATAGTTGGCAAAATGATGTCCTATTCAATATTAGAGCTAGGGAGCTAATTGTGGTATTTGCATGAGCACCTACCCCAGATGTTTTCTTTGAGTGTTGGAACAGATTTGTGATGTGGAACCTCTGAAAATAACACAGGATTCCCATGGTTGACAAGGCAGAAATCCATGCTCTTTGAACTCTAATCAAGATATCTGGGATCGAGTAAAGATGGCAGTAAATATGCATAAAATCTTGATCTCATTCATATCTTGTTAGTTGGTCCAGAAGCATGTCAAACACACACACACACACACACACACACACACACACACACACACACACACATCCTTTTCAAAAAAACAGGAAGGTTAAAAGAACCTCTCTTAACATTGCTTTAGACATGTTCCCATAATACTAATGTCCTTTACTCTGTTAGAGCATATCTGTGTAGGGTAAAGAGAAAGGATGGAGACAGCGTATGCTAGGTAAGAAACATATGTATTTTATAATATGTTTTATTTTATGTATTTTATAATATGTTTATAATTTTTTTATGTATTTTATAATATGTTTATAATTTTATAATATTTAAAATACTTTATATATTATGATATTTATATATTATATAGATATATTTATATATGGACTAATCAATTTCACCATCCAGAGGTAACCTGTCAGCCCACTCCTGATGGAACTTGTTGATCAAGTCTTGGTTCTGAATGGGATTTTCTTCTATTATGCCTTAAATGGAATGACAGCACCTAAAATGGAAACTTTGGCTTTAGCTGTCTTCTAGACCTGTCCAGTCTGTTCATGTTTAGGGTCAGAGTTCATGGGTTCTGCATAACCTGTGCATAGGATAGAGTGTTGACATCTAACAAGAAAGAGAGAATGGTGAAGATGTAATAGAAGAAGAAGCAGGTCTAGTGGAATTTCAATTGGATGGAGTCTGGAGCAGGACAAAGAGCTCAAACCATGGCCTTCTCTGCTCAGCCTTCTGACACTATATTTTACTATTCCATACTGACTTTGCTATACTGAATTAAATGTATAAATCTGTCCTTATATAGTCCTATGCATTACCAAGAGGAACAGCCACTAGACATAAATGTCTGCTAGATTTTGGATAGAAATCTCCTAGTCTTTTGTTAACTTATAATTGCCTACTGCAATGTAGTTTGAGGTCTAAGATTTTAAAAATCTGTGGTAAAGTAATTTTACACTCTATATGGCCATTGCAATGAAGAGACACTGGTAGGAAAAGGATGCTACAGGAATAGTGAAAGGGAAAATATTATGCTAAAAGATTGTATGAGAATGATAGCATATTGGCTTCAAATATATACATATGTGCGCTTAATGATTCTGCAATAAAATTTACAAAGTAAAAGCTAACAATCTTGCAAGAGGACATAGTTTAACATTATTTTAACATGCTATTCTCAGAATATGATAATGCCAAGAGAAAATATAAATAAGAAACTGCCCATCTGAATAGAGAATCAAACAATATCTAAGATACATATTGCTAGAATTCAACTTAAAATAAAAGAATATGTATTATTTCTAGAACATGAATTATGCACATTACATTATTTTTGTTTAATCATTTTCAGTTGGGTCTGACTTTGTGACTCCATTTGTGATTTTCTTGGCAAAGATACTGGAGGGGTTTGCCATTTCCTTCTTCAGGAAAAACAGGTTTAAGTGACTTGCTCAGGGTTACACAGCTAGTAAGTGTCTGAGGCCAAATTTGAACTCAGATTTTCCTGGTTCCAGGTCCAGTACTCTATCCACTGTGCTACTTAGCTACAAAATGGATAACAAAGTATAGGAAAAATAGAAGTTGATCTTATTATATTCACTGACCATAATGTACTAAATTCATAGTCTATAAAGAAAAGAAAATTCCTTGGCCTATCTGGAATTCAGAACAGTGATACTTTAATATCACCTGGATAGAAGAGGAAATTTTTAAAAAATCAATGAAATAATATTTATATAGTAGTTTAAGATTTCAAAATTCTTTTGTATATGTTGACTCATTTGATCCTCATAACAACCTTAATCATGTTATGTGTGTGTGTATTTATGTACGTATGTATATATATATATATATATCACCTCACTAATAAATGGATTCAAACTCAGGTCTCTGTGATTCTGTCAGCAATACTAATTACTAACAATACAATGATTAATACTACGTATCAAAGTCTATGTCATAATAAATTTATAAAGAAAAACATCAAGTTTTCCCTTTAAAAACTTAGTCAAATCACAAAATAGCATACCAACAGAAAAAAAGAAAAGGAAATATAACAAATATAGTCTGTAATTTTTTCCCAAACACTTGATATCTTCCATTCTTCTAGTCATTTTGAAAACTGATCAAAGGCCTCAAAACTATGTTGCTTCTCAGTATGTAATTGGTTTAATCTGTGTTATAATGGGTAGTCTTGACATAGGCTAGTCCCCTGTTAGTTTATACTTGATGTTGGAATACCGTGAGACTCTTGTAGCTTATTCAATAGTTAATAAAAAGTAATTTTACATGACCTTAGCAAAGAAAGAATATTCAATCAGGATGCTGTAGCATTTAGCTTAGGTTGAAGTAGTCTCTTTTGTTCCAGAAGGGAAAATATATGTCAGCAAGGCAGGGAAAGGTGACTCTTGGGGCATGATATATCTGCCAAGTCTACAGCACTTTGATTCCATGTGGGTTGGACTTTTTAAACTCTTAGATAGCCAGGAAGCCACATCATTATGGCCTAGAGTCACCAGAATATTACATCAATGGAGGCACAGCTTGAGAGCTGAGGAGCCAATAAAATCTTGGAGACAGTTTTCTTGTTTTTTAAGGGGAAACTAGACTAACCTAAATGAAGGGAAGAGCGATCTAGTAGATAGTGATTCTATTACAAAAGTGTCTTCTAATATTTTTTGGACTATATCTGTTCTTTCATGCAGAACATCAAAGATTTTTATATTAGAATGAAAAAATAATGAAATCACTATCAATGATGGAATAATAGTTTATTATAGAAATCCTGGAAGATCTTCATTTTCCATGATGGATTTGTTGTCCCTTTTCCAATTTTATCCTTAAATATTCTTAGGGAGATTTCTATTCATTGGGCCTTTCAAAAGATTTCTTATTTTCCTTCCTAGCATTTATCATTATTTTACCTGGTGACACTTCTCATAAGTTACTACCATCTTCCTTTATAAAATTTCACATCTGAATTGATATTCTAAGTCTGTTTTTCCCTTAGTTGCTTGACACAGAGATCAATAGTTTGCTGGCTATGATAATTTCCTAGTCTCTGCATGGCAACAATTGATTTACATTGGCAAACTTCCTTAGTGAATGGTGGTCCTGATGTCTCTTTTTTTATCTAAAAAAACTGAGGAGAAGATAAAAAGGAAAAGAATAGAAAACACAGAAACAGAACCTCAGGTATATACATGTTTGATAAATCCATGATTAAAATATACTCAAAGGTGGACTTATTCAATAAAAAGCTTTTGCAAAATTAAATGCCTGCATGGTAAAACATGAAATTAGACTCAATACAATTTGATCTTAGTTTGAATTTTGTTCAATCTTGTGATTTTATCAGAGTAGAAAATTACTAGCATAGAGTGGAGGCAAGATGGCAGAGTAAGAGCAAGTACTCACCTAAGCTCTAAGGCAAACTCCTTCACATACCTCTAAAAAGAGAATCGAAACAAATTTTAGTGGCAGAATCCAATAGGAGACAGATTGTGGCAGATTCTATTTCTCTTCATTCTGTGGTGGTGTACAAAAGTGTCAGCAGACAAAAGGAATAAAAGGATTGAGGAACATAATTTTTGCCTGGTAGTATTTTACAGTACTTTGTGATAGCTTCTAGATAACATTCTCTTAAAAAGAAGGGCTCTGGGTGCCCAGCAGGGCCACGGCCTCAGACCTCCCTACTGACACTTGACAAACCCTTTCAGATCTTCCAGAACGTTGATATACTCCTGGTGCTCTAAGGCTGTGTTCAGCTCAAGCAGTTCATCTGCAAAGTGTGTCCACCTTATGGTCAGCCAGGAAGTTCATCAAGTGGTCATACAGGGTTCAGTCCAGGGAATCTGTGTTGAGTGTGTAGTTTGGATCCCTCCAATCAGATTCAGTGGTAGGCTGAAGGCTAACTTCCCAGATGGAGAAGATGTCACTCTCATCCTCTTCTTCCTGTACAACCTCATCCTCTGGATGGTGGCAGTCCAACATAAGGGCCTTCTTGGTATCATCCTTCAAAACATCTACCACGAAGTTTGGGGTTGATGTAAGTTCAGGCTGTTGCTGTTTTTGGGCTTTCTGTCCCTCTGATGGCTTATTGTCAAGTATCAGTGGGATATTGTTGTTAATTTTAAATGTGGCTGTGATCTTCTTACCAGCTAATCTCCAGACTAACTTGACTTCTGTCCCTTGCACCCAGTTCCCAAAATGGATACCTTGCAGAGGGATTTCTGTTTCTGGATTTTCCTTTCCTCTTTAATTTCATCTGACAAAACATTTTAATTAAGCAAACAAATGCAAGATGTTATTAGAGGCAAAAATCAGTGAATTTAGTTATACATTCTTACATAACAAAAATAACTCTAAAGTTAATGGAAATAAAACAGACAGTTTAAAACATTTTTAGCAAGGTTTGGAATATATATTTAAAGGAAAGGGTTTCAATACCTGTCTCTACAAAAATATAAATGATGCAGTGGAGAGAGCTTTGGATTTATCATCAGAGACCTAAATTTGAGTCCTGAATCTTCTACTTGCTACTTATGTTTATCCATCAGTAAAATGGGCAGAGAGAAATTGGACTAGATGGTCTATAAGGCTATTTCTTTGAACAAGATCTTTGAACTTTGACCAAGAAACTTTAAATATTTGAACCTATTATTTATACATAGCTGCCTTATTTATAATAGAGAAAATACTGGAGAATATACATTTAAATTGAAGAATGGTTGAATAAAATGTGACAAATTGATATCATAGAATTTTGTAGTATTACAGATGCTGACAAATATGAAGAGTACATGAAAGATGGGAAGAAATCTATGAAGTGATATAAAGTAACATCGGAAGAAACAAAAGAAGAGCATACACATGGAATATAACCATCAAAAGAAAACCAATTAAGAGGTAATGAAACTTGATGAAAATAAAGACAAATTTGCAAGGAGACACATAAAAAAGACATTTTGTTGTTGATTCTTCAGTCTCCTAAATTTGGTTTTGTTATAGACTGTCATTGAAGATACAAATCAGTGGCATTGTGACTTACAACCTTAGAAAGTTGCCTGGGTCACTGAGAAGTTAAATCATTTCCATTAAGAGATAGCCAGTCTTCCAGATTCCAAGGATAATCTTCTAAATGAATCAAAGCTTGAGGGGAGGAAGGGTAGTTAAAAAGTTAACTCATGATTTTTTTTTATTGTTGGTTGATTGGCATTTATTATCAGCTTAGTATTGCTAGTTTTATGTGTGTATGTTTTATATATATGTATATATATACATATATATGTAGATATATTCATCACTGTAGCATAAAACCAAAGGACTTTGAAAGTACTAAAACACTAATGGAAATTTAATAGCAGGACCCTCATCTACTTTACAATAAACCATTGAGCTATTAATCATTAGACATTAGTATGAATGAAGTATCTGAAAGAAGTTTTTTTTCAGTGGGAAAGGAAAGATAGGAGCTCCTACATGGGGGGGAGGGGTTAGACAATACTTAGCAAGGGAAGTGTGTGTGGGGTTGGGTTGGTAAGTCTAGGAGCTCTGAAACAAAGCTAACCTATTTTAAAATATAGCCTTCAATCCACTTTACTTGTAGAGAAATGTTGGAGTAACTAATATCAAGTAATTATTATTAGATATGAGAGAGGAATTCATATCAATAGAGTCAAAGAAGGCTTTATGGCAGAGGGGAGCGTTCAGACCCTTAAAAGAAGAGATAGAAAAGGGAACTCAAAGGAATTCAAACCTAACGTCTTCTTTTATTCCACATGTTGTGCCTTCACCTGTTTAAGATGATCCCAAGGGTTAATAATAGTTAAGATTTATATTGTGCTTTAAAGTATTCAAAGAACATTGTTATCTCGTCTGGTCTTCACAGCAACTTTGTGAAGTGGATACTGTCATTATCCCCATACAACAAAGAAACGGACACTAGGAAAGTTTAAGTAACATGCCCAGGGTTCTACAACTAAGTTATATGAGGCAGGATTTGAACTCAGGTCTTCCTGACTCAAAGTCCAGTGCTCTTACTTACTGCATGACCTAGCTGGCCCAGACAGTTAATATATGTCAGAATTTCTAAATGTTAACATTGCAAAATGGTGCATGTTGGGTAAGAACTACTGCACTATGGATCAAGTTCTTTGGACCAACAGTAACAGCACCTTTTCACGTTCATACAACTGTATAAGAAATATATATATATATATATATATATATATATATATATATATATATATACACACACACACGTGTGTGTATGTACTCTATGTGTGTGCACATATATGTATGTGTATACGTGTAATATTGCCATTGTTCAGTCATTTTGTTTGTCTCTAACTCTTTGTGATCCCATTTGGGGTTTTTTTGACAAAGATATTGGAGTGATTTGCCATTTCCTTCTCCACCTCATTTTATATTTGAGGAATCTGAGACAAATGGAGTTAACTTGTCTGGCATCACACAGCTAGTAAGTATCTGAGGCCAGATTTGAACTCAGGGAGATGACTTCAGACCCAGTAATATATGTATATATATATGTATACATACATATGTACATACATATACACATACTCACATAACTATTTGTGTGTATATGAGACAACAGCGCGTATATACATATATACATGCACATGGTTGTACTGTATGTTACATTGACACACATACATATACATACACCGATCTGTATATACATATGTACATACACACACAGAAGAGACAACTTTCCCATTGATGTTAATTATCTCTACATTTTCCATTTTTGCACCCTAGTATCTGGGTTATTTTCCAGGGCTGGCTTATTAAGCCTTGGACTGCCTCTGGCAGTGTTTACCTGCTATAGCTTCATTGTCTGTTTCCCTGGCTCCATCCTTTCCAGCCATCTGGTGCCCCTGTTTCAACCCAGTGTTTCAGTCTGGGTGCTTTCTCTTGAGTTCGTCTCATCTTTGAGCCTGGAAAGCAGCATTTCCTTGTGAAGTCCTACTTATCTATTCATATTTTTAAAATCATAGAATCTATACCTATGATTTTATCATTGTAATGAATTTCCTGTGAGAAAACACTTTTACTGAAATCAGCAAATGCTCTCCAATTTATACTCTTACAGAGTTGCCTTAGAGCCCTGAGAGGTTCAGTGACTTGCCCAGAATCATACAGTCAGGATGTATCAGAGGCAGAATTGTTCACACCACTATAATGATAGAGTCAGGGCCATCCATAGTACAATAACAATACAGACTTATTTTATATAGTGCTTTAAAGCTTACAGAGCACTTTCCTCACATTGTTCTACTCATAATTAGAAAGTACAAGTATCTTTTTTTTTTTTGGTCTGTACCTGTAATTTGTGATTTTATCAAAATAGGTAACAGAGTGGAGAACCTTTGTAGATTAGCAGTTTATAGTTTTGAGTCACTGAGAGGTGTGACTTATAGCCTGGGGATTTGCCTGCTGTCACATTGTTAGTTTGAATTAGAGACAGAAGTTGAACCTCTATCTTCTTGATTCCAGTGCCAATTTTTCCTTCCTTCCTTCCTTCCTTCTTTCCTTTTATTCTTCCTGTATCAGTAAGTACCCCAACATACATGGGGGGCCTGCTATGACAGGTTCTTAGATCTGCATTCATAAAATGAAAGGCAACCTTTGAGGGGTTAACAATCACTTTAAGGCGGGGAGGAGTCAAAATGGTGGAGTAGAAAGACATAAATATACCAGCTCTTCCCACACAGCCCGTAAAATACCTGTAAAGAAAGACTCTCAACAAATTCTAGAGCTGCAGAAGTGGAGAACAACAGAATGGAG
>CM053774.1:29709608-29734565 GCA_028658325.1 Potorous gilbertii | reverse complement strand
GTCTGGGGCTACAAAGACAAAATAAAAATGTGGGCTCTGCTGTCAAAGATTTTATTTTCTTGGCTTTCTCCTGTGCTTTAAAATCACTGCATTCCTGGGCCAGAAATAAATGATTTTTTTTAATTTTTAGATTGACTGTGTCTATGTTCCCTTCCATTCATCCAGATTAGCAAGAACTGACCCCACAGTGAGCCTAACATTTGAAACCATAAGAGCAAAAGAGGTTTTCTTTAGGATTCGCTAACTAGTTCATAGGGCTGTGCAGGCTGGAACTACGGGATATTAAATGAAATCAAAAGCACATCATACCTAGCAGCATCTTAAGAACCATTAGTGTTTCAGTTAAAAGGGAGCATCTTGTTTCTGAAATATTCATAGCTGGAATCTACCCCTACTGCTGAGATTTACATCTCCTCACTACCCATGATGATTGCTGAATCTCTTCCTTTGCTATTGTAGGAAAAATATTCAGAGATTTATAGGCACCAAGGAGAAGGCTGCAAATTATGACATTCATTATTGGCATCTGCTCTTGTCTGTATCCCCAGGAAATGCAAATATAAACGGCTTCCAATTTTCTACAACTCAGTTGCGAAGGAAACTGTTATATGCAGATGAGGCAACTTTTATTTGGACAGAGATAAAACGGAGGAAATTTTGGTCTACTCTCCTTGACACACCATTTGCATAACTCAGAGTAAGCTGTCACAAAGAGATAACAAAAAAGTCACATGAATCTTAAGGAAACACATTTGATGATGCACTGGATGCACCCAGGCTAGTTGTAACAGAAACAGACCCAGATATAAGCCATAAGCGCATCTGCAAGAGTTAAGGACCAAATTGCTATTAACTAACGGAGTTTCCCTTTTCTTAGGTTAGTCTATTTCCGATAGTAAATGTCACCCCCTTTATCCTCCCATGTTGTGTAGCCTTGCAAATGTTTATCAACCTACACTTACTCCTTTGCCAGCCTAGAGTATCACAGAACTGGAAAGGACCTCAGAGATCGATTAGTCCAATTTCTCTTCATTTCACAGGTAAGGAAACTGAGGCTCTAGGAAGTTAAACGGCCTGCAGTAAATGACAGATGCAGGATTTGAACCCAGAGCTATTATTGTTTCCCATAGCATTTTCTCCAGAATGATATGAACCCAAATCAATGGTATTTTCTACATCCTTGTGTGTAAATCATCATTCCTATGATTTAATTTAATTCCATTCAATCAACAAGCATAGGCTCTGGGCATTCAAAAATCAATCAACAAACAAAAAAAATGAAATCGTCCCTCCCTTCAGGGAGCTAACACCCAAGTTGGAGAAATGGGAAGAGAGATATTTCCCATATGCATTTTTCGTATTTGTAAAATAAAAAATAAAATAAAATTTGACTAGACACGCTGTAAGATTTTTTCCTACTCTGAACTTCTCACTCAGCAAAGTTTTTGAGGGAAGGGGCCATGTTTGTGTTCTGTTTTGTTATATATCCATGTCAGAGGGTGAATTTAACCTTTCCATTGCATTTCATAGAAGACAATGTAATGTATATATTGAACACTTCGAGGTCCTTGGGTAAAAAGTTAGAAAACAGATAATTACTTACTGAAAATGTTTGTGAACATAGGCATTTCCATCAACTGCAAGACAGTCCATAGACGTGTTGTATTATACTTGTTACAATGTCTTCTCTACAACAGACAATTCTGTGGAATAAGTGATTTATCCAATCTCCAGCTAAGTAATAGTTGCTCTTTAAAATGAAAATATTTAGTTGCAATTTGAACTTCAGGTAGGAAAGGGAAAGAAAAACTGAGCTGAGCTGAGATATTCATAGTTCTATGGTTCAGTCATCAAATTGGAATTATATTTCAACTTCTCTCTTCCAACTCCACCTTAAATATACCATTCAATCCTTTCCAAAAATACTAATCTAAACTTCCAGTCACTCTACCAAAATAATACTGAAAAGGTTCAAGAATTGCAAAGTGGAAAGGGTTTGGGTCTGCATGCAATGTACTTTCAACTTTATCTGGGTTCAGTGAAAGTTTCTTTGTGCTAGTTAAATTACCTTTTATTTGTTAAGTCTTTCAACTTTATAGACTAAGAATATAATTTTTAGCAATGCATTCACCACAACAAAATTTCTCTATAAAAAACAGACCCAGCAAGGCCCTTTTTAATGGGATTATTATTTCTTAGAGTTTCTGTTTTTATTATTTCTCAGTTAGGAGAAAGGGAGGCTAGACCAATGTTTCTACAATCTAGTTAGAAATCACAACAGCAGATATATCATCTTACTGCAGGCTAGTGGTAAGAGGATAGAACTCCTGAGCCTGGAGTAAGGAAGACGTGTTCAAATCTAGCCACCGATATTTACTAGCTGTGTGACCCTGGGCCAGTCACTTAACCTTATTTGCCTCAGTTCCTAATCTGTAAAATCAGCTAAAAAAAGAAATAGCAAACCACTTAGCATCTTTGCCAAAAAAACTCCCAGTGGGATCATGAAGAATCTGATACAATGGAAACAACTAAACCACAACCAATAGGTAAATGGCTATCAAAATAGGAAACATAGCTACAAACAAATCCTTCAAGGATTTCTGAATTTTCCTTCTATGTTTTTAAAAACTGTTCTGAGTGCAATAAGCAGATATTAGAAGATATCAAATATTGTCTTCACTCAAGAGGAGGGGAGAAAAGTCATGAATGCTAAAATCATAGAATGAGAATACCTATAAAACAAAGTCATTGGTATTGGACAGAAAGGAGGTACTGGACAAATTAAAGAAAGGTTAAATGATACTATGTCAAGAACATTGGATCTAGAGGTATAGAACAAAAGTTCGAATTCTGACTCTGCTACTTTCTATTTCTGTGACCCTGGACAAGTCACATGATTTCTCTGGGCCTCAGTTCCTTCATCTGTCAAAGGAAATGGTTGGCCTTAATGACTTCTAAGGTATCTTCTAGCTCTGGATCCATTAAATGGTGAGTTCCTCAAGAATAGGGATTGGTGTTGTTTTTAAAACCTTTATATCCTTAGCACTTAGCACAATGCCTGGCACATAGTAAAAATAGTCACTGACCAATTGATACTAGGGATAGATTTTACTGGTATAGAGTGTGAAAAAGGAACATTGATCTACTTTTCAATAGTCATCCTGGCATGCTTTGGAAACAAACCATGACAAGAAAGTAATCTATTAGGCCAGAGGTGGTGTCAAACATAAAACACTCCTAGACAGATTAAAATGTAATTGGGAAGTATTTAACAAAAATAAGTAAAAATGCAATAGACTATAGATAATGTTAATATGTGCTATTACACAGCCTTCAAGAACTTTTTTTTTGTACAATTTAGTGGCCCTTGTTTCTATTTGAGTCTATCACCACTGTTCTAAACTATAAACTCCATGAGCGTATGACTCATGTCTCATCTCAATTTTCTACATTCCTCCCGCATGTAGTACCATGCTAAGTAGATATGAGGTGCTTATAAAAGATTGTCATTGACTTCAATTAATTTTAACTTGGTTAGCCATAGGAAGTAGAGAACAGTTTTCTCATCTGCAAAGTAATACTGACACTTCATTCTTCCCAGAGAGCAAAATGTTTTGTAAACTTTAAAACACTATGAGAGTGGATGTCATTGAGAAATAACAGGTATGTAATGGGAAAATATGTTCTACAAAATAACATAATTATGATATGACATATAACAATATAACAAAACAGACTAGAACATGCTATACCATGATATAGTAATATCACACCACATAATAGCAATCATATAATATCATGATGCGTTATTACATATGTATCTAATACATTAGATAACAATGTAATAAAAATAAATAGCCACTAAGAAATTCATGTATAAATTGGGTCACATAGGAAGGCAATAGGAAAACCAAGAACGGCCTTCTTAAGTTTTTTAGTCTTAGGTCTGGAAAGAGCTCATAGTGCCAGTTTTCTGCCTGGAAATAGGTTATCATATCATCTTTAAATAAAAGTTTCTAGTGGCTCATGGAATTAACCAACACTCTCATTTCCTTGTTATGAAAGTGCTCATGAAATCAGATCTACTTTAGCGCCCATACCTTCTAAATCTCCTGAGGAGAGGTCCAAATCTGAGAAGTGAACTCATTTTATCTAAGCATAGCCTTTCAGAACATTTTTTTTTATTTTAAATAAAGACCTGGCCCAATTTCAGAGCTTTCTTTTCATTAGGGTGGGACTGAAAGCAAAGGCCCTGAAAGTGGTTAGAAAAACATCGTGTAATCACTAAGGCACCATTATCCTGTCCCTAGGTAATCATTAGGCATCAGCTTGCCAAAGCGAGGGACAGCAAATTACTCATTTATTGTTACCTGAGCTGTGCAAAGAAGATTGAAATCGGGACTATTAATGATTTTTTTTTTCATTTTGTTTGGGAGATTCTGTAGAAAAGTTCACATGTTGCAGTCCAGAGGCTGTCTGTCTGCAGTGCTGTCAGTTAGAAAATAAAACAGGAAGTCACCTTTCCTACAGAAAATAAAGCTGGGAAACTCACCAGCTCCACATGAGGCCAGTTAATTTCAAGAGGAAATTAATGTGCAAATCACCAAGTTCTAGACTGAGACAAGAAGGAAGTAGCCCAGGAGCCCTAATTCTTCAGACTGTGTTTATTTAAATTTTGTTAATTTTTTTTCTTAAATAAAAGGCAATGTGCTGGACAGAGGACTGAACTTGAAGTCAGGAAGACCCAAAATTCAAGTTCTAAGGTTGATCCATTGGCTGTGCGACCCTGAGAAGGTCACTTAACAAACTGAGCTGCTAATCTGCAGCCAATGAGAGATTTTTCTCATCAGGAGTTCACTACAACAATGAAATTGCAAGTTGGATGAACTGAAAATTTTTAATACAGAACATGGCTTCTTAATCAGGTGTCCTTAGACTTGTTTTTTCCAAAATATTTTTTTATAATTGTATTTCAATATAAGTAGACTAGAAGTAGCTCTTCTACAATGGAAAGAATGTTGGTGTAGGGTCAGGAAATCTTGAGTTTAAATCTGACCTCAGACTTACTGTGTGACCTTCAGTAAGTCACTTAATTTTACCTGAGTTTCCACAAGTTTGAAAAAGAGGTAACAATAGCACCTTTTTTTCCTAGAATTGTTAGGAGGATCAATAGTGAGATAACTGTAAAGTGCTTAACACAGTGAGATGTCTAATAAATGCGTATTTCTTTCCCTCCCTCCTTCTGTAATTTTTGGGCCTATAACATTTTTCATGAATTAACTTGCTGGTGATTAGTAGAAGGATTCACCTCAACACCAGTCATTAGTGGGCATTTCTCCCCTTCATGATTTGCATTTATTTTTCATTTACACTTCTATGTACAGGTTAGAATATAAGTTCCTCAGGAGCAGGGACTCTTGTTCTGTTTTGTTCTTCTTTGCATCTGTAATCTCTGAACCCATCACACTATCTGATGAACCATAGGCACTTAATAAATACTTTATAAAACTAGATTGAGAAACAACTTTAAAATAATGCCTCACATCAAATGTTGGGGTGACAGAGTCAACAAAATGTCAGGGAGAGGCAATTTTCCAGTCTAGGATGACTTAGGAGGTCTGCAGGAGAGGTCTATAGACTAGGATGGACACAGACCTGAAAAAAGGGTAGGAACACCGGGGTTGAACGTAGGAGGTGACCAGAATAGCAACACTTTTGGCAACTTTCAATCCAGAGATGGTAAGCGTGTTGGACCACTGATCAGAAAGAGATTACATAGGATCCTTTGCTGGCATTGGGTGCACTTGTTGCTGCCTGGAAACTCTATTTTGCACAAGCAGTTTTGGGTCACAGGGTAAGAAGAGAGCTTGTGATCCCTCACAGGAGAGCAGGGGTCCTGGTCACAGTTCTGGGGACAAGAGGAATATTAGTGTTACTGGCTGTGAGGGAACAAAAGCCCTTTCTGGACAAAGACCAGAGCAGAGACCAGGAGAGTCATGATTACATCTCTTTGAGGATGATATCACCTTGGAATCACCAAAAAATTTTAGACTCCTCACCCCCCTCAGTTGGGTATAGAAATCTATAGTACCCAATAAGAAACTATGAGGAAGAGGGGATACATAATATGGGTTAGGGGGTGATAAAAGAGAAGGTAGATTAAGTGAGGTAGTAGGTCAGAAGCAAAACAAACTTTTGAAGAGAAAAAGGATAAAATGAGATAAGAATAAACAGAAGAAAATAGGATAAAGGGAAATATAGTCAGCAATTATAACTGTGAATGAGAACGGGAAGAGCTAACCCAAAAAATGGAAGTAGATGGTAGAATGAATTAGAAACCAGAATCCAACAATATGTTGTATACAAGAGAAACACTTGAAACATAAACACACACACACACACACACACACACACACATACAGAGTTGAAATAAAAGACTGGAATAGAATCTATTATGTTGCAATTGAAGAAGAAAAGCAGTATTAGCAATCAAGATTTCAGAGAAACAAATGCAAAAAATAGATCTAAATTAAAAGAGACAATGAGGGAAATTTCCTTTTTAAAAAAAAGTACCGTAGATAATAAATATAAAAAACAAATTTACAGCAAGTTTCTCCGGTAAAGATATCATTTCTCAAATATTTAGATAACTGAGTTATAAAAATAAGAGCTACCTCTGTCATTGCTAATGGGCAAAGGACACAAAGAGGAAGTTTCAGAAGATAAAATCAAACCTATGTGTAGTCATACAAAAAAAATGTTCTAAATCACTGTTGATTAGAAAAAGGCAAATTAACACAACTGAGGTTCCACCTCATACCTATCAGAAATTACAAATGCTAGAGAATATGGGGGAAAATATATATATTTCATGAATTGTTCATAGAGTAGTGAATTGGTCCAACCATTCTGGAGAAAAATTTTGAACTATGCCTAAAGTGCAATAAAACTGTGTCATATCTTTAGTAATACTACTACTAGGTCTGTATCATAAAGAAATAAAAGGAAAAAAAAGGAACCTATAATATGTTTAAAAATTGTTGATAGCAGCTCTTTTTGTGGTGGCAATGAATTGGAAATCAAGATCAAGGGGATACTCATCATTTGGGGAATGGATGAACAAGTTGTGGTATATGATTGTGAGGGAGTACTACTGGGCTATAAAAAGTAATGAGGAAAGTAGTTTCAGGAAAACATAGGAAGATCTATATAAACTGATACAAAGTGAAGGCAGAAGAACTGTAAAAACTTCGCAATGATGACTATCAAAAACTTGGCTACTCTTATCAATACAAAAAATCTGAAACAATTCCAAAGGACTCTTGATGAAAATGTGATATCTACCTTCGGAGAGAACTGATAAACTCTGAGTGCAAATTGAAGTATAATTTCTTCATTTTCTTTATTTTTTTGCTTTTTTATGATTTGGTTAATATGAGAATATTTTGCATTATTTCACATGTATAATTGATATATTACTTGCTTTCTTAGGGAATGGCATATGAGAGTGAAAGAATCTGGAAGTCAAAATTTAGAAAAGCAAATCTCAAAAATAAATAATTTAAGAACCTGAATTGGATTGAAGGAACTAAATAGAATTTTGGGATATTTATTATTGGTTTAGCTTTTTTGTTTGTTTTTTGGTTTCCCCATCAGTTTCTTCTAGATGAAAAATTTCTTTACACCTAAAATGTTAATAATATTACTTCTTGCTTCAAAATCACTTCCTGCTGAGGCTTTAGAGTTATAGATGTGGGTGAGAATGAGAAGATCTGCTCTTAACCATGTGAAAGAGGAAAGTTAAGGTCAGGTTCTAACTGGTAGAAAAGTTCAAGTCCACATGAACATAATTGAGAAAATGCAGTGTGCCACATCCAAGTTAGACAGGAGAATTAAAGTGCCTTTTTGCTTACCATATAGAAATAAGTGTCAGAGGTGAGATTTAAACTTTACCAATTGCAAATACAAAGGGTATCATGGGAAGCTAAGTGGTGCACTGGATTGCTACACCTGGAGTTAGGGAGATTCACCATTGTGAGTTCAAATCTGGCCTCAGATATTTCTCAGCTGTGTTTCTCTGGGCAAGTCACTTAACCCTGTTTGCCTCCATCTCCTCATCTGTAAAATTATCTGGATAAGGAAATGACAAAACATTCCAGTGACTTTGCCAAGAAAACCTCAAAAGTGGTTATGAAGAATTGGACATGATTGAACAACATGTCCTTAAACTTTAAATGTTTGGGGGAAAACTTTTGGAAAAATCTTTTAATTTTTATTGTGATTATATTTTATTTTGATTATACCTAAAATGGACATATGTGTCACTGATAGATTGGTAGATTGGTTGATTCTACTAGCCTCCTTCTAAGATTTAAGGATATGATGTCCTTTCTATTTGAAGTAGAAGGGTTCAAATCCCACCTTTGACATCTCTCTGCTGTATGGTAACCAACATGTCACTTTAATTCTCTGTGCTTCAGGTAATTCTCTAAGATCACACCTATAGATAAATGTCTTCTAAGTGTTACACGCCCTTTCAGGAGAATTGAGAGTAGAGACTATATTTTTCCATTTTGCGTTCAAACTTCAGAGTTTAGAAAGGCATCTTTGCATGTAGTAGGATCTTAAGAAATAATTATCAGTTCAGATTGAATTGTCTGTCTTATCAAAAGCAGTAAAGTAAATTCATCAAGGCTAATCTGGAGTGATCATAGTAACTATTAAAAACAGAATTAGCTTTCTGAAAATGTATTCAGTCAGCAGGAATAAGGTTTGAAATAATATTGGAGTAGTGAAAAAGGCTAGAACTCCATAAAACAAGGTTTCCTGACAATTTACAGCAGTTTCTGAGTTTTAACCGTGCTAAGGATAACCAGTGAAGGGAAGAGACAGATTTGTTAAAATTCTCTGTGGATGTTGTCTTTATGAGAGTGAAACAGAAGCTTCAAAGATAAGCACTGAATGCCAGGACAGGAGCACAGGCAGGAAAGAGCCCGATGCTTAGAATAGACATGAAAATCAGAAGGATTGGTTACTATTCTGCCTCTGCCTGGGACTGCTTCTTTCCCTCTTAGTCAATTTCCTTAGGCTATTTGGGACTAAATTTCTGCCACAAAATGGAGAGAATAATCTTTTCTGTTTGAGACCCATCTATTTCCTTAGGTCTTTTGTCCATGGTCTTAATATAGCAGAATGCCTTCAGGGTTCTTCTGATGAAAAGTATTCTATTAGCCTAAAGGGTCCATAATACTTATATGCAGGTGAAGAATGTTGTATAGCTTGATGAATTCACATTTGTAATGCACCTTTGAAAGTCTTAGATTAAAATAGTGCTAAATCTTAGATATGCCAATAGTGGATGGAAGACTGGCCCTAGCCTTTGAAAGACAGGGGTTCATGCACTGCCTTTGACTCTGATGAGTTTTACAGCCATTGGCAAGTGACTTAACCTCTTAGCACCTAACTCAGGCCACTCTCAAAAACTAGAAATTGCTGATCAGTTGATGATCTCTTAGGAGGAAGGCGTTTTCACACTAGGATTTCCCTAGGTACATGAAATTATAGGTCTGTCTCACCTCCCCAAGCAAAAAAAAAAATGTCGAATATTATTGCATACATTGATTAGCATGAACATGTTCATTAATGCCTGGAAAATCTACAGATGATAATATGCTTATATAGTCAGATGTCTTAACAGAAACTCTGTCACCTAAAGCATCTTGCCAATGGAGTCAGTCTTTTACCCATGAAAATTTAGCGACAAGCTATATCTGTACCTTCTGAAATGTCTTAAAAATGATAAACTTCTTTTAAACACCGAAAATGCAATAGTTTGCACATATGGACAGACACTTTGGTTTTGCTGTAGATTTCTTACAATGTTCTTAATCCATCAAAATTCACTTTCTGAAAAGACTTGGTTTAAAAAGAAAGAAAGAAATCCTTTGGGTTATAGTTTTCCTCACTCCCTGCCAACCCCTGGGGTTTAGATAACTTTTAATACCATGTAGACTCCAGGCATGTTTTTATGGTATCTGGTTCAGAATGACTATTAAAGTGTGCATTACAGGAGTATAGTACCTTCAATTTACAGTATTTTACCTACTTATACCATTTATAAGGCTCTCTATTGTAACATTATCATTAATGTTGCTGGCCCTTGGCTGCCAACAACATGATTAAACTCTATTATGGTTATAAGATCTGCTCATGATACTTGGTACTAAAAGTGCATAGAGCAGGGTAGGTGGTGTTCTACAGAGGGGACAATTCACTGAATGGCTGATGTAGCTCTAACTTGAACAAGGGGAAAAAAATTCATAAAAGAAACAAGACAGAGGGATTAGTGGGTGCAGATACCTCAGGAGCTTAGATTGCAGAGTTTTGCATAGTGATCCTTTGCTTTTTATTTATCCATTTGATTATCTGTTCATTCATTCATTCATTCATTTATTTTACTACAGAGAAGAAAATCTAATTGTGAGATATTTTAGCAGAAGATAAACTGTTCAAAGAGGCCCAGTCATCAGAGTGGCAGTGACAAGATATCTAAGAGAATGTTTCAAAGTTCTATGTAAACATTTTAAGCAATGGTATCAGATCCCAAAGGGCTGCATACTGATTTAGGAAACCACAAAATAACATCATGTATGTGTTGTTGCATTTTCGTTTATTTTGTTAAGTAAGCCACAAACTTAACACCTAGGTTTTAAAACAAAAAGGGAGAGACCCGCTCCCCTCCCAAGAAATATGACAAACCAACTAATGCCCTCCCTTAATGAACTGTGTGATCTTAAGAAAATCTCTTTACCCAAGTTTCCTCACCTATAAAATGAGATCATTGGACTTGATGACCTGCAGTTTCTTTCCAGCTGTCATGGTTTATGATTCCAAGGTGATGATATTGTTAATGTTATTGTATGATATAGCACTGGGGCAGTGGTTAGAGTTAGCTTCAAGTAATCCACATTTTCTTAATACTGTCCATTCAATTAATTATTCATTTTACATTTATTATTCACATACCTATTATGTGCAAAAGCACTGGTACCTAATGGCTCCAATTACAAGATAGATCAGACCTGCACAACTTAGAAAATTCTTTGGGCTGCAGACAGGTTAGACTAGAGACAGACTCACCATGGTTGGTTACTGCAGGTCACATAACAAAGTGGAGATTGTGAAGTGGCAACCGTATGTCTTTTGCCTGCAGCTGACTGTATGCTATGCAAGCCTTAGATACACTGTAAAGCCTTGGGTATAGAATGTAACCATGGAACAGAAATTTTCTTTGAGTGAAATTAATTTGTGCAAAATGGCAACCCAAATAACTAATGCAATATATTACACATTAACGGAAGAATATTGCTAGAGAATGGATAGGAATTTAGGGTCCTGCCTTGGTCAAACCATGTGTGGGAGGGGTAGATTCAAGGTGGCAAAGTAGAAAGAAGCAAGGGATTTGAGCTCCTGTCCATTGCTTCTCCAAACAGCTCTATAAAATGCACTAGACTGAATTCTTATGGAGAAATGAAAGTCAAAGTGACTTTGTCTCAGGTTAGCATAGGGAGACAGAGAGGTCTGTGGTCCTCAAACCCAGAGTGGGGTACCTTAGACTCACACCAAAGCACTATGATGGGGAGAAGTGCCAATTGGCAGCTTTGCCACCCAGCACCCAGTGATGGATAATAGATTCAGGGTGGAGCAAAAGTGAGGATCTACACCATTGGAGGTACTCTGAGAAAGGAGAAAGTTCAGAAGCCAACAGCAGCATTGGGGTGACTCAGACCCCCAAGCTCAGAGTATAATCTTATTTCCTGAACCTTAGCCACACTGCAAAGGAATAAACTAAATTCATTCTAAAGCGGGGGGTCTACAATTCTACCACATTGAACCAATAGAACTTTCTAGTTCGCTATTAGGGACTTAGTGTAGCAGTAGTCTACTCTTGCACAGACTCAAACCAAGGTTAGGAACTTGAAGCAGCCAGATCAGAGAAGTGATCAGAACTTGCTCTGGATTATGCCTTTGGGAGAATTCAAATCTTGCAAGTCTTCAGTCTATCCCTGAGATCCTGAAATAACATAATACTCAATCATTTAAAAAGCCAGACTAGGACTGGCCCAGACGTTTCCTTCAGAAGTGTGGCAGATCCCAGTCCTAACATTAAAACAGAAGTCAGCAAGTAGACTAAAAAAATGGGCAAACAAAATAAGATTCCTACCTTAATGAGCTATTATAATGGCAGGGAAGCTCAAGATACAAATACAGAAGAGGATTATTCTAAAACATGTATAAGCAAAGGTTCAGAGAAAAGCATTGGGCACAAATTCAACTAGAATTACTAGAAAACATAAAGCAAGAGTTTTTTTTTTAAGAATCCATTTTTTTTATAACTGGAATTTTTTTAAGAATCCATTTTTTTTATAACTGGAATGAAAGTATGTGAAGAAAAAAATTGGAAAAGAAATGAGAGCTATGGAAGAAAGAAGTGGAAAGGGAATTAAGAACTTGGCACATGAGGTATGAAACCATGCCCAGACAACAAACTCCTAAAAAATTCAAATGAACCAAATACAAACCAATGATTTTGTGATGCTACAAGAAGTATTAAAAACAAAATCAAGCAACTGAAGAAGTGGACAAAAATATAGTGTTTCATAGCAAAAAGCAACTGTCTCAGAAGACAGAACAAGGAGAAAAAAACATTTAAGACTCTCTGAATGCCATGAGAAAAAAAAAGAGCATCCTATTTTAAGAAATCTTAAAAGAAAATTGTTATAATTTCTTAGAGCTAGAGGGTAAAGTGGGAATATGAAAAATATATTGGTTACCTCTTGAAAGAAACCCTAAAACAAAATCTAAAAAAAAAAACCCAGGAATATCACAGCCCATATCCAGAGCTTGCAGGTTAAAGAAAAGTATTGCAAAGCAGCCAGAAAGAAAGCATTCAAATACTAAGGAGTCACAGTTGGGATCACTCTTAACGTACCAGCCACCACTATAAAACAGTGGAGAACTTGGAATATGATATTCCAGAAGGCAAAGGACAGCTTACAATAAAGAATAACTTATCCAGCAGAACTGGATATAATACTACATGGATCTTAATTAAATTAGAAGACTTACAAGGATTCTTGATGAAAAGACAAGAACTTTGGCAAAACTGAAATTCAAATACATGAGGGAAAAAAAGCTTCAAAAGGTTAACATGAATGAACAATGATAAAAAATTAAACAAAGATAAATTTCTTACATTCAAATATGGGGAGATGATACATGTACTCCTTCTGAACCTTATTTATCATCTGGATTCATAGAAGGACGATCAGATAAAGCCTGGGAGTAGTTCTGTTTTGTCTCGATAACCTCAAGAATAAAATGAAAAGAACGGGGAAGAAAAATACCTGGAGACCTGGGGGAAAGGGAAAGAAAGGTTAAGGGAAATTATCACACATAATCAGGGTGTCCAAGTAGACAGCTATACAAACAAGGAGGAAAAGGTGGGGGAGAGGGAAGCTGCTGACACTTGAACCTGATTCTCATGTGAACTCCTCAAAAGAACACACACACACACACACACACACACACACACACACACACACACACACACACCAGAGTTGGATATAAGATCCCTTTCAAACAATAAGAAAGCTTGACGGAAAAAGGAGAAGGGGTGGGGAGGGGAGATTAAGGAAGGGATTATTGCTCAGCAAACAAACCCTGGGGATGTACACAACATTTATAATTCTTTTTTGAGGTGGCAAAGAATGGAAATCTAAGGGAGTGTCTCTGACTGGAGGGAGGGAAATGGACCAACAACTTATAGTATTTAAATGTGATGGAATACCATTGTGTTAAACTCTTATCAGCATAATTTCCAATCAGGATTCTAAAGAACTAATGATGAAACATTCTACTCAGCTCCTGATAGAGAAGTGAAGGACTCAGCAAAATGAGACAATTTTTTTGCATGAGGCCAATGTGGACATTTGTTTTAATTGACTATATATGTTTGAGTTTTGTTTTTCTAATGTTCTCATTTGAGAGAGTGAGGAATGGAGGGGGAGGAAGAGAAGTTGGACCTTGGCTGATTAAAACAAAATTAAAAAAAAATCACTTCTGGAGTATTGCGTGTAGTTCTGGGTGCCACATTTTAGGGAGATCGCTGGAAAAATTATAATATTAACGAGCATTCATATAACACTTTAAGATTTTCAAGAAGCTTCACAGATATCTCATTTTTATCCTTACAGCAAATATTGAAGGTAGATACTGCCATTACCACGTTTTTTAGCCAGAATTGTAAACGGACTTGAACTATGCCATGTGAGAGTCAACCGAAGGAACTAAGGGTGTTTAACACAGAGAAGAGGAGCCTTAGAGCCGTCACATGAACAAGGGAAGACATTAATTTTGTCTCACCCCAAAGAGCAGAGGTATTTATTAGAAATAAGTGGACATTAAAGAGAAGTTGATTTCAGTACAAGGGAAAATTTCCAATCAACTAATTTGGTCCCAAAATAGAAAGGGATTTGTTATACTTTTCCATCTCTATAGATCTTCAAGTAGGCAATGGATGATCATTTGTCAATGTACATAAGGGAAAGCAAATTAGAACCCAAATGAGCAACTAAGACAATCTTTTGCGGTTGGCATTGCTGTGGAGTCATTTCAGTTGTTTCTTGCTCTTTGTGACTGCATTTGAGGTTTTTTTGGTAAAGATATGGAGTGCTTTGCTATTTCCTTCTTCAGCTCATTTTACAGATGAGGAAATGGAGGCAAACAGGGTTAAGTAACTTGTCCAGGGTCACACAGCTAGTAAGTGTCTCAGGCTAGATTTGAACTCAGGAAGATGAATCTTCCTTATTTCAAGTCCCGTCTTCTATCCATTGCACCATCTATCTACTCTAAGACAGTCTCAAGTCAGGAATATGCACAGTAAATTCAGTCAGGAAATAAAATAATGAATAATACTAACTATTATAACAACAATATTTCTACAAAACTTTAAAGTTTGCAAAGTCCTTTACATCCATTGTCTCATTTTATCTTCACAATAATTCTGTGATATAGTTGGTATTATTCCTAGTCCAGAAAGACCTGGATTCAAGTCCTTCCTCTGACATATATTGGCTTATGAACCTGAGCAAAAGCCTTAATTTCTTTTTATTCGAGGAAATGCTCTAAAATTATAAGTTGCAGGAAAGGTGCCAATTTGTTTTAGTAGAAGAATTTCTTATCCGGAATCTCCTTTTACTGATAAAATCATAGATCCAGTACAAATATTATAGCCTCTTACTTAAAAAAAAATACTTTGCACACAGTATATGTGTAATCTACTTGTGTAGGCCTATCCTTGCATGAGTCTCACAGGATTCCTCATCTTATGCTCATAGATGATGGGCCTTTTAAAAAGCTCCAAGAACATAAAAGGCAAGCACAAATTTTACAGTATAACACTCTTAATGAGGTATAGATATTTCTTGTCTTTATTTGTGCTCTCCTACAGAGAACTGTATTTGTGATTACTTCAGCAATAAATGCAACAGATATCTTTATATAGATATGTTATATCACATATATGTGTAATTACATAAAAATAGTGTGCATATGAGTGTGCTTGTGTGTATGTGCGTATGTAACAGCAGAGGGAAATAATGTTTAATCTGGTATATTGAGAACTGGGGATCATATTATGAATTATGAATGAAGATGGACCCTGCCCCTACTATGAACCCTTTTCAAAGTATATGAGTGACCAGAGGCTCTTTGTTGGTCCCAATTGCTCCCAGGTAATGGGGGCTATATTAACGATGACTGGCAACTAAACAAAATGACCTGTTCACTTAGTAATGTTAAAAATATAAACAACTTCTGCTTTCATTATCTTTTGCTCTTTGGAATGCATGGATTGGGACTCTACCAGTTCTCCCTGGGACTTCCAATGGGGAGTCAGGGGAGAATATCTCTCTCTTCCCTCTTTCCCAACAACTGTGACGGCTATACACATTAGCAATGAGTGCATGTACTTATCTGAGATTGAATGTAAAGTCTCTAGCTGCTTCTTCTGCTTTGTGTCTCTTTCCTTGAGTGCAGATGACCATATAGTGATCCCAAGATGGATGTTTCCAGCCTTGGCAACTACCTTGTGAACCTGAGATATTTGCAGTCATTTAAAGGTTTGGGTACTGAGAGCAAATACTGTTCTTGGTAACTGTGTCCCTTGTCAGAGGAGAAAATTTCCAATAGAAAGATGAGCCATGAATACCTAGTTGACCAAGAGATGTGGATTTTGAATGAATTGCTCAGATATTGTAGATCTAAGGAGAAAGTGAAATGATCATCAGTCCTGCCCCCAGTCCCTGAGAAGTCTTTCCTACCTCCCAGAAGTTAATTGACTTGCCTAGGGATATATGGATCACATGTATCAGAGGCCCAAGAAGATCCAGGACTTTCTGATTCTGAAATTAGCTCTCTATCCTATCATCCCCTATACAATACATATATAAAAGTATATTGCCTCATTTAAAAAGAACAAGCATAGTTCCAAGACTTTGTTCAGTTGTTTCACTTATGTTCAACTTTTCATGATCCCATTTTGGGTTTATTTGGCAAAGATACTAAAGTGGTTTCTCATTTCCTTGTACAGCTCATTTTACAAATGAAGAAACTGAGGGAAAGAGTTAAGTGACTTGCCCAGAGTCACAGAGCTAGTAAATGTCTGAGGTCATATTTGAATTTTGGAAGATGAGTCTTTCTGATTCCACCCCCAGCACCCTATCCACTGAGCCATCTTGAGACCCTAAAACCCTGTATAGGAGACATAAAATAAAGACAAGAAAAGTCTGTATATCATTAAGAGAGTTATATTATGTGTTTTTACTACCCTTTGCAATCTGGAACTATGTAAATGGACTAACTATGTAAGGCATCATCTTTTAGACATGTACACATTCTATACACACATACAACACACACACATATATGACATTCATGTTTTGTGAGGACCTTGAAGAAATATGTACACACACAGAGGTTTTGTGTGTGTCTGTTACATAGTTCAGGATGCATGTATGCGTATATAGATAGATAGTAGATAGATATACGCATACATGTATGTGTATCTGACATATATGCCCATGTGTATATTTCTATTATATTTCTATATATATTTTAAAGAGCACCAACTCACTCACAAATCTGTTCAATCACAATGAATTGAGATTCAGAAAACTCCAAAAACAAAAACATAAAAGTGTACATACAGCTTGGTCTTCCCACCAGAAGAAGATGAAAGGAAATACCTTGCTTGCAATTTGACATGCAACTTTAATCTATAGACATTGTACTATATGTCAATAAAGCACTACCTTGGCCTAGGACACATGCAAACAAGGAAATTAAATTACCACATATGATCATAGCACAGGGACAAAGGTAGCCAGACACACCTGACCCTTACTAGTGGGCAGAAAAAAGTAGTTTTTCCCAGGAATTTCAAGATGTAAGTACCCATGGCATTATATTGCTACAATAGTGTTTCATTCTGGAACAATTTTTGAAGGTGGGAGGGATTGATCACTCTACTGACTTGGGCAGAGCTTTGCATATGGTTTCCTCATTTCACCCAAGCATTGTTAACTAGACTCTTGCCACCTGAACATAATCGGAGATGGGGATTACTGTGCTGCTCTCTATTGGGCTAGAAAACTCTTGAGGCTCTTTCTAATTATGAGATTTTATGCCATAGGAAGAGAGCTTCATTCTGTTTTCTTGCCAAAGGGAGGAGGAAAATTCTAGGAGCATGACAGCTAGGTATGGAAAGAGAGAAAATTTGGGCAAGACTGACTCCGGAGATAATGCAACAAACATTTATGAAGGGCTTATTATGTGGCCAGCACTGCTCTTGGCCACAGAGGTAAACAAACACTGAATAACATCCAGTACTTTGCCTCATAGATTTTCTATTGTATTGATAAAAAGATGAGTCAGAAAAGGAGAGAGCTAAGAATGAGCTGGTTTATCTCCATTTACATTTCACTAAAAACCATGATTATCTTGGAAGACATCTTGTAACTTGGCAACTTTTCCTTTTTGATTTATTATTTTAAACCCCTGTCTGTTTTCCTCAAGTTAGAAGAAGGAAAAACTCTTGACTAAACTAAATAAGGGTTGTTTGCTTATTTCTGGGACATCAGTATAGGGGAGAAATTAGAAACCTCTCCTCTGCCTTCCTTAGGGGATATGGGTGAGAGGAAACCAGGTGGAAGAAAAGGCGATGGCAGTGATACCAAAAGAGCAGCAAGTTAACACATGTAGGGGAGAAGAAAGGAGAGCATGGGGGTCTTGAACTAGGACATTCCCTCCAAGCTTTTAATATTGGCAGGGACCCTGATATTACATCACAGACTATGATAGTGTCATGTTCTAAGCTAACTGAACAACTGAGCAACCTGGTGGTGCTTACATATATTGACACATACATGTACATATTATACTCACTGATTTGTTCAAGAGATTTGTTCAAAATTTATATAACATAGAAGGTCAGAAGCTTACTTTACTTTTCCCCCTATAGTCAAAAGGCAAATGTGAGAGTCAGGTATTCAGGAAACATCTGTGTGTATATACATAGATACATACATATACATATATATACATACATACATATATATGCATAGATACATACATACATATACACACACACACACACACATACAGGGCAGCTAGATGGTGCAGTAGATAGATTACTAGGTTTGGAATCAGGAAGACTTCCTGAGTTCAAATCTAGCATCAGACACTTAGTAGCTGTTAGATTCTGGGCAAGTCACATAACCCTGTTTGCCTAAGTTTCCTCATCTGTAAAATGAGCTGGAGAAAGAAATGGCCAACCACTCCAATATCTTTGCCAAGAAAACCTCAAAAGAGTCAGACACAACCGAAACAGATTCAACAACATATATAGTATATATGAATATACATTATTTCTTTTGAGTCACAACAATTTTGAGAGCTACGTCCTTATTCACATATTACACATGAAGAAACTGAGGCTCAGTGTGGTTAAATGCTTTGCCCACGGCTCTTAGCTGATAAGTGTCAGAGATGAAATCTGAATTCAAATTTTCCTGACTCTGAGTTTCAAACGTGGTCTATTTTAAGATAGGATCCACTTCAAAAAAAAGGAATGAATAGTGAAAAATCTTCATTCTGGATTTCAGAAAGTTAACAATTGTTGGAGGTTACTCTAACTCACGGTTGAATTCCTTGCCTTTGAACTGCCATCCTTTACGTTGGCCACAGCTAGTGTCTTTGAATGTTGCACGTAGATGATACATTAACCACAATCTTTCTCGTATCTCCTCTTCAGGTTTGCTTGTTGCCTCGTCTCTGCTAATCATGTCAAAAATTCACTTTTATTTTTTTTCCACTTTTCATGTAACTAGAATGGAATGGAGGCACAGGTCACTTCACATATTTTTCTAGAGACTCACAGGCATAGTTAGAATTTCTCTGACAATGGGAGGAGAAAAGAGGAAGTGGTTAAAGATAAAAACTCTCCCCTCTAACTATTCTATTTTTCTGTCTCTCAGAAATATGCTATAAGGAAAGGAACATGAATGTGGGACAGTGTGAATGAATCACACTTGTTAAACTCAGCAAGGCATTGAATACTGGTCAATTTTACTGACTGTAGAGGAAAAAAGAAGAAGCAGGGGATCTTGAATAAGGACTCAAAGGTGCCACAACTAACTACCTCATTTATTTACTTTGTAATCCTTGGTTACTCCTTTCTATACTCATTATCACTATCCAACGTCATCAACTGGGACATAATTAGGAAAGCTGCAAGGGAGGACATGTTTTTCTTCATGAGTTTACTCTGTAATGCACTATATCCATGTCCTCCCAAGTCCCTGTATCCTTGTGCCGCTCCTGAATGACTGAGATTTGTCTTCACTTGTAATCTTGATCCAACTTGTTCCTGTACAAGTTAGTCTAATTTTTTTTCTTAAGAAGTCACCCTCCAATCTGAACTGGCTCGGGGTAGTACAAGCTTAGAGTATTGACATCCTGAATACAAAACAACCTCAACAAAGGAAGCATTGTCTGATGCTTAACTGGAATATAACCATGGGCAAATCAGAAGCAGGAGAGTCTCACTCAGCTGAATCAAGTCAAGATGCCCTCAATGCAAATCCTTGTGTAATATCCTTCTTCTCCTATGGCTAATAAATCTCTTTTTGTATCCATTGAATGATCAATGGATGCCTCATTTCATTAGAGTATTTGATTTAAACCATTAAAGGAGATAGCCTGGGTTGGGCCGTATCAAACCATCCAAATTTCAGGATGGTCGCTTAGCAGGAACTCTCTTCTACACTTATTGGGACAGATGTCCTATGTCCCATCCACTTCAGACTTCACTCTCTTCTTATGACATTGCATAGCAAAGTAGATAGAATGGTGAACTTAAGATAAGGAAGACGTGTTCAAATTCTACTTACTGGCCCTTAGTAGTTATACCTGAGAGGATAAAGCATTTAACTGCTTTGAGTTTCAACTTTCTCATCTGTAACAGGGAAATAAGTACTTAGCTGACAGGGTAGGTGTGAGATCAAATGAGATAATGTAAAGAAAATGGTTTTCAACCTTTAAAGTGCTATATAAATTTCAGCTATTTTTATTATGTGACAAGGGAGCCATAAATCATAAAAACTATTCTCAGCAATTGTTTTTGCTAGAAATTTTACTGAAAATGCCCTTCGTATTTTGGGTCTGAGAACTGAGAGTCAAGACATGAGTAAAAGTCTAGACATCCCTTGCTTCCTCTTGTAAAAGGAAGGAAGGATGAAAGGAAAATCAGGCAGCACAGTATAGTGGAAAGAATTCTGCATGGGAAACAAGGAGATTTTGTTTCAAGCTCTAATTTTGTCAATAACTTGATGACAGTTTTGAGTGTGTCACTTAATTTCTCTGCGTTTTCATTTCCTCATCTGTAAATGATGGGGTTTTGATTTCCAAAGGTCATTATTGAGCTAATAATCTTTGTTTCTGAATGGTTAGATAGCCCCTGTGAATTTGCTCAAGTCATTGTATTTATCTGGGCCTCAGTTTCTTAGAATTTTTAATTAAATTTTATCTTTTGTAAGAATAGAAAAGAATTTTTATACAAAATTGTGAACATCTGTTATATACAGCTGGAAATTATATATTAAATTTAGCACAAGAGTAATAAAAGCTTTTTTCTGTTTGAAACTTTATTTTGCTTTCTTCCATATATTTTTGATGTTTCATTGATGCTTTCTCTTTATTTTCTCCTTTTTTATTGTCAGTACTCATCAATCTTTCTCCCCTTACAAACTGCCCCCCTATACACACACACTGGGCCTTAGCTTTCTCATCTGCAAAGTAAAATGACTGAACTAGAGGTTCTTTGACGTCTCTTTTAACATGAACATATTTGAATTCCATTCTAGGAAAGCAAAAGTCATCCATATCTTGAACTCCTTAATGGAATTTAAATGTTTAGCTAATTTCCTACTATGTAGTATTCAAAGGTATCTCTGTGTTAAGTCATTCACTGAGACTAGGTAGTTATATCTATATAAACAGACTGGTAGAATTTGGGGCAGAGAAATCCAGGGTAAGAATTCAGATTCATCATTCAAAGGTAAAATTACTTTTTCAAGGAAGTTTGGGGGTTTGGGTGTATGTTTTGAGAGTATGATTTTTCCTCTTAGGAAAAAACATATGATTTCATGACTGTGAGGAGCTATTCACAAGAAACTGCTTTGGTCAATGTAGGTCAGCACCCTCTCTGTAGCTTATGGTCTTAGAAGTAGGTGAGTCTAGGGTCATGACGCCAAGAGGTGTTAGAGGTTGACTGGAACCCATGTTGTACTCATTCTAAGGACAGCTCAATGTCCACGGCATCACCTTCTCTCAAAAGAGTCAGTTGCAGTGCAAAAATATCACAGTGTAAGTAACAGCCATAAAAAATAAAAGTAATTGAACCAATTTACCTAAAACATAGAAGATAGATTTAATTTTTAGAGTGATAAAATTTAATCATTGCTAGCAGTTATTAAAATTCATGAAGTACTTTATACATGCTATCTCATTTGATGTTTCACAACAATCTGGGGCGGGGCAAGTGTTATAATTTCTATTTGATAGATGAGAAAACTGAAGTAAATGGGTTAAGTGATTTGCTCAACTCACATAGATATAAGTTAAGTATCTGAGACAGGATTCAAGTTTCCTTATTCCAAGTCCAATCCTCTAACCATTAGGCCATCTAGTTAATGGAGAAGGTATTTTATCTACATTGGCCTTTATTTTTCACTGAAAATAATTTCTTTCTGTAAAATGTTGTAGTTAGTACTTTGTTTTTGAAGAGGCCTGATGACATTGAAAGGGTGATTTCTTGACTTGTGTATGAGTTAAAGTTAAGTGTACAAAATCATCTGCCTTACTCTCTTTTCTTGAGTCATCAAAATTCAGCAGCAGACAAAAGCCAAGATGACTGACAGTGGTCAGGAATATAGTAGAGGACCTGGTGTCTTTGATGTCTGACAACTCTAAGTGCTTCAGCTGCCTTCATGGCTGTTGGAACAAATTGTTCCCATCCACTTGTTCTTCTTGGGTCATTCTTTATAGGAGCTAACTTTTGCCTACTGGCTACTGTTCGAGTGAAGCTCACCAGTGAGGGGCTCTTGAACCCATGGGAGGACCCTAGAAACTAGGGTTACTAGTGTAGAGGATTATGCTAGATCTTTTCAACATTCTGTTTATATCTTTTACTTCTTTATTGTTTTCACTTTCTGTTATACATATTTAAATCTGAAAGACGCATTGAGAGGCATCACAATGAATGCAAAGGATAATGGATGGAGTTGGAGTCAGAAGGACCTGGGTCTAAGGTTTACCATTGGCACTTACTAGTTTTGTGAACATGAAAAAGTCGCTCAACTTTTCTAGGCTTCAATTTCTCATTTTTAAAATAAAGGGACTGGGAAATGATTCAAATGTGTAAGAATAAATGTCATTCCTCAGTAGATGGTCAAAGGATATGAATAGGCAGTTCTCAAAAGAAGAAACACAAACCATCGCTAACCCTATAAATATACTCTGTCTTTAATAATTAGAGACATACTAATTAAAGTTCCTCTTAGGTTCTATCTCACAACCATCAGAATGGCCAAATTGATATTTAGAAAAAGGAAAGGAACAATTGTTGGAAAGACTGCAGGGAAAATAGGGACATTAATTCATGGTGGAGCTGTTTCCCAAAAAGCTATTCCCAAAAAATCTGCTAAATTGCACAGATCTCATGATACTACTCTAGGGGCCCCTACTTCAGAAGACATCAAAGAAGGAGGAAAGGACTCAAACTTATAAGAAGTGATTATGATAGTTTGGTTTTTTTTGTCATGACTAACAACTGAAAAAGAAGGGAGGGCCCATCATTTGGCAAATGGTTGAACACATTATGTTATATACATGTAATGAAATACTATTGAGCTTTAAGAAATGTTGAAAGGGACCATTTCAGAGAAACCTGAGAAGACTTGTGTGAAGTAATACGGAGTGAAATGAATACAACCAGGGGAATAATTATAAAAATGAATAATTTTGAAAGAGTTCAGAACTCTGATCAACACAATAACTAACCATGATTCCTGAGGTGTGACAAACTACAGCAAGTCTGAATATGCAGAATGGGACGTACATTTTTGATCATGGTATCCATAGGCATTTTGTTCTTTCTTTTCTTTTGGGGAGGAGAGAGGAACACAGGAGGGTACGAAGTGAAAATTAATATATGTTTTAAAAAAAATGATTAAAAAAATAAAATAAAAGATTTGGAGTAGGTGGCCTCTAAGGATCCTTCCAAGCTACAGGTCCATAATCCAATGTTTTTAACTGAAAATTACCATGAAAAATTTATTTATAATCTATTTAACTTTTTTCCTTTAAGTATGTATATGACATGGCTTTTGACACGTGTATATTTAATATTGGTATTTTTTCAATCTTGGGTGCCTTTAAACAAAATGTAGTTTCTCAGTCTTTCTTGAGCCTACTTAATTTACAGTAGTCTTGGTTTGAGATCATGACAACACTCTTGCTTTTCTTGAATTCAATGAAGACATAATAGATTCCACTTCTAAGCAATATTCTTTATGATTTCCTAAAATGTGATATTAAGACCACTTGTTTCTCATATTTTTTTTTCTGGAAGGCCATGATTCTTGGATTCCCTCTTAGAGATTTTATTTTCCTGACTAATTGTTTTGAATAGAGATTCTTCACTCTTTAAATTTTGCTAGCATTTGTCTTTCCTCTAATTCTTATTTTAGGGTTAGTTTTTGAGTTTCATTTCCATTTGTTTTCAAGTTATCTATTGCTTTGCTGAGATTTTTCCAGCTTCTCTTCTGAGCTTTCCATTTTTCTGAATTTTCATAAATATCTAAAACTTCATTTTTAACTCTTTTATTAAGATATCTAGTTATTCTCAAGAGTTTTATTTCTATTCTGTTCTCTTTTCCAAGATTCTAATTGTCATGGTTTTAGACTGACTCTTTCTTATCTGTAGATTTCTCCTGGTATTTTCTTATCTCATGGTATTTTTTTCACGGTTAACTATTTTTTTCTTCTTCATTTCTTAGTTTCACATAGTAGATTTAGAATTGATTGAGGTCTTAAGAATTCATTTAGTTAATTCCCTTCCTTTATAGATAAAGAAATTGGAGATTAAAGAGATTAAGTGATTTTCCTAAGGCAGCAATATTCTAAGTAACTGTTTAGCAACTGACTCTCCAAAAAAATGTTCACAGGACATTCTTTTAAGTTTAATCTGCATTGTTATTCTTTTCTCCATCACTTTCCTAAGTCTAGACAATCAACTAAACAATAAATCAAGCCTTGAATTATAGCATTTCCAAGTTG
>CM053774.1:29639128-29709108 GCA_028658325.1 Potorous gilbertii | reverse complement strand
ACAAATGGGGAGAAAATTTTGGAACCCAAAATCTTGTGAAAATGAATGTAAAAAGTTAAATAAATTTATTTTAAAAAAAAATAATAGCCCTTCCTAGCTTGCCCATCTTTGTACATCTTCTTGCACCTTACTTGCCTCCTTGTATTCTGCTTGGACTCTGTGATCCAATGACATTTTCCTCTTTGGCTTTTCTGAAATAAGATGTCTCCCAACTTGACGGTTTTCGCTGGCTGCTTCCCATGCCTGGAATTCTCTCCTTTATTTATGTCTCCTAGTTTCTTTGACTTCTTTCATGCCCTAGTAAAAATCCCAGGTTATACAAGAAATCTTATCTTATCCTCCTTGAAGTAAATTCCTTACCTCTAGTAATTATCTCCAATTTATCTTGTATATCTCTTTTTTGTACACAGTTGTCTGAATGTTTCTTCATCATTCAATTGTGAATTCCTTGAGAGAAGGAATTTTTTTTTCTTTCTTTATATCCTCAGGGAAAATATGGTGATTGGCTCACGATAGGTGTTTAACAAATGCTTCTTGGCTTGACTTGACATGTAGGTGGGAGATGAATGAATAAAACAATCTCATGGAAACTTGGGAATGAAGTATATTCAGGAGTATGGGATCAGTAGCTCCAAATGCTGTGATCAAAAAGAATGAGAAGTGAGAAAAAAATCAATAGACTTAGCAGTTAAATGACTTTGGTGATCTTGGAGAAAGTAGTTTGTTGAGTGATAAAAAGAGAAGCAAGATCCCAAGGGACTGAGAAATGTGTGAGATGTGTTCCCTTGCCCCAAGTAGATTTTCTCCAAACTAAACGTCTTCAGCTCTTGGAACTGATCCTCACATGTCACAACTGCGAGATCATTCCTCATTCTGCTTGCCCCTTTCTGCTTATCAATATCATTCTTAAGAGATGGCAATCAGAATTGAACCTATGTGGTCTTAGGATTTCGGTAGGTTTTTTTCCCCCTGCATACCATATCATACTATTAACTCACACTATGCCTATGGTCCTCTAAATCTACCAGATTTTTTTTCAAATTTAAATCTGCCTCATCGTCTTTCCTCCAATTTGTGATTTTTTTTCAAATGCAAGTGTAAAAATTTTATATTTATTCCTACTATTAAATAGGGCGCAACATAACAAACTTTTTATATCTTAAATCTGCCATCAATTTGTTAGCTACCACTTCTGACTTTGTGTCTTCTGTGCAAAGTATGTCTATATAATAAGCATATCACATAAACTTTTATTCACCTCATTGATTAAAGTGTTAAATACTATAGAACTAAGGGAAGATATTTATTCTGCTTCACTAACACTCTCCTTTCAAGTTGTTATTCAACGGTTAGTTTTTAGAACACTTTACTAGCCATAAAATCAATTCAAAAACCACTTTTTCATACTAATGCTTAGCTTACACATCTCCAACTTGCCTATAAGAATGCCAAGATTATTCAAATGCTTTACAAACATAAACACACTTGCAATAATTTTAAAACCTTGTAAAAAAGAAAAAAAAACATTTTGACCTGTTCTTGATAAAGCCATGCTTGTTTATATCTTAATATTTAAGTACTTGATTAATACATAAGTATTTATGGTATAACTTTCTTTTGTCTTATTGCTAAAAAAATGATTTTTAAAATTTAAAAATGTCATTCATGTGAGTGGCTGGCATACAAATATCACATGCTATGTAGGTGTGTTAATACTGTGAGAAGCTGATTGTTTAAATAGAAAACACCTTCATAGAGACCAAAAGCTATAGTGATACATAGAGGGAGTTTTTCTGAACGTTCACTAACCATCCCTTTAATAATACATTTTGGAATTTTGCCATCATAACACCAATGATATCTGAAAAATGGACCTTCATACAACCACCCCCGAAATGCCGTACAATATTACCCATTTAACAGGGCAAGCAAATATCAACCCACTTTCTGGCTTACTCTAACCTTTTCTTATCTTAGCAGATCTAGGTTTACAGAGAGAGAGAAAATACTATGGCAGTGTTATATTCCCACTTTCAGAATTGCCCTGTTGAAAAGAAGCAAACTTCCTCTACTTACCTCTATAGCTTTTGGGCCTCTGTGAAGGTGTTTTCTATTTAAACAACCAGCTGTTCACAACATAACATAGTGTGTGATATTTCTATGCCAGCCATTCACAAGAAAAACATTTTTAGATTTTTAAAAACTATTTGCTTAGCAATAAGACAAAGGATAATTACATCATAAACACTCATATTAAATCAAGTGCTTAAATGTTAAGATATATCAAAATCTGCACATAAAACTGGATCACACTGTCTCATCAATATGTTTGCTATCTGTTGAGGAGAGTGAGTACACACTTTTGGGAACTGGGCAGAGCAGCATATGAGAAAGGAAAACTCACATGCTTGTGGGAGCTCAAAGCTCTGATATGCAGACTCTTGTGCCACTGGTCCATTCAGGAATACCTGCTCTACACAAAATTAATTCTCTTCGCCCCTTTTCTGTTGGTCCTTATTGCTTTTCAGGTAGTCAGATCTTTTTGTTTTCTTTTCTTGAATGGACCGTCATATTTAGAAGTCCTTTTCATTATATTCACAAACCTTTTCAATTTATGATGACCCTAGAAAAGCAATTCAGAAATATTTATATCAAAGTGAATTAAAATTCCCTTTAAGCCACAGAACTGTAGAGTTCACCAATCAGTCTTTGGGTAATGCATAATAGATCAGTTAGTTACTCCCCTACCAAAATGCTCTATATCGTAAAATCAGAACAGAGTTCATAGCAGCACTACTTAAGTTGGCTCTTTTAGCCAGTCAAACCTAACCAGCACACCAGGATACAGAACAGCAGCGAAACCTGTCTTCTCCTCTTTTTTTCCTGTTCAAACCAGAGCAACAGGCATTTATGGGAAGCCTCGCTTCTCCCCAATTCTAGGACAATAGCTGTCACTGATGCTCTACTAATAAAAGCAATTCTCTCTCTCACCAATCAGGAATCATTCTGGTGAAGCCTGCTCTCAACTCATTGCTTCCAGCTGCCACAGCTCTGGCAGAGAAGCTTTCTGGCTACCTTCTAGTTCTTCAATACTTCCCCTCATTTCTTTATCAGGGTCGTCTCTCTTATTCTGTTTCTTCAATGCTCAGTGGCTTAAATGAGAGCCTCTTTACTCCCAGGCATTCATCCTTTCCTTAAAAGGTTACAACTCCCCATATTTTCCCATTAGATCAATAGTCCTCACTATTCAAATATTTATAATTTCTTTTTTGATTACCTCTTTAGACATAAAAGAGTTATATGAAATATACTATTTATGAAGTCATTAATGATCCTTACCCTGAATTGTCCTTGTAGTCATAGAGTTTTTTTTAAATAAACAAAACCTGTTTCTCTGCCTCTTTGAAACATTAAATGAGGCATTATTTTTCATTGTTCACAAGATGGTTTGAGTTCTTATATTATTGTGGCAGCTCATTTTCTATTCAAACTACTCAATTACTATCTGGCAGCTGTTTATACACATATTTTCCAATTTTTATTAAACCAAAGTTCGTTTTCTACTCCTTTTTTGGTATTATAATGTTAACTTATGTCTGTAATAATATCTTACATCCTTTATCAAATTGATTGAACTGTTTTCCTTTAAACTAAAATACTTTTCTTGCCCTTTTTGTTTCTTGAAAGATGCCTCAAAGGGCTAGTGTAACAGAAATAAAATAGTCAATCTAACTCCTATGTTTTGCAGCTATTCAGATGCTTTTCACAAATCTTGGTATGAAATAGTTGCTTGTCTATTTCTGGAACATCTCTACTGATATGCCCAGACCTTAATCCAGAAAGAACCACATTATCAGGTAGTATTGCTAATTGGGTGGTCCATTTGTAGAGGAATCTGATAAAATCTCCTTCAGTTTAGTTCAGCATCAAGATGTCTGGAATTTAAGAAGGTAGACAGTTCCAGCTTATTGCTACCTCTACTGGAATCCCAGGCAACTTCAGTGTGATTCTAGCATCCCAGAAGTGATCTGAGATTAGGGAGGTCATTCTGAGTATTTCATTCTGGGAAAGCAAATCTTTTGGATCTTCCTTCCTGGCCTTATTGCTTTTATTTTGGTCGGTCACCAAGTTCATAGAACTAATGCCTCCACATTGCCATAGTCATATCATTTATCCTTTTTTTAAAGGGTGACCTAGAAAAAATAATGAGATAACCAAAACTGTCCCATGATACCACACTGGCAAATTTCTTAAGATAGTTGGAAATTTAGTATTCTGATTGCCTATTAGCAGGAGGTATATATCAGTAAAAATCACTATGAACTTTCCACTTTTACTTTTTGTCAAAGGCATTTTTCTCACTGCCCATGAGGACTGAGCGGCTTCAAAACTGTTATCCTCCTTCTCTTGCAATAGCCTAGTCTGTTTGTACCAACTAAAGAACCACAACACAGCTGCTGGGGCTACAGGATCCAACGGAGGCTTTGCATTGAAGACCTTACTTTGGATTGGTTCCCGGTCCCAAAGTAGGAGAATGTTTGGGCTTATGAAAAGGAGACTAAACCTCTTGTATTCATGTGTTTTGGGGGCCGTCAAGTTTTCTGCTAAGTTGGTACCATACAAAAAGTACCCTTCTCAGTACATCATCCTGAAGTCTGTTTGTTTCTCTCTTTCAATGGAGTTGTCTGATATAGTGCCAGCTTTCCTGGTTTCCAGGATGTTGCCCCTGTGGACATGCTGAAACCCATTTTAATTGCACCAAACTATGAATGGTCACTGCCTACCTACAGTGTCACTGTCAATATGGACCTGGCAAGCCTCCCAGGACCTTTTCAAAAGAGGCTTGTGGATGTAAGTGAAGCCGTGGAGTTTTTTGCACGTAGTGAGAAAAAAAATCAAAGAGAAATAGTGATTTTTTTGTCCTGTTGTCATCTTCTGGCATTGTTTCTAATGATTTTATATAATGTGTTGTTTTTACTATTACAACTATTGCCTCTTCTCTCTTCCTATCTCACAATTTAAAAATGGAACTTCTAGTGGTTTATTAACAATAATGTACCAACTAATTACTACATTTTCCTTATAATCTATATTTACAAAATTGTTTACATTCATATCATAGATATAGGCATGTCAGTTTTATGGCATAGGTGGTGTTTGTGTTTGAAAAGTAGAGGAGTTTCTCAGAGGTTCATTGTTTTCCCCAAATCCTTCTATGAAGTCTTTGGTCAGATTTATGTAGACAAATGTCACTCATTGTGACAAGTACCCAACAAACATTCATTTTGCCTGTGCCAGGATCTTCCTTCTCATCTGTGGCCTATGGAATTCTAACTGATGTAGTCTACATTGGCCACTCTTCGTCTTACATTCAGGGAGGGGGTTGGGGGAGTGCTAACTGAGCTCTAGAGCTGCTGTGCTATAAAAACACTTTCAAAAGAAGAGCTTTTCTAAACACCTGGAATTCCTCTGTGATTGCGGCTAATTTTCAACTTATCCAAATAGCTGAGAAGCTTCTGAGAAATTATTTTTTGGGGGGAGAGAAGAGAAGGCATCCTCTCATAGTAAAAAAAAAAAACTATTATGTAATCATCAGACAAATCGAGTCCTGTAATAGAGTGATTGCTCCTGGATTATTTTTTTTTTTGCAGTCTCCAATTTCAGAAAAGTACCTAATGAAGACCCGAAGTTACCCAAAAGTACATAATACAAAAGGTATCAGGAAGAAAAATGGCAAAAAATATGGTATTTACTATAAAATGACTCCAACAGCCTTTTAAACTTTTTCAGAGGCTTTGAGTTTCTTAGTTCCTCCGTACAACAGTGGTGTTTTGGGGGATTCATATGTATGCCTGGATAGCTCACAAAGAAAACTCCAAAAAACTATTCTCTTACCTCTAAAAAAAAGCATGTATAATGTTCAGGGCTTAAAAGTACACTTTCCCAAAATGATGTTTGATTTCTGGAATTGTGACAGCCTAAGTTGTCTTTAGTCTCATCACTACCACCATCATCCTCATCATCCTCATAGCTAGAATTTTATATCACTTTAAGGTTACAAAATACCTTCGAAATATGATCTATGATTTTATTCTCACAGCTTTATTCTCATGAGAGAGGTAGATGTTTTCTTATCTCCATTTTACATATGAAGAAACTGAGGCAAATCTCTCCCAAGTGTCCAAAGCTGGATTTGAACTCATCTTCCTGACTCCATGTCTAATTCTCTACTATGTCAATATACTGTCTAGCTACCTATATCTCAGGGAGTGTTGAGAATTTCTCTCTGTCCCCCAACTTTTTAAAAATCATATTACTGTAGTACTTCAAAGAATATGTGATTTCATTAACACAAGCATTCTTTCCAATGATGTAGATCTTTTCTTATCCCTGACTGCTGATCTTGTAAGACTCTTGACCATGTACTGCCATGAGTTTGCCTCAGGGGATCCACCAAAAGTCCTTCTTTGATTTTTTTGTTTACATCATGAGAATTCCAGTGGAGTACACAGATTGTTTAGCAGATATCCTTTGCCCTCATATGGAACCAGTCTATCCTTTTTATCAGCCATATATTTCTTTGATGACATTTTATATACCCTAAGCATATTTCCTGGCTGGTAAGATATTGTAACATGCTCCCCTTCATCAGTTGATATTCTACAATAGTTCTTTGACTTCTGTAGTAGCTAGAAGTAGTTGTAGTTCTACAACTCACTGCCAGACATCACCAGAATAATGTCAATGCAAAAAAAAGATAAACTTTAACCCTTTAGGGAGAACTTTGGGCTCATTAAAAATAAATTTCAATTTCTCAAAGTCAATGCTCTTTTTCCATCTTGCTCCTTTTTCTTTCTCAACTCTGGATTATCTTATTGCCTACTTGAAGTACCTGTCTAGTTGCTCTATAGCAAGAGTTGTCAACCTGGGGACCATGAACCTCAAATGAGTCTTTGGATCATTTTCAGGGAGTCTGTGAACTTGGATAGAGAAAAAAACATCTGTCGTGTTTCGGTATAGTTGACTTCCTTTGTAAACTTATGCATTTTATTTTATGCCTTTTTTTAAACATCCCTCTAAGAAGGGGGTCAAACCAGACTTAAGATGAGTTCTTTAGTTCTATGCAGGCAACTTTATATCAAATCCATTTGATTTTTTCCTGCATGTATGGTTGGGTTATTCTTGAGAGATCTGGGTTCTCATTTAGGAGACTTTGCAATGTTCCAGGGCTTGATGAAATTAGCACAATGACATATAGAACAGGAATTCCTTTTAGGACCTCACCACCTAAATGGAATCTGTAATACCCTGGGCTGAATCTCTCCAATGAAATTAGCAACTTCCTCTCATGAGCTCCATTGCTCACTTGATAATAGTGATCTTAGACTAATTGAGTAAAATTGTTTGTTATTTTCTTTTAATGAAATACAGAAAAATATGTATTATGATTTTTAAAAAGTATATTGTTAAAGGCCAATGGAAAGATATATAATGAGGAAAAGTGGCTGATAGCATAGTACCGTGATAATTTATGCATAAGAAATGGTATAAAAGATATCACTGAGGACAGATATGAACAAAAAAAGAGGTGGGGAAGCCATAAAATGGGAGTGAGAGGCAACAGCTAGATATTATATTAGTATATACTATACATATACATACTATATGTAAATAGATAGGATACTGTCTCTTGGTGTATACATATATGCATACACACATGATACCTAATATCATAACATATACATATATGTATATAAGATAATAGTATCAACTCTCTCTGTGGCAATTTGTTTGTGTGTGAGAGAGTAGTTTCAACAATATATACACATGTACACACATACATACACAAATTCCCAAGAATTATAAGAGGGATCCTTTGTAGAAGATTGATGGGTAGACCTAAACAAGAATTGTGCAGAAGGATAAGGTGGCAATATGTTATCATTCACATTGGATGAAGAGACCCTCCCTGATTAGATTAGATTAGATTAGAATACAGGTCCATCAAAATAATTACATAGCATGTCATATCATTTAGAAGTTTATTTTGATTTTAAATTTATTTATTTTTGTGAATTTTTAATATTTAATTTGACAAGATGGTGTACTAACCTATAACTCATTTTTGGAGGACTCTTTCTCAAACAGGGAACCATCTAGAAGAGGTCGTCTTGTGTGACCACCTCAGTCAACAAATCTTTCTCCATTAGATTTTTTCCTGTGGGGTTACTTCAAAACCTCATGTATGTGTCAAAAATTCAATTTTTGATTGATTCTTAGGCCAAGATTACAATCTCTCAATCTTTCAGTCATTGAACAACAGCTAATTACAGTTTTTACAAAGTTCAAAAATTGAAAAGAGTGACATAGAAGAGTCTTAACAAGAAATATGTCAATATTTTTATATTTTGCCAATATTTTAAAAATTGAAATAATTTTTTTTATCTTTCAGATGTGGTTGTTTATACATTTGTGGCACTTTTATTGTTTAAGTCAGTAAAGCTTAAAACTGCCCTAAAGACTGTTGAGACACCTTTTATTTTAGATGGAACAAACATTGGAGAGCATCTAGTCAGATATCATAGACTACAGATTTAGAGTAATGTGCGTCAGTTCCCTCTCAATTCAGAAGAGAAAACAGAAGTGAAAGGACTTGCCTAAAGTAAGTAGCAGAGCTGGAATACAAATCCAGTTCCTCTGACTCCAAATCCAACACCAATATTTATACTTCCTGCTTCAATGTTTATTGACTGCCTGACTGCCTGACTGAGTCAACTTACACACATTTAAGGCCAAAATATCAAAGGAAGTGTTAAAAAAAAAAATAAAAACCCAGTGAGAACCAAGGGGAAGGATCTTTCAAATATTTACCTAAAATGCCTGAATGGAGGCTTTATTTACATGGAGATACAGCAAGCAAACAAAAACAAACAAACAAAAAAAACCTTTTTAAAAAAGGTCTTTTTTCTCCTCAGTGAAATAATTGCTAGTTGTCACTGTCCTTGACAAGTATGCTACCTGTCAACTCACACCCCGCTGCTTTGTCATGAACCCAGGTTGGAGTTAAAGACGGGGAGGGGAACAATTGCCTATTATGATTTTTAAAACTTATTTGGCTATTGTGTTTTGCTTTTAGGGGCCTCAGAACCTTGTTTCCTAACAATTCCTGGCACATCAATCAATCAACAAACTTTTATTAATTGCCCACTATGTGCAGGCACTTTTAAGTGTTAGCTATACAGATACAAAAATAAGGCAATTCTTGCCCGCAAAGAGCTTTCTTTCTCTTGTGGAGATACAACAGGATCACAGTAACATATGGACATACGTACAAGATATATATAAAATACATAGTGTCAGAGGGTGGAAACTCACTCACAAATAAGGCAATCAAGGAAGCTCCCTTAAAGGAGATAGCACTTGAGCTGAACCTTAGAGGATTCCAAGAAATGGAAGAGTGGAGGGAGATTGTTTCAGGCATGAAGAACAGTCTGGATCTGCCAACTCTCTTAATGTTTGTGTGAACCATGACCAGCCTTCCTTTCCAAGAGCTGATCCAAAGATTTCTGCCATTCTGATCAAAACAGGCACTGCTGTCATTTCTCCCATCTTCTTGAACCATGCTTGTTTATGATTAAGTATGCCTATTGGGGAAGACAGTCCACAAAATGATACCATTTTATCTTGGTCATTCCTACAGTACTATACTCTGAAAGCCAGATGGCTAGCATTGGCTTTTGTGTATTTATTCTCAGTTCCACTCACCTCCCTCCAAAAGTTATAATCCCCCCAGGTGATAGCAACTCTGTCCTTTATGAGTCTCCTCAACCCCAGGCACGCCAAATGAGTGGTCCTTTGATAAACCATCTTAGTTTAATGTATTCATCTGAGTATCCTGAGCTAAATATCATGTACAATGGGGTAGCAGATTGTCAGATCTCAAAATTGTTTGGGTTTTGGCATTTCTGTGGTCGGATCAGTTTGGAAAGAATAGGACTTGGCTTGCTTGTTGGATCTGAGGCCAGAATAAGAATGAAGGAACATTTAAAAAAAAATTAAAAGCTCCACCAAACCAAGTGTTTCAAACTTTCAGACAAAATTGGTTTTAAATTGAGTTTTGTTGCCAGGCAAGAGTCTGGAAGCAGGATGCAAGTGGCTGGCTTACCTGAACCAGCTGGTACAATTCTATTTTATGTGCAGAAGGATGAAGTGAGAATTTCGGCAAACTAAAACTGTTGTTTAAAAGCGAGGAGGCTGGAAAGCATCTGTCAAAACAACATATTCAGGACCGAACCAAATGGTGTATGTACTAAATGATGAGTGTGTACATGTTATGAATGGCTGCTATGTGTTTCTTTCCAAAGCTTTGTATACAAAGTGATGAAAGTTTTCATTCTATTGACATGATTCATCGGTGCAACAGAGGAGATGGTTGATGGTGGCATTATTTAATCACTTCTAATGCATTCAAAAGCTATGCTTGTATTTGGGTGGAGTAATACAGAGAAGTTTGGGGTTTTTTGCTGTCCAAAACAATTCTTTACTCCTTAAACCATGCTTCTTCCTCCTACCTGGTTTCCCATCCTTTATGCTCTGTTTCTTCTCCAGAATCCCTATAAATGAAATCTCTTGTCCAAACAAGAAACTTCTTGTTTGTTAGCAGATTCATGGCTTTCTGCCTACTGTCTCAGAGGCAGGGAATCCACAAAACCATGTAAACAAATCCCTTAACCTACTAATAAAACTAAGTTGCTCTGATTGGGAATCCTCCATACTTGAAATGAGTAAGATGTCCTAGAACATGGACCCGTGAGTTCTAGATCATTAGAAACTCTCTCTTTCAGTCCTGGTCTGAAGACCATTATGCCAAAGGCTTTATGATGACATGCCTACGCTTGCTTCTATCTACTGTGAGGAAGAGCCCTAAAAGATGCAATATTACTATCTGTCACAAGATTGCATCGTAAGTGAGGAACTAGAACAGTCTATTCCTGTACTTCCCCTAAGTGGCCTTTTAATAATAACTAATATTCTGCCTAAGTGGTAACACTTCCAAATCATCCTATATTTCCTGAAGTACTGTTTCCCATTGTACAAGCCCCATCTCTCATCCATTCACCCAAACCCAAACTACTCCTTTACTTCCATCTACCTCAAACCATCACCCCTTAATGCCTCATTTTAGACTTGCCTACTTCTTCCACTGCATTCTCTGTAACGTTTGATTCATGATTAACAAACTCCCCTGCATCTTATAACTCTTCCTTTTTTTACTTCCATTTTCTGGCTTTCATGAAGGGAAACATGGCTCTTCCTGATGACTCTGCTTCTGTTATCACCCTTTCTAATACTGGCTATACTTTCTCTCTCATTCTGACTTAATGGTCAATGGTCATCTTCCCTCTTTCTTCTTCTTGCTCCTTCCAAATTATTTAGTCATTACTCAATGTCCCTTCCTTTTAGGTTCACACATTTCAAATTTATCACCTAATCCAGAACCTGGTAGCAATTATCTATAAATCCCTAGGACATTATCCTTCCTTCCTCTTTATCTTTTATCACCATCTATTTCCACATGCCTTATCATACTTTGTCCTCACCATGACCAACATTTTCTCCAGTTCTTCTCTTCTTTCCTCATCTGTCACCCCTATACTAGCTATACTCTCCTCTCCCTACCTTAACGTCTTGGTTAATCAATCAACTGTGCGCTGTTCTCTATCCTCAAATCAAATCCATTGCCTCCTTGTCCTATCATTGATCCTACCTTGGCAAGAACCAATCCTGGATTACTCCTACCATTCAATTCCTTCCCTTGTATTCAGGCACTAGTGAAAGGAGTGAAAGGAAATCCAGAAACCATAATAAGTCCTTTGCAAATTCAAGCGGTATAATGTCAAGGAATGCCATGCTGCAGCAAGGCAATTATACTGTGCTCTAATTTATTTACTATTTCATTCTTCACAGTTGCTGGTCCAGTCTCTTTCATCGCTCCTCAAGTACCCCATAATACTCCCTTTCTTCACCCTCTCAGCTGAGGACTTCATCTCATCCTTCATCAATAAACAAAGTGAAGCTCTTCACCAAGAACTTCCCCTTTTTCATTTCTCTTTTCTGAGACATCTTCTCCTATCATCCCAACTTCTCTCACATCACAGAAGAAAAAGTCATCCTTCTCAATATTAAGACAAACCCCTCCAAATGTTCCCCCAAGCCCATTATCTTTCATCTCTTGGAGACAGGACCTACTATTACCCTGTTAATCTCCAATTTATTTTATTCTGCCAGCTTTTTCCCTACTGCTAAGGAAACACCTTGATTTCCCCATCCTTAAAAAAATCCTCACTTGGTCAGACTATCCCCACTAGTTATCATTCCATATCTCTCCTTCCCTTCACAGCTGGTTGGTTGTCCTTCATTCTCAAACAGGACCAAAATGATATCACTCTGCTAGAGTCAAATTTCAATGTGTCCAACTGTGGCTGATCAGATCAATTCAAGCTCAGGATGTTCTACCATAGGTCACACCCAAAGAGTCCATGTGAACATTTTGGTGGACTCTCTAAATTTGTTTATTTTGCATTTCTTTAGACATATTTCAATTCTGCTGTGCTCTATGAGCAAAGCATCTTCTCTGATAGGGACATTCCATGCTGAATGGTCCTATAGCAGTGTCTCCCATGTCACACAATCAATTCCAAAATTCTTAAGAGAGACCTTGACAGTGTTACAACTCTCCTTCCCTTCACAGTTAAACTCTTTGAAACATATATCTGTATATGGTATTTCTACTTCCTCAGCTCTTGCTCCTCTCCCTTTATCAGTCTGGCTTCTGCCCTCATCATCCATCTGAAACTGCTTTCTCCAAAGTTACCAACAATCTATTAAATGCCCTACCTAATGGCTTTTTTCTCATTCCTCATTCTTCTTGACCTGTCTGCAGCATTCAACACTGTTGATCATTTCTCCTTGAGACTTTCTTATTTCTGTGTTTTCATGAAGTTTCCCCATCCTAGTTCTTCTCTTACTTCTCTGACTCCTCCTCACTTCATTTTCCTAGTTCTTTATCCATGTCATGACAACTAATGGTGGGTATCCCTTAAGATTCTGCTCTGAGTCCTCTTCTCTTTTCACTCTGTCATTTAATGATCTCATAGGTTCTTATTGTTTCAATTATCATCTCTATAAACATGATTCCCAGATCTAGATACTCATCCCTAGTCTCTTTCCTCAGCTGTAGTTTTTTTTTTTTTATCACCAAGATGTCTTTGAACATCTTTAGGCTAGGTATCTTACAAGAACTTTAAATTCAATATGTCCAAAACAGAAGCTCTTTTCCCCCCATACCTTTCTTCTTCTAATATTCCAGATTTTTGTTGAAGATGCTATCATCCTCCTAGTTACCTAGGATTATAATCTCAGTGTCACCTTCAACCCTTAACTCCTATTCACCCTACATAACCAATCCATCAATAAATCTTATCATCTCTACCTCCAGGTCTCATGTATGTGCCCTTGTCTCCACTCACATAGCTACCACCTCATTTCAGACCCTCATCATCTCTTCTGATTCGTTTCCCAGCCTCAAGTCTCTCTCCACTCCAATCCATATTTCATTTAACTGCCAAAGTGATTTTTCAAAAGCGCAAGTCTGACTATGGCACTCTAATACTCAATTTCAGAGATTTGGTGTACAGCAATGAATTTGCTCATCTGGGTCAGAACACTTGCAAACACCAAGACTGGTTTGATGAAAATGATGGGGAAATTCAGAAGTTGCTAAATGAGAAAATGAGAACTCCACAAAATTTACCAGGAAATTGATAATTCATCCATGTCTAAGAAGGCAGAATTTAATACCATCAAAAGTAAAGCACAAGCAAAGTTGTGAGAGATGTAGAATTCCTGGCTCAGTACGAAGGTAGGCAAAATATAGTTTTATGTGGATCGCAACAATTCAAAGCACTTTTATGACTTTCTGAAAGCTACTTATGGACGAAAAACTTATGGTGCGTCACAACTACTCAGTGCTGATGGAACCACATTGATTAGTGATGAGGACATGATCCTAGACAGATGGGTTGAACACTTCCTCAGTGTTCTCCACAGACCATCATCAATCAATTCTGAGGCTGTTGACAGTTTACCTCAGGTTGAAGTCAATCCCTCCTTAGCTAAACTTCCAACTTGAAGAAGAGGTTTTGAGTGCCATTAGGTTCCTTTTACGTGGCAAAGCATCCAGTTTCCAGTTGTGATTTACAAGGTAGGGGAACCACCGCTAGTGCAAAAGCTAACAGAAATTTTCCAGGTTATATGGCAACAGGAGATTATCCCCCAGGAATTCAAGGACATCTCCACTGTCCATCTCTATAAAGGTAAAGGGAATAGATTGTCCTATGACAATCACGGGGGGGTCTCTCTCTTAGTCATTGCTGGCAAGATCCTTGCTAAAGTCCCCATTAATATTTTGATCCTTCACCTGGAATATAGCCATATACCTGAGAGTCAATGTGGCTTCAGAAAGGGTCAAGGAACAGCTGATATGGTGTTTGTTGTCCGATGACTCCAGGAGAAATGGCAGAAGCAGAATAGAGGTCTGTACACAATGTTTGTAGATCTGACCAAGGCCTTTGAGACTGTTAGTCATGAGGTCTTATGGAAAATTATGTCAAAATTCGGTTGCCCAGAGAAGTTCATCAATATGCCATGTCAGTTTCATGATGGCATATTTGCCTGGGTTCTGGATAGTGGACAGTGCTCTCTCATACCTTCCCAGTCACCATTAGAGTGTGTTTGCCATGTTGTCAAATGCCTTCAATGAGGATAAACCCAGCATCAAGGTCAACTATCATACTAATGGTAAGTTCTTCAATTTGAAAAGGCTATAAGTCAAGACCAAAGAGGAGAGAGTTATGGTGCATGATTTTCTGTTTGCAGATAATTGTGCACTTAATGCAGCCTCTGAAGTCAAGATGCAACAAAGCATGGATCAATTCTCTGCTGCCTATGCTAATTTTGACCTAATAATCATTACCAAGAAAACACAGGTGCTCCATCAGCCACCACCATACCATTCATACATGGAACCATCAGTTACAACAAATGGAGAAGTTTTGAATGCTGTGGATAAGTTCACTTACCTTGGTAGTGTACTTTCCATGAATGTACACATTGACAATGAGGTGGATGCACACATTGCCAGAGCTGACTCAGTGTTTGGGAGGCTCTGAAGAAAAGTTTGAGAGAAAAGAGGAATTAGACTGACTACTAAACTGAAGGTCTACAGAGCCATTGTGCTGACCTCATGGTTGTATGCCTGCAAATTATGGACAGTCTGCCAGTGCCATGCCAGAAATCACTTTCATTTGAACTGTCTTAGGAAGATTCTGAAGATCACCTGGCAGGATAAGGTACTGGGCACTGAAGTCCTTGCTCAAGCTGAACTGCCAAGCACTCAAACTATGCTTCAGAGAGTGCAACTCTGAAGGACTGGCCACATTGTTCGAATGCAACATGTACACTTGCCAAAATGTCCATTTTATGGAGAACTTGCATGGGACAGGCAATCACATGGTGGCCAGAAGAGATTCAAGGACACTCTCAAGATCCCTCTCCTGAACTCTGGATCTGATTGGGCAACATGGCACAGGACTGCTCAGCATCGTGTGCCCACATCAGAAAAGGTACCATGCTCTTTGAGGAAAGCAGAATTGACACAGTACAAAGGAAATGTAGGATGCATAAATTTGGAGTAACTACCACAAATGTTCAAGCAGAATGTCTGTGCCCAACCTGTGGCATTCCAAGCTCATATGGATCTGATCAGCCACAGAGTTTATCATGGTGATGTCATTTTGGTCCTCTCTTTGGTCTTCACGCTTCTTTGGAATATAGTTAGAGATGCTTGTTAGTTTCATTCTATTGGACTATTAAACTGGAATCTCATTAAGAGGAGGTTGATGTTTGTGTGTGTGTATGTGTGTACATATGTATATACAGGTACATACATATATACATAATATGTACAAATATATCTTTGTAGCCTCTTCTCCCTGTCAAGCAGTTTCATTCATATAGTAGATGCTTTAAAATGTTTGTTGAATGTATGTATGCATAAATGAATAAATGTTTCAGTGTACCAGAATGACTGAAAAACAGAGTTAACCAGAAAACCTGTTATTCACCAACCCCATTACTAAAAATTTTTATAAACTGCTATATAACTTTAGTATTCTGTTCTTTCTATATCTTCTGATCTTTTTTAAATGAACTCAATCTATGATAAATTAATTGGTTAATTCTAGCCAAAACCATACCTCAGGTAAAATAGGTAGAGTTTTGTACCAAGTTTTCTTGACCACCTAGGAGGTATTGATTCATCTCTGCTACCATCTAGAGGACACCATTTCTATGATTGGGTCTCATTGTCTGGCCACTGACAGCGCTGCGGGGTTATGTGAGTCCAGGGGAAGAGAGTGAGATTACATTCAGCAGAATCTGTGGAAGTCTATTTCTTCCAAGCCCACCCACCTTTCCTTGCATGAGAAATTCCTTTCTCATACTTTTCCCCACAATTGCATCCCCATTCAAATCAGCCCTTTTCTTTCCAAGTCTTGATCTATATCTGTACTCTTTTTCCACTGTGTACTCTATTGCTCTCTTTTATTAAAAAAAAATGTGCTTACTCATTTTAACTAAAATGTTCTTTTTAAAAAATTATGAACTTGACAAACTCAACAAAATGAACATTTCCTCACGCAAAGAATAGAAAAAGATGATTATATCTGACATCATGAATCTCTATTAATACAGTTTTGTTTTTAAAAGCATATATTATATTTGAGCCCTGCTGTGTGTCCTCTTCTGAACCTCCTTCTCCTATCTTCTGTGTAGCTTGTTTTGTTTTGTTGATTGTCATTGTTATCAACTACCCTTCTACTTGCCCCCACAAGGGCTCCTTCACAGGAATCCTCACTGCCTTATAATGAAATTATACTTCAATTTTCACTCAGAGTTCATCAGTTCTCTCTCTGGAGGTAGACAGCAATTTTTCATCATGAGTCTTTTGGAACTGTATTGGATCATTGTATAGACCAGAGTATTAATGACTTCCACAGTTGCTGACTTATGCCCACCCTGGAGTTACAGATCTCCCCTTCTGATCTCCTAAGTTGTACTTGGACTGGAAAAATTTGTCTCTTTGATCTTTCCTGTGTCATTTGAGGCATTATTTTTAAATTGTTTGGAGGGGAATATTGGAAGATTCAACTGGGTCCCAGCCCATACTCCATTTTGACTCCCTGTCATTTCTTAAGAGGGATTTAAGGAACAAAAATATTTGGAATCAGTGGATTACATTCATATATCATAAATTCTTCAGGTATTCCCTAATTAATGAAAACCTTCTTTGTTTCCATTTCTTTGCTGCAACAAAAATGCTGCCTGGAAACCTTAGTACAATAATGAAGGTACTTTTTCTCCTTGATCTCTGTGGGTTACAGACTCATCTATGGTATCACATATACACAGCTTAGTGGCTTTTTAGGTATAGTGTCAAAATTTTTAGAACAATTCAAAAATTCCATCAATAGTTCATTAATTTGTCTTAACAAAGGTCCTCCAACAACCATCATTTTTCAATTTTTGTTAATTCTGCTGCTATATTTGGGGTGATGCCAATTTACTAAATTTTCATTTATTTTATATTAATCATTTGAAGGTTGTTGATAGCTTAACTTTCTTCTTTAGAGAACTATCCATCTATATCTTTGACCATTTATCTGTTGAGGAATTATAACCTTTGTTTTTATGTATTTATATTATTGAATATTGGGCCTTTATTAGGGAAATTTGGTAAATGATTTTGGACAGCTAATTGCAAGGCTTTTCTTTTCAATCTCACATAATCAAATTATTCAAGGTGGAGTCAAGATAGCAGAGTAGAAAGACAGATGTGTAGAAGCTCCCCCACATAGCTCATAAAATACCTGTAAAAAAAATGACTCTAAACAAATTCTAGACCAGTAGAAGTCACAAAACGACTGAGTGAAAGAGATTTCCAGATTAAGACAGCCTGGAAGACCAACAGGAAACGTCTGTCACACCAGGTGTGGAGCGGAGTGCAGCCCTGCAAGGGCTCTGTAGTTTGGCAGGGACACAATCCTGAACATGCTTGGGCACCACCAGCAGCAGCAGTTCCCATATTGCTCAACCCACAAATGCTAAAGACAGCTTCAAAGGTCAGTGAGAAAGCTCCTTCACCCAGGAGAAGGAAATGTGGTCTGGACCACTGGCAACAGCCACTAGAGCAGCAGAATTGTGCATTTTGGGAACCCTCCACCTAAAGCCCCTGGGGGAATTGAGCAACTGATCTGAATCTCAGACCTGATCACAGTCCTGGGGTGAGAAGGAGCACTGGTGTGGTGGAACTGGAGGAATTTGTGGAGAAGGAATTCTGCTACTTGCTGATTCGGGGCAGAAAATTTTTGGTTATTCTCAGAGCAGTGCGCAGGCCAGGAGAGGAGTAAACTCCTCTCCCTTGATTGTGCAATCTTGGAGGAATTGACAATTTACAAGCCACCAGAGTACACCCTCCTCTTGACAAAGAACTAGAAAATCAAGTAACTGGCTGGGATAATGCCCAAAAAATGGAAAAAAAAATAAGACTATAGAAGGTTGCTTTCTTGGCGAGCAGGTATTTTCTTCCATCCTTTCAGATGAAGAACAATGCATACCATCAGAGGAAGTTAAGGCTTCCAAAACCTCCAAAACAAATATGGAGTTGTCCCAGGCCATGGAGGAGCTCAAAAAGGATTTTGAAAATCAAGTAAGAGAGGTGGAGGAAAAATTGGCAAGAGAAATGAGAGTAATGCAAGAAAATCATGAAAAGCGAGTCAACAACTTACTAAAGGAGACCCAAAAATACTGAAAAATATACCACCTTTAAAAATAACCTAACTCAATTGGCAAAAAAGGTCCAAAAAGTCAATGAGTAGAATGCTTTAAAAGCAGAATTAACCAAATGGGAAGGAGGTTCAAAAGCTCACTGAAGAAAATAGTTCTTTAAAAATGAGAATCCATTCTCAGAATCATTCTCTGCTTCAGCAGATGGAAGCTAATGACTTTATGAGAAACCAAGAAATTACAAAACAAAACCAAAGATTGAAAAACTAGAAAATAATGTGAAATATCTCATTGGAAAAACAATTGACCTAGAAAATAGATCCAGGAGAGACAATTTAAAAATTATGAGACTACCTGAAAGACATGAAATTAGGGAAATTTGGTAAATGAGTTTGCCCAGCTAACTGCAAGGCTTTTCTTTTCAATCTCACATAATCAAATTATTCAAGGTGGAGTCAAGACAGCAGAGTAGAAAGACAGATGTGTAGAAGCTCCCCCACATAGCTCATAAAATACCTGTAAAAAATGACTCTAAACAAATTCTAGACCAGCAGAAGTCACAAAACGACAGAGTGAAAGAGATTTCCAGACCAAGATAGCCTGGAAGACCAACAGGAAAGAGTCTAGACATCATATTTCATGAAATTATCAAGGAAAACTGCCCTGATATTCTAGAACCAGAGGGCAAAATAAATATTGAAAGAATCCACAAATCACCTCTGGAAAGAGACCCATATTATAGCCAAATTCCAGAGTCCCCAGGTCAAGGAGAAAATATTGCAAGCAGCTAAAAAAGAAACATTTGGAGTACTGTGGAAACACAATCAGCATAACACAAAGGATCAAAGGGCTTAGAATATGATATTCTAGAAGTCAAAGGAACTAGGATTAAAACCACCCAGCAAAACTGAGTGTAATACTTCAGGGGGAAAAATGGTCATTCAATGAAATAGAAGACTTTCAAGCATTCTTGATGAAAAGACCAGAGCTGAAGAGAAAATTTGACTTTCAAACACGAGAAGCATGAAAAGGTAAACAAGACAGGAAAATCATAAGGGACTTTCTAAAGTTGAACTATTTACATTCCTACATGGAAAGATAATATTTGCAACTCAAGATTTTTCTCAGTATTTGGGTAGTTGGAGGGATTATACACACACACACACACACACACACACACACACACACACACACACACACACGCATAAGGGTGAGTTGAACAAGAAGAAATGCTATCTATAAAAATTAGATTAAGAGATGAGAGAGGAATATATTGGGAGGAGAAAGAGAGAAATGGAATGGGACAAATTATCTCTCTTAAAAGAGGCAGGAAAGAGCTTTTTCAATGGAGGAGAAAAGGGAGGAGGTGAGAGGGAAAAAGTGAACTCTGTTCACATTTGGCTTAATGAGGGAATAACATGCTCACTCAATTTGGTATGAAAATCTACCTTACACTACAGAAAAGTAGGGGAGAAGGGGACAAGTGGGGTGAGGGGGATGAGAGAAGGCAGGGCAAATAGGAGAAGGGAGGGCAAATGGGAGGAGGGAATAATTAGAAGCAAATACTTTTGGGGAGGGACAAAGTTAAAAGAGAGAATAGAATCAATGGGGGCAGGATAGGAAGGAAGGAAATACAGTTAGTCTTACACAACATGACTATTATGGAAGTCTTTTTCATAACTATACATATTTAGCTTATATTGAGTTGCTTGTCTTCTCCGTGGGGATGGGTGGGGAAGTAGGAAGGGAGAGAAGTTGGAATTCAAAGTTTTAGGAACGAATATTGAGAATTGTTTTTGCATACAACTGGAAAATAAGAAATACAGGTAATGGGGTATAGAAATCTGTCTTGTCCTACAAGAAAAGAGAGAAGATGGGGATAAGGGAAAGGAGGGGTGTGATAGATTGGAAAGCATATTGAAGGAAGGGGTAATCAGAATGCAAAGGGTAATCAGTTATGGGGTAGGGGGAGGGGAGAGATGGGGAGAAAATTTGGAATTCAAAATTTTGTGAAGGTGAATGTTGAAAACTAAAAGTAAATAAACATTAAAAAATAATTATTATTTTTGGTTTTCCACATTCACTTCCATCAGTTTTAAATTTTCTCCACCTCCTTCTCTTTCCCCTTCCCCAACAGAGCAGGCAATCCAATGTAGGCTTTAAATATACATTCCCATTAAATCTATTTTCACATTAGTTATGTTGTATAGAAGAATTAGAATGAATGAGAGGAATTATGAGAAAGAAAAAACAAAATAAAACAAAACAAAAAGTGAACAAATGGTATGCTTTCATTTGTACTCAGACTCCATAGTCCTTTCTCTGGATGTGGATGGTATTCTTCATCATGAGTCTTTTGTAATTGTTTTAGGTCCTTGCATTGCTGAGAAGAGCTAAGTTTATCAAAGTAAGTCATTGTACAGTGTGTCTGTTATCATGTACAATGTCCTCTTGGTTCTGCTCACTTCACTCAGCATCAGTTCATGTAAGCCTTCCCATGTTTTTCTGAAGTCCACCAGTTCATCATTATAGCACAATAGTATTCCATTACAATCATATACCATAACTTGTTCAGACATTCCCCAATTGATGGGCATACCTTTGATTTCCAGTTCTTGGCCACCACAAAAAGAGTTGGTATAAATATTTTTGTACATGTGGATCCTTTACCCAGTTTTATGATCTCTTTTCCTGTTTTGTTATGTTAGCCAATCTGATCAGAATCATTTTAATTTGTATTTCTCTAATCAGTAGTGATTTAGAGCATTTTTTCATGTGGCTATAAATAGCTTTAATTTCTTCCTCTGAAAACTACTTGTTCATATCCTTTGACTATTGATCAACTGAGGAACAATTTGTATTCTTATAAATTTGACTCAGTTCTCTCTATATATTTTAGAAATGAGGCCTTTATCAGAGATACTGGTTGTAAAAATTCTTTCCTAGTTTTCTGCTTCCCTTCTAATCTTGGTTGCATTGGCTTTGTGCAAAAGCTTTTCAATTTAATCTAATCAAAATTATCGATTTTGCATTTCAAAATGTTCTCTATCTCTTGTTTGGACATAAATTCCTACATTTTCCATAAATCTGACAGATAAACTATTCCTTGCTCTCCTAATTTGCTTTTGGTATCAGCCATTATATTTAAATCGTATATCCATTTGGACTTTATTTTGGTATATGGTGTAAGATGTTGATCTTTGCCCAGTTTCTGCCATACTATTTTCTAATTTTCCCAGAAGATTTTGTCAAATAATGAGATCTTATCCCAGAAGCTGGGCTGGGGTCTTCGGGTTTATCAAATAGTAGATTACTGTATAATTGACTACTATGTCTTGTGTGCCTAATCTCTTCCACTGATCCATCCCTCTATTTCTTAGCCAGTGCCAAGTAGTTTTGATGATTGTTGCTTTATAATGCAATTTCAGATCTGACATGGCTAGGCCACCTTTTCTAGCATTTCTTTTCATTAATTAGCTTGATATTCTGGACCTTTTGTACTTCCAGATGAATTGTGTTATTTTTTGTACGTCTATTAAATAATTTTTTGGGAGTTTGATATCACACTGGATAAGTAAATTAATTTAGGTAGAATTATCATTTTTGTTATATTAGCTCCATTTAAACACAAGCAACTGAGGTTTTTTCAATTATTTAGATCTGACTTTATTTGTGTGAAAAGTGTTTTATAATTGTGTTCATATAGTTCCTCGGTTTATTTTGGATGGTAATCTCCCAAATATTTTATAATATCTACAGTAACATATAATGGAATTTATCTTTCAAAAAATAATCAAATTATCCATTTCAACTCTTATGATAACAAATTTAGTCAAGAATCTTTCCCCAATTCATAGTTTTGAAGGATATAATCTTCTCTGTTCATACAATTTGATTGTAAAATAATATTTTATATCTAGGTCATATTGTAACCATTTGAATCTTATTGTGGCATAAGGCAGAGGTCAACAAACTATGATCAAAGTGTCAAATCTAGCCCACCACCAACTTTTGTATGGGTCCATAAGCTAAGAAAGGCTTGAAATATAAAAACCATTCTTAACTCTAGACCTATTGAAAAACTGGTGATAGGCAAGATTTGACCCTCAGGTCACAGTTTGCTGACTCTTGATATATGGTGTGAGATGTGGGTCAAAATCTAGTTTCTGCCAGACTTCTTTCTAGCTTTCCCGGCAGATTTTGTCAAGCTGGAAGCATCCAGTGAAGTAGCCGGAATCTTTGAATTCTTTAATCTCTGGAACCGTTGATCCAGGGTCTTATTTACCTAATCTGTTCCATTGTTTTATTTTTTAACTAGCACTTTAGTTCCCATCATTTCCACTCTATCAACCAGTTCCTTCTTCCCTTTTAGACAGAATCAGGCCCAAAATAGAAATAATTTACCTTTGTTAGTTCCTCCATCTTTTGAAGGATGAAATTATCATTAAGGCAAGTAAAGAAATGATGTTATTGTTAAGTTGCTATTTGGCATGTAAAGTCAAGTAAAGACATTTTGGCTACTGATGACTACGATTTTGTGATGTAGTTTGAGATATTTTGATACAATAATTTTCTGTTGATAACAAGTTCCACGCATCCTAAATAGGCTTCTCACAGTCTTTCCAAGTATCTGGCATTCATTGACACTTAGGTTTCTTCTTGAGACAACATATTTCTTGGTGTTCTCTCCAAGTCTGTCTGCTCTTTCATATCTTCTGATACAGAGTTAATAAACATACCTAGAAGAAACTAGGCATAAGCCAACATTTACACTGTATACCAAGATAAGGTCAAAATTGGTACAAAATTTAGACATAAAGAGTAAAACTATAAACAAATTAGGAGAGTAAGGAATAGTTTGTCCATCAGGTATATGGAGAAGGTTTACAGTCAAATAAGAGGTAGAGAACATTATGAAATGCAAAATGGATAATTTTGATTACATTAAAGTAAAAAGGTTTTGTACAAACAAAGTCAATGCAATCAAGATTAGGAGGGAAGCAGAAAGCTGGGAAACAATTTTTATAGCCAATGTCTCTGATAAAGGCCTCATTTCTAAGATAAAGAGAAAATTGAGTCAAATACAAGTCATTCCCTATTTGATAAGTAGTCAAAGGATATGAACAGCCAGTTTTCAGATGAAGAAATAAAAGCTATCTATAATCCTATGAAAAAAGTTCTATAAATCCCTATTGATTAGAGAAATTCAAATTAAAACAACTCCGAGGTACCACACCACACCTATCAGATTGGCTAACATGACAAAACAGGAAAATTATAAAAGTTGGAGAAGATGTGGGATAGTTGGAACACTGGTACATTGTTGGTGGATTTGTGAACTGATCCAATCATTCTGGAGAGGAATTTGGAACTATGCCCAATGGGCAACTAAACTGTGCATACCCTTTGATCCAGCAATACCACTACTAAGTCTGTAAACCAGAGATCATAAAAAAGGGAAAAGGACCCACATATACAAAAATATTTATATCAGGTCTTTTAGTGGTGGCAAAGAATTGGAAACTGAGGGCATGCCCATCAATTGGGGAATAGCTGAACAAGTTGTCATATCTGAATGTAATGAAATACTATTATTCCATAAGAAATGGTGAACAGGCAGACTTCAGAAAAACCTGGAAAGACTTGCATGAACTGATGCTGAATGAAGTAAGCAGAACCAGGAGAACACTGTACATAGTAACAGCAACATTGTGCAATGACAGACTTAACTCTTCTGAGCAATGCAGTGATCTAAGAAAATTCCAAAAGACTGATGATGGAAAATACTATACACATCCAGAAAAAGAACTATGGAGTCTGAATGCAGATTGAAGCATACTATTTTCTCTCTTTTTTGTTGTCTTTTGTATTTTCTTTTTCATGATTTTTCCCTTTTGCTTTGATTCTTCTTTCACAGCATGACTAATGTGGAAATATGTTAGTATAATCATTCATGTATAGCTTATCCCAGACTGCATGCTGTCTTAGGAATGAGGGAGTAAAGGGCAGGGGGGAAAATTTAAAACTCGAAATCTTATAAAGGTGAATGTTGAAAACTAAATATAAATAAATATTGTTTTTAAAGTTAAAAAAAGAAAAGGACCCGGCATACTTTTTGCTTCCTATTACCACTTTTACACCTTCCCTCTGTCATTACCACAGAGAAATAATCTCTCCAACTTTTAAGTTCTCTCTCTGGTCTTGATCACTGTTATTGCCAACTTTGGGCTTTTAAGTCTTTGTCCCCCCTACTTAATAGGTTCATAACTTGGCTCATAATTTTATCTATTTTGAGACTTCCTTTGAGCACCATGACCTCTTGGTTGCTCAAGTTTCTCAACTACCATGACCTCTATTTCTTGTCTACCTCAATTATGCACAAGAGTACAGTCCTTCAAGATTCCCATAACCTTCTCTTTACCTTGGTGCTGAAATTCCTAGTTTTATCTAGTTATCTTTACAATTAAGGGCTTTTACCTTCTACCTTCCTCCAGTATTACAGGAAACACACACACACACACACACACACACACACACACACACACAGGATCTTTTTTTGTTAGCACGTTCATAATGTCCTAACTCCTGCTAATCTTCTAGTACCAAGTCCTGCTTCTTTATTCCTCATTTTTTCCCCTTTTTCCCCATAGTATTTATATTTATTTCAAAAGTTTATTACTGGTGGGTTCCCTGTATGTCTACTTCAGTTTTTTCATACGACCATTTCCTCCTTCTGTCTTTAGAAGTTCGTTATTTAGAGTTTTTCATCTTTCTTGACTTAATTTCCCTTCTAGAATTTTAGTCAACAGAATCCCAACTATTCTTCTGAAACCTCTTCACAAAACTAGGGTACAAGTCACATTATACCTGGCTTTCCTCTACTCTATCACAAACTCTAGGAGGGAGTGGTAACGTCTCCCTAAAGTCATCTTTTCCACTCCATCAACCAGTTCCTCTCTTTTAAAGAGAATCAGGTCCAAAATAGAATTTCTCTTTGTTAGTTCCTATACCTTTTGAAGGATGAAATTGTCTGTAAGGCAAATAAAGAAGTTATTAGCCATCCTGCTTTTAACAGAGACAAAACTCCAATAGTTGTTTCAATAAATGAAATCCTTTATTCCTACTATATCAAGCAGTGATCTATTGCCTAAAGTCTTTTCTCATTTTCCTCTTTCTGTATACTTCAGTAACATGATCACTTCTATTTCTCCCTATTTACCCAAGTGCTCACCTTTATTCTTCCTTCCTAGGGTTCCTAGATTTCCTCATGTGATTATACATAGTGGCAAAATGTTTGACATATACATACTTACATACCTACATATATGTGTGTGTGTGTGTGTATGGAATAGGTGACAGAGAAAAATTCAAATAATTTTTGATTTTATATTTAATTAGATGAAAATACTGTCTTAATATATAATGGTGCCTCTTTCCCATTTTGACTATTCTATTTCTTTGGAATAATGTATACTGATCTGGAGTCATATTTCAGTCATGGTTTTCATTCCACCAAGTTTCAGTAATGCCTGTGTTAGCTCATTGAGCATAGGTACTGTTTTTGTTTTGTCTTTGTGCCTAGCATATAGTAGGCATTTGATAGATAGATAGATAGATAGATTTGCAAAATTTTTGACAGGTCTATTTTGTGTTCCTTGGTGAACAAGGAGATATTCTTCAACATGGAGAATTTCTTTTGTTTTTTAAGCTGGAAACTTCCTTTTTCTTTTCTTCCTCCTCTGTGACTCTCTTCTACTCTCCAACTCCCTAACAAAGTCAATTTTCCTTTTTGCTATTTCAAATCCTTTTCCCCATTCTGATTGAATTTCATTTCCATTCTTTTTAAGGGAACACTTCCATTGTTCCTGATAACTTGGAGCATGGATGAACACGCCATGAGTCATAAGGACAAGCATAGTCAATCAGGTGGAAGTTAAATATATCAAGTTATTTTAACTTCAAAACAACAGTATGACATAGGTACTTTCAGAGAGAATTTGACTTAAGTATAGGGAAAACTACTTATCTTCATCATTATTTATCTTTATGTAGTTGGACAACTTTTTTTTTGTAAGACTCTCCTAAGGTTACATGAGTATATCAGTCAGTCCATCTGTCAGTAAACATGTATTAAGTGGCTTCTATGTGTCAGGCACTATGTTAAGTTCTAGGGATACAAAGAAAGGCAAAAGACAGCCCAAGTTCTCAAGGAGTTCTTGGTCTAATGGTGAGATAACATGCAACTACCATGAAGAAACAAGCTACATAAAGGATAAATAAGAAATAATCAACAGAAACAAGGAAGGTCTTGACCCTAGGACTTTTTGTCTTCCAGATGATTCCTTTATCTACTCTATCATGCCATCTCGAGGTAAATGCTCTATTTTTGTTGCTGCTGTTGTTAACAACTCTTCATGATCCCATTTGGGGTTTTCTTGGCAAAGTTACTGGAGTGGTTTGTCATTTTCTTCTCCAGCTCATTTGACAGATGACAAAACTAAGGCAAGCAAGGTTAAACGACTTGCCGAGGATCACACAGCTAGGAAGAGTCTAAGGCTAGATTTTAACTCAGAACCATGAGTCTTTCTGACTTCAGACCTGGTACTCTATCCACTGAACCACTCAACTACCCTAATCTCTATTTTATAGATGAAGAAATTGTGACTTAGGTGGGTTAAGTAATTGCCCATGGTTGAATAACTAGTAAGTATCAGAAACAAGATTTAAACCTGTATCTTCTTGACTACAAATCTATTTTGCTCTCCCAAAAACCACATTTTTCCTCTAGTTAATTTTAGGCAAAAAAAATGCTAATGGGATGGTAGACAAAGAATTAGGAATCAGGGTCATATTTCACATAGATCAGATATAGCTTTCACCAACAAAGTGGGTGAGGTCTATTTTGATAGGGCTTATTATTTTGAGATATTTTGAGAATATTATATGAAATGTCACAATTCTCAGCTAAGTTTGTGGATATAATTTCTTCTGGACTCAGAGAGAAGTCTCACTGAAATACTCATTCTTCTTTCTTTAGGACTCCTTGCTTTCCTAGGGTTGGAACTGAGGTATCCCCAGGAATATATTTACTTCTTCCTAACTGATACTTTTTCTACTGATATTCCTAAGTAATAACTTCTTGTTCCTACCAATTGAATGGAGAGTGTGTGTTCGTTCTTCGTTGCCGAAGAAGACCATGCCATCAGAGAAGTAATGACATGACTTGCACTTGACTGTGTTTGAGTGAGAGAGGACTGTGCAGGTCACCAGCCTCACTTCTCCTGAGTGCTGTTCTCAAGAAGAGTGGAGCTAGTTGAATTGAAGCCAGTTCACTTCAACTACAACTTCCTTTCTTAATGTTAATGATTGCAGCCCTTATGCTTAAGTCTTTCCTAATATGGAAAAGTAGACAAATATCTCCTTTGTTTGAGATCCCTCTCAGGTAATCATCCATTTAACTGTGACTTGATAGAATGTCCTAGCGTTCTCTCCCCTTAGCTTCACAACTTTGTGGAAGGTATTATTTGTCTCATTGATCTAAGATATGATGGTTTATGCAGTTGGATCCAATGGCTCCAGGCCCCATCCTACAAGGAAAACCCCTCCCTTTTATATCACTCATTGATGTATCTCCTAATTATTTAAACTTCTATGCATAGTTAAATATTTAATCCAAATAATAAAGCACGATTAAAACAAATGTATTAGTGACGGTCAGTATTAACTTTAATTCATCTATTTGTTCCACAACTTTTAATCTCTCAACACTAAGTATAGAATTGAGTGAGATGTAGCCAAGTCTTCCAAGACACATTTGCTCCCTTACCAAAGACAGAATATATATTATCTGAACCATCTGAGAGGCCCTTTTGCTAGTCACAAGAAACTCCACTCCCAGCAGCCTCCAGTACTGATCATTTTGGCCACAATGCTCCTTCTGCTTCTCTCTTATCTAGGAGGCATTCATTCCGCAGATTGGACTCTTGACCAACAGAGTATATAGCCTAGCTATTACTTTCTTAGCAAAGGTACAAAACTGTGGGCAAGTGTGGGCTGGTCTTACGCTGATCAACACTTCTGTGTCTCATCCCATTCATCTGCTGGCTTTATACGGATCACTACTTGTTTCTTACCCGATTCGTCAGAAAAATCCCTAGCTCTTACTATGTATTTAGGCCAGCGAATAGGACCTCAAGACTTCAGAAGCACTTGAAGAGATATTACACAAGAAAGGTTCACAAGGAAACATGGGAGTAATGCTCTGCTCTTGGGAGATATTGGAAGATATTTAGTAGCTCACAATTAAGAGCAGTAGTCAAATGCTCCATCCATAGGAAATTCATTCAAGTGGGAAGAAAGACCAAAGCTTTCCAGGGTATTTCAGACTCAGAGTATTTGGAACTATCCTGAGATACCTAAAAATAGAAGAAAGTATCTCCATTCTTGATTAGTCTCTGTAAGACAGATAAACTCGGCACACTTGAGTGCTGCTCGCACAGGTTCACTATTTGATCAGACAGGAAAGATGCTAAGAAGGGGTTAATAATCTTACTTTATTCTAGTCCAGTTTTCTCAGAAGAGGATTGTTGATAATGGGAGCACAAAGTCCTACAGCATTCCCTAATCTCTCCTCTTGCAGGGTCCAGCAAGTAGGGGTCACAACTATCCCTATGTCTCGATGGGGTCAATTGAGACAGGCACAACTTGTGCTTCCTCTAAATCCCCTCAAGTCTCAATGGGGGTCAGTTGAGGCAAACGCAGATGCCCCTCAAGCCTTGATGGAGGCTAATTAAGCATTTGTGCATTCAACCCTAAGGTTCCCCATTCACTGACCAATGATCACCTGCTTTATAGGACCTCAGACAAAGAAGGCATATTTCCAGTAATAGCCTCACAAGTTTATATCACTTCATCCCTATAACTCACTGCACAACCACAGTGGGTGTTTATATTATTTATCATTATATAATGCTGTGCAAGGATGATAGAAATGTTTTGAACTATAAATGTGGGAATTCATATCTAATACCTGGAACAAGAGATTGTGATGGCTATGGATCTTGCGAAACTTAACTCCAAGAAATAAAAACAAAAATTCACTTTACCCAAGCTAAAATCTACCTTACTTATATTAAAATTCACCTTACATATAGTCTTCCTCAGACTATGCTTGAAAAGCATAGATACTTTTCATCTGGTCAAACTGAACAAACCATAGTACCTTGTGAGATAGGGAAATAATCAGTTAGCCAATCAATAGCATTTTATTAGAACTTTTAAACAGAGGATTTAAAGGTTTGTGTAAAAAGCAAATAAACAAACAGAAAACAACTACTGTTGCTTGGGAGACAGCTGGGTTAACTGAGTGCTCAAAGAAACCTAAAGAGCATTCAACACTATCCTTGCCCTCTGAAAGCTTCCATTCTAAGGAATAACTACATGAGATGTTTTCTGAGATATGTTTTATTTTTAAATCAATTTTTTAATTCTAGTTAAGCAGATGATCATGTTCATTTTGGAGGGTAAGAGCACAACATCATTAGCAAATGACATTGATATTTTGAGCTCCTTTTGTACTGAACAGCTGAGCAAGAGTGGGCTGGAAGCAGACAGTGAAAGGAGGACAAGAGGGTGTTAAATTCTTAATGTTGTTCTTTGGCGGCTGGAAATTGACATAGCACAGCTCTGAGGAGAAAAGCTGAGATCTGGGTAAATGCCCATGTGGATTTTTCTCCACAAACTCCTTCTTGTTTTTCTGGACCTAGACTCCAGATTGCTTGGTTGGTCCTAAGCGAAGTGAGGTCTCCTGATTGCCAAACTATTGCATTGTGGGTATACTTACTAAGTTCAGAGAGGGCCTGAGGGATGTCTGGCAGTCAAATTCATTCGTAAAATAAGATGTGTGGTTTTTACAAACCACCTGTATTTTGGCCATAATATTATCTCATCATTTTCATGGTTCTGAGAATAAAGGGCCAAGAAGAAACTAGAAACAGTTATGGTAGAAAAAATATGGCATCTTCCATCTAGACAAACACACTTACAAAGAAAGAGAGAGAGAGAGAGAGAGAGAGAGAGAGAGAGAGAGAGAGAGAGAGAGAGAGGAAATACAGTGTAAATAAATGGAATCTTGTTTACAGCAATTCCTTAACATTTGTTTTACAACAGTTGTTTCCATGTTCAGCCCACACCAGCTGTTCCCAAAACATAGTGTTTTTGAAACTAATATGTTTTGCACTAACACAACCCCCCATGTATAATGCATTGTAATCTTTTTCCATCACTGCTTTTATATGAGCTTCATTCTGCCTACCCATTTTTTAAATATAGGAGAGTGGTCATTTCTGAAATGGAGAAAAGGATTAAAATTCTTAAGTTATGAAGCGGCTGATGGATGGAATCTGGCACCAAATTTTCCTATGTTTTGACTATATTCAGCTTTTGAGGAGTACCATCATGGTGAAGCTAGATGCACTTTTAAGAAATGGCATCTTTTCAAGTGAATGGTGAATTTTATTACAGAGTTTCATCTTAGTCTTAATTTTACACATCAATAAATATATGATGTTGGCAAGTGCCACTATTGACAACTGATAAAATGATATGATCTTTGAGTAACTATTCTACGCTAATGAATTTCAAAGTGTTTGCCATCCTGATATTGGAGCTGAAGTTATGTAGGTGGACTGCCCAGATCTCAGCTTTTGTGTAGATGTGCCTTTTTTAAGCCTATCACATTTATCCCAGCAGAGCTTTTGTCTGTCTCCTAATAAGCTGTTTGGTAGTTTTTCTCATGAGCTCTGAGGCCCTCCAAAGATCATTTATATAATGACATCTTGTTTTAAGAAGTCCTTCAGTATTGGTTAAAAGTAATCACTCTTTTATAAACTTGGTCCATAGCAACAATAATGTTTTCAGAAACCAACCTGTCAATCTTCAGCTAATATTTCATATTACAAGTTTGTTTTTCCTTTTTTTTAATCACCTGCTATGGGTTGGAGCTAGTAAGGGACCTACACTTTGCAATAGACTTCCAAGGCTGCCAACTTAAAAGGTAAAATATTCAATAAATAAGTGGCTCATATTGCTATTCTGAGAGCCAGTATGGAGTAGTGGGCATGAGTCTAGAGTCAGAGTCAGGAAGCTATGGGGTCAAATCTTACCTATATGACCCCGAAAGTTATTTAAGCTCTAGGTATCTCAGAAAGCTCTCTAGTATTTGTCATAGGTAAGGTATGAACTTGAGTTGGTGGAGGGAGTTTCCACACCTGCAATTCCTTAAGGTGAAGACATCAAAATTCTGTAAGTATCTCATAGTGTCATGTTCTAGGGTCTTAGAAGATGAGCTTTTAGGAGGCAGGAAATTAACGTGTTAATGGACTGTGGAGGAAAAACAAATAAAACCTGCATGATGAAGTTAAAATATATGACATGATAATCTCACAAATGAAAGTTGTAGAGAGTTTTTCATGTAGTCAAGAAGTTAATAGAAAAGAATTACTTCGCCATCAGGAAATAACTTAAAAGATTATACCCAAGTGAGGAAAATTACAAGGAAAATATTCAACACAAGAAAAATAAGTTTGGGGAAAGGTTTGTTACTAAACATTGTGATTTTTAATTTTTAAAAATCTATACAATGATTTGTAACAGTTTTATACAAAATATAATATGTAACATATAATATACCTGTAATTTGTACTACATAAAATACTTTCTTCAGGAAGATTTGAAAAATTTTTGGAACATCTAGGTTATTACCTATATCACTTACAATGTAAATGGACACAAAATCTATGCCCAATATCTATTTACATCTTCCTTTCCTTCTCCCCCAATTCCTTTATGTGTTTTTAAGGTCAATAAAAGCCTCTCACTTAAAAATAACATACAAGGTGTGAAAAGTCATGAGAAAGGAAAGAATGATATCAATAAAAGATAAATAGTTATGTTTTCTCATTTTAATGAAATGCTTTATTAAAAACTTAACATTGAATAAACAATTGAACTTGTTTAGTAATTATTTGTAGTTAATTTAATTAATTTCATTTCCGAATTAGATGAATTCATTTCAATTTTTCAGTCACTTCACTCATATCCTCAACAGGACTCTTTGTCATTTAATTTTCACAAGCTTCTCCTATATGATTACAGTTAGTGTGTATTCCACTTTTCCTCTTCTGCTTTTTAAACCACAATTTATTTAATCATTCTCCTATTATTAGAAATTATTTTAAAAAAACACCGTTGTTGCTATGGACCAAATTTATACAAGTATGATTACTTTAAACAATACATCCTAAACAAGATGTCATTATATAAATGATTTTTGGAAGGCCTCGGAGACTGCTTTGTCTCTTAGCTATGTGGTGCAGTGGTTAGATCAAGAGACCTGGTGCCAAGAAGATTTGAGTTCATCAGATCTTGTCTCAGATGTTTACTAGCTGTGTCATCCTGGACAAGTGATTTAACTTCTCTGTGCCTCAGTTTCCTCATCTGCAAAATGGGGATAATTGCACCTACCTCACAGGGTTTCTGTGACTCAAATCAGTTTAAAAAAATGAGGCTGGTATACTGTTATAGCTTGTTGGAAAAGTAATCACTACAGGTCCCACAAAGAGATCACAAAACTTACAGTGCTATTAAATGCTGCCAATTGTTAACATTATGTTAGCATAATGTCACTATATGAAGAATTTTTTTTATTTGTTTTTGATAAAATTTTCAAGAAATATTTCTAACAATTCCTGGATGATGTTTTCATTTCAGCCTTCTTTCTTTATCTCTATAAAATTTATCTCTTTCCTCTGAATGGTCTACTGAGAACAATACCAAATCATGCTATGGGATAGTCTTCTAATGGGAAGGATGTATTTGGATGAAAAAGATTCATGATTTGTGTTTATTAATGGTGAAGTCACTGTTTCCAAGACAGCAAATGTGGTGCTTATTTTTAAGGAATTATTTTTTGGAATTGAGTAGTACTCATTTCTAAAACCTGGGGAAAAAAGAGAGAGAGATACTACCTCTAGAGAGAGATCTAATCAGTCTTATTGCTCCACTGGTAGCAAATTCCAATAGAAATGAGTTTATTAAAACATACATAAGAATCCCTACTGACCATAAGCTGACTTGTAAAACTGTGTATTAACATTATCTATGTTCTATTGTATTTTTACTTATCTTGTCAAATAATTCCTAATTACATTTTAATCTGGTTCTGCCCATATTTAGGAATGTTGTTGGCCATAGACCTGCAACCTTGTGCCTGACACTGCTTCATTAGTACATTTCTTATAGTACTTACCATGGACAATGAGTCAGGAGGCCAGATTTGACCATGACAATGAGAGTTGGCTGTATTATCTTTGAGAAATTGTGGCATTTTTAATGAATCCAAGCTTCTTGTCTGAAACAAAGGCCCCTTTTAAGAAAAAAATGTCTATTTTTATCTTGCATTTATTTCTACATATTTCCCTTTAATTATCCCCCAAAAGTAGGCTTCTCTTGGAAAAAGAAAAAAATATTAATCAAGAACAATTACTACCATGTCTGACGATGCATGCAAACACCATTCTGCCCTTGTAAGTCCCCCACCTTTCTACTGGGAGGAAGAATATACATATGTTTTATTCCAAGGCCAAGACTGACTATTCCAGTTACTCAAAATTTGACTTTCCTATGATGTTCTTTTCATTTATATCTGTATATTATTTTTCTATTTCTTAAAAGCCTATATTTTTTTAAACATCAATATTCTTCGAGGGGACAGACATTGTGACAAAGTGACTAGAGAGCTGGTTTCAGAACGATAAAGACTTAGATTCATATTCTGCCTCTAACACATACTGACTATGTGATCCTGGGCAAGTCATTTTAATTCTCAATGCTATAAACAACTCTCTGGGATGATAAATTGCTCAGAGGGTGTTAATCTGGTAGCAGGTGATTCATTGCTTAAGACTTCCCTCTCTCTATCAGTGAAATCATAGGGTCAGCCCCTAGGATGTGAAGAATTAAAGCTAAGAGTTGCCCAAAGGTCACTGTAGACTTTAACCTACCAACATTGGCATTCAGTTGTTTTTCAGCCATGTTTGACTCTTTGTGACAGATTTTCTTGGTAGAGACACTGGAGTAATTTACCATTTCTTTCTCTAGCTAATTCTTACAGATGAGGAACTGAGGCAAACAGATTAAGTGACTTATTCAGTGTCACACGCTGGATTTGAATGCAGGAAGATGAGTCTTCTTGACTGTAGGCCAACACTACCAATCAATAATTGCACAAGAGGTACAAAGGATGTCTTTGGAGAAGTATGCTCACAAAAATGGTGGGGCGATCACGTAATAAGAATGAGAGATGACCAGCTTAATATCAAGGCCTTTCATATAAAGAGACCTAGAAGAACGGCCCCAATATGTTGGGTGGACCACTGTGCAAAACACATACAAGAAGGTGAAGATGTATTATAAAAACCAACATTGAAGGGGGTGCCCTACATTGATGAAAGCAAAGATTGGCATAAGATATAGGAAATATTAATAATATATAGCAAGTTGAATAATATAATTCTAGACTAGTGTAGAATGTCCTATCTGTTGTGAATCTTCTATGGGCTGTGAACACTTTTTAACTTAATCACTATGACTGAGTGAACACACGTGCATTTGGGAGGCAACAAGTTTTGATGGAAAGAACAGTGGCTCTGGAGTTAGAGACAGGTGCATATCTAGGGAATAGTAATCTGTGTTACCTTGAGCAAGCCACTTAACTTAGATCCATAGCCCAATTTCCCTCATTTGTAACATATGGGAATCTATTAGTTGGCCTTTGACGTCCCTTCCAGATCTATATCTGACTCGATGCTATATGCAGTGAGAACAGAAATCAGGACACAGAGAATTTTTAAAGAAAAACATCAGGGGGTAACTAGGTGGCACAGACCCTGAAGTCAAGAGGGACTATGTTCAGACACTTGACACTTATTACCTATGTGACCTTGAGCAAGTCACTTACCTCTGATTCCCTTGCCTTCCCCCCTTCAAAAAGAAAAGAAGTCTGGCATACCATATAGTTAGTTGAAAAAGTAATTATAGGTCCTCCAAAGAGATGCTTCTAAAGGAAGACTCTGATAAAGGAACAAAGAGTTTAGTTGTAGGTGGTTAAGAAATTAGAGCAAGTTTTACCATTGAGATAAGTTTTTAAAGAAACATGAGAGGGCACCCCAACTTATCCCTTCGTGGAAGTGGGAGGTCCACAGGTTTTGGATTTTTTCAAATGTATAGATAACTTGTACTGATTTTTTTCTTCTTTCTCTTTATGTTCTTGTCTTTGAAAAATACTACTTGTTTTATGGGATGGCTCTCTAGGAAGAGGACGGATGCTGGAGATAACTCTGATGATGTAAAAAAAGACATCATTTAAAACATATTTGAAAATAATAAATAATAGATAAAACTTAACTGTACTATTTTAGCTGCAGGGAATGCTGAATAGCTTTGTGAGATGACCTAGGAACCTAACTACTATTACTAGCAGTCTTTCTATTAGAAAATGTGCTCTAAGTTCCAGCTTGGAATTTAGGACAGTGAAAACATATCTTGTCCCTGATGTGGCCACCTAAGAAGTCGAATTTTTTCCCTTCAGGCCAGGAAAGTTATTTGTTACCTATCAAGAAAAATTTAAAAAGTTCCCTCTCTCTTTTCCTCAAATCTCCTATTCCCATTTCCTTTACCCCACACAGTCATTGTGGTCACTGACCACTTGGAAAGAAGAAAACTGGTAGCATAATGGAAAGAGCATTGGATTTAAAGTTGGTAAGTCAGATTTGAATACCAGTTCTTCTATTACTCTGTGCACTGGGCAAATTACCTAAACTCTCTGGGTCTCCATTTTCTCATTTGGAAAACGAGTAAGTTATATGGGATAATCTTTCTGTTTTCTTCCTGCTCAAAATCCTATGATCCTATATGGGTGCTTGGAAGGTTACTTGACTTTCAGGAACTGACATCTTTGCCTCTGATGCAGAACAAGTCAAACCATTCATACAAAGGAGACCAGAGTTCCTGCTTTGTCTTTAGAAGGACAAATTATTATTTAACAGATTAAGAAGATTTTCTTTTTTTTTTAAGATTTCTTCTTCTATAAAAAAATATTTTAAAGAAATAGAACCTTACACCAAAGAGTTAGCACATTTGCATTGCAGGATGACAGGTATATGTTTATTTCAAGTAGGAGAATTCAAAGGGAAATCCAGACTTATCCATTCAGAATCATGTTGCTCCACTAAAGCTTTTGTGTAGTTTGATATCTGGTCACTCTCACTGAGGTCACAGATTAATAAAAATAAAATAAAAAAATATAAAAAAATACAAAATAAAATTTAAAAAATTAAAATAAAATTAATAAAAATATTTCCTAAAGAGATTACTCTGAAAAAAATAAAATCATACTCAGAGCCTTCTTATGTTCTCTTTCTCTACAGCCATTCTTCACAATTACTTGCACAATATTCATTCTTTCATTTCATTTCACCTCCACATCTCCCATTCTAAAACTTATACTCAGAGTACAATTCCCTCTCTCACAGCATGCCAAACCTTGTCCCTTCTTCTAATTTATTGTTCTTGTCGTTCAGTTGTATCTGGCTCTTTGTGACCCATTTGTGGTTTTCTTGGCAAAGATTCTGGCTTCAGTGTTTGGTCATTTCCTTCTACAGTGGACTTAATCAAACCGAGGTTAAGTAACTTTCCCAGGGTCACAAAGCTAGTGTCTAAGGTCACATTTCAACTCAGGTCTTCCTAACTCTAGGTCCAGTGCTCTATCCACTGCACCACCTAGCTGTCCTTCCTTTCTTTAAACTCCTCTTGAAATTCTAAATCTTCAATGAAATCTTTTCTAATTCAAAGGCACATTGAATATTTTTTCTAGTCCCATTTATTCTAAGAATGAAACACCCACTCTTTCATTCACTTTTCTTAGCATATGCTTTAACCTTTTGTTTACATATAATGTTAATATGTCATCTGTTTTTGGTGATATACTTGTTGAATGCTCCAATACCTCATTGTGCCCTGATAGTGACCTATATTTCCCAAATGCTAGGCCAATGGAATGAAGTCTTTGACAGGTCCTCTCAAGCTTTTGGTTATGGGTGTGAGGACAGGTTGTAGGTCTATTGTCTAGGAATCAACCTAAGTTCTGAGAAATTCTTTCATCCACAGGTTGGCTACAGGATGCTACATTTTGTGGGCACAGCAACTCGCAAAGACTATTTTACAAATTGTGATAAGGTTGCTCAATAGAAGATGTACCCACTGGGATGTAATCCCAGTTCTTTGAAGCATTAAATAAATTCCATTCTACTCAGCTACCCATACACCCTTTAGAGCTGTTCTTTTATTCCCTAGAGATCAGACCAGATTTCTGGTCCTTCAATGACAAGAAGTAGTATTTCATATTCAAATACATTTGTCCTAAATATTACTGTTCGGTCATTTCAGTCGCATCCAACTCTTTATGACCCCATTTGGAATTTTCTTGGCAAAAATAATGGAGTGATTTATCATTTCCTTCTCCAGCTGATTTTACAGATGAGGAAACTGAGGCAAACAGGGTTAAATGACTTGTCCAGCTAGTGTGCGAAGCCAGATTAGAACTCAGGAGGATGAGTCTTCCCGACTCCATTCCTAGCACTCTATACTCTGTGTCTCCTAGCTGTCCCCTAAATACTTCCCAGTAATGACAAATTAGCAAATCTTTCCTCACTACCTTTTGAGAAAGTCTCTCAATAAGAGCTTAATAGAAGATAGGCTTAGTCAGTACACCTTGAAAAATAACCAGAAAAACACTAATGTATGTAACTAAAGTAAAAAAGAAAAATAGTAACATCAACAAGCCAGAAAATGATGAGATCATAGGTTTGGAGCTGAAAGGGATTTTAAAGGTTATTGAGTCCAACTCTCTTATTTTACAGATGAGGAAGCTTGGGAACAGAGATGAAGTGACTTAACTGGGACTCAGGTAACTCTGTAAGTGTCTGGGCTGGAATTTCAACCCATATCTTCCAGATTTCAAGGTCAGTACACTATCTGCTATGCCATGAGGCCTCTCCATAAGATATATAAAGCTATCTGTCAATTATAGGCAATATACGGTTATGAGTTCTTTAAAGGAAACGGTGTGCTAAATCTTTTTCTTCCTTTACTGTTATAGCTCCTAAGAGATACTATTGTATTAGCAGACAGAGGACTGGTCTTGGAGTCAGAAAGAACTGAGTTCAAGTTCAGCCTTTGATGCATACTTGCAGTATGCCCATGGGCAAGTGACTCAATGTTCCCTGCAGTTCTCCAAGATGAGTTGCTGATTTGCATGCACCAATGGAATTGCTTCCCTTCACCAGTGAAATTACAGGCTCAAATTGACCCCACCTCAAGAAAAGAAATTCATATGTTGAAGTCATTCACCTGAGTATTAGAGTTCACCTGAGTTCTATGTCTAGTTCTGCTGATATTAACTTAGGCTACTCTAAGTCCCTTCACCTCCAAGGGCTTCATTTTCCTCATTTATAAAATGAGAAGATCAAACCAGATGTTACCCAAGGTCCCCTTTAGCAACAAGTTTCTCTTATCTATGATTCTGTCTCCTGGACATTTGAGGTAGATAGAGGATAACAAGCATTGTTAATGTGATTTTTGTCAGAATATCTGAAGTTTTTTTCAAAAAGAGATAAGTTTTTTAGTCAAGTATTGCGTAGCAGGGCTATGGCTGGATTTATTTTCTTTTGGTTGATGTCATTGTAAGACCTAAGTTTTACAGCCTCAGTGTGTATACACAAGGATATCAAGGGTTTTAACAAATTTCCTTCCACAGTTATTAAAACAAATCCAGTTTTAAATTTTATTCTATCTTAGATGAGATACAAGCTACATAGTCATTTTAGGAAAGTGAAAGATTTCATGATGAAAGCAAAGCCAGGGTGTTGAAACTTTTTAAATGGGTGGGAATTACAACATTAGATGATTTCTGTAAAAGCAGAGCGTTAGAACTACTATAAATATAGTCCCTGGTGACTTATTGCTCGAATCATCCCAAATCATGCCCTCCCCACCTTAGTTAAAATGCTACCTTCCATCAAAATATGTCAATGAGAAACAACATGCCAATAACTTAAGACCTTGGGGAACTACAATGAATATCTTTTGAATTAATTCTGACTGGCATTTTGGTAAAGCACCCTTTCCAACTCAGGAAGTTAAAATCTCAAAACTACTTCAGCAGTCCCAAAATGGTTAAGGTGAAAAGCCCAAATTTTTGCACTAAAGTAGTAAGGAATTATAGATTGTGCAACAGATGTCAACTACCATGAACAGTTTTTCACCAACAATAAACATGCATTGATTGAGTGCTCATGAAATGCCATGAAATATACAAGGTGATCAGGATATAAAAAGGTTAATGCTTCAAAATTTGGTGCATCCATAATTCTATCTATAAGGATATTTCTTTCACCAGTGCAGATCACCACCCTCATGCCTTTTCATTCAGTACAATTCTTATCTATATGTATTTTTACAAATATACAGTGGAGGATTCATGCTACAACTTGGAGGACTTCTCTTCTTTTAATATTTCAGGGGACTACTATTGCCATTGAAATCAAGTAGAAAGTATTCAGATCCAGGAATCAGGGAAACTTGGGTTCAAATCCCATCACTTGACCTCCTGGAGCCTCAGGCAACTTTTCAAGACTATAAATTAAGATAGATTACAATATTCCTCAAGGGAGAGAATTTTCACCTTTGCGGGGTATTGATATGACTAATATTCTATGTGGGCTGTCCACATGGAATGCCTACCTTTTACTACACGTATGTCCTTGGCATACTGATATATTTGTGACTATATAAAATATATAAGTACATACTTCTGTCTTCAAGAATCCATGAATTCATCATTATGGCTGTATACTTCATTGATGCAGATATAGGCCCTCCAGACCTCAATACACTATCTACATGAATTACTTCGACCAAAAAAAAAATGTGTCACCTAATATTAGATCAACCAACTTTCTGGTTATCAAATGAGCAGTCAAAAAGTATTGAGGCAGCTAGGTAGATAGAACCTGGAGTCAGGGGCAGCTAGGTGGTGCAGTGGATAGAGCATCAGTGTAGGAGTCAGGAGGACCTGAGTTCAAATCTCACCTCAGACACTTGACACTCACTAGATGTGTGACCTTGGGAAAGTCACTTAACCCTGATTGCCTCATCCTGGGTCATCTCTAGTCACCCTGATGAATATCTGGTCACTGGATTCAGATGGCTCTGGAGGAGAAGTGAGGCTGGTGACCGGCACAGCCCTCCCTTACTCAAAAACAAAGTCAAATGCAAGTCACGTCATTATTTCTCTGATGGCATGGTCTTCTTTGGCAATGAAGGATGAACACCCCTAGAATCAGGAAGACTTGAGTTCACATTTGTCCTCAGACTTACTAACTGATCTCTGGAGGAATGTACTGTAGCTGCAGAGATCAGCAAAGGACTTTGGACGTAAAGTAGTTCTTGAATCTTGAAGGAAACTAAAGATTCTAAGAGCGAGAAAGGGGGATATTCTAGACATGGAGGACGGTCAGTGCAAATGCACAAAGATGAGTTAAAACATTTGAGAAACAATTAGAAGACCATTATGGCTGGACTATAGAGTGTGTGAAAGAAATACTAACCCAAGTAGTTTATCATTTTTCCTAGAGGTGACTGGGAACCAGGGAAGTTTATTGAATAGAGGAGTGGCATGTTGTAAAACTACACTTTAGTACAACCCCTTTTGACATTTGGCTCAAGGATATATGGGGAGAGACTTGGAAACTACTGTAATAGTTCAGACAAGAGGTGTTAAGGAAATGAGTTAGGGTGGGTGAGGATTCTCTCCTAATTTTACTAAGCTGACATCTATACAAAAAAATGTACAAAGAAATGCAGTCACTCAATTTTTATGCTGGTAGAAACTTCCAGAACTTCCAGTAAACTGACATTCCTTTGGGAACCCAGGATTACCCTCATGCCAAGATGAGGCATCGAAGTATATAACCTGAGGGTAGGTTCATTTCATTGTCATAAAAACACATATTCAGCAATTAATAACTTTGGGATAACAAAGACACATTAGCAAAGTACTTTTATATACTTCTGAAGTGTTTTTCTCAAAACAATTCTGGGATAAATAGTGCAAATATTTCACAGATAAGGTAACTGAAGTTTGAAGAAGTTAGGTGATTTGCTCATAGTTCCATGGCAAAGAAAATGGAAGAGTTAGGGCTTGTACTCATGTCTTCTGATGAACTAACTGCCTTTTGTACTCCACAGTTGTTTTGTTTTCCTGAGAGGTAGCATGGTGTACTGCTTAGAGAACTAGCATTGAAAGTCAGCAAGATCTGACTTTCAGATTTTAGAAACCCCTGTCTTTGATACAGAGACTGACTGTGTGACACTGGAGAAGTTATTTATCCTCTGAACAACTAAACCTTTAAGTTACAGATCAGGTATAGATCTGTATTGATAGAGGGAGTTTCCTATAACAATGAAGTCACAAGTCTAATTCCCAAACTTTCCCTACTTCTACTTCCATAATGAAATTGAATTCTACCTATGATTCTATTATTAAAAGATACACCTGAGGGAAGTTAGATGGTGCAGTGAATAAAGCACTGGCCCTGCAGTCATTGAACCTGAGTTCAAAGCTGGCTTCAGATACATACCAACTGTGTAACCTTGGACAAGTCACTTAACCCTAATTGCTTCCACTCCCTCCCCTCAAAAAAGATATACCTTGATTAGATACATGAATTAGCTAACTTTTTATTACAGATACCGGTGTGACAATATTGACTGAGTCTCCACATATTAAGGCTTCAATGTGAAAATTGAACATCCTTGGAAAACTAAATACATCACAACTTAATACTTCAAAATCACTTCTACCCTGCTTCCTATTACACCTTTCCTCCCTTCTACCCAATCCATACCAAGAAGCTCTTTCTCCTGATTTCTCTGTTTCTGTTAAAGACATTGACATCTTTCCAGCAATTCAAGGTCAAAATCTCAGCACCATTTTTGATTCAACTTTTTCCCTTCCCCCTTGTCCTCTGTCAGATCTATTTTGACAATTTTCCTCATCGGTGACCTCCTTTCCATTTTTTCTGTCATAACCCTGTTTCAGGTTCTAATCATCTCTCATCTAGTCTATTATAATAATTTTCAAACTGTTTTCTCTGCCTCTGCGCCATTCAACACAATGTTGCCAAACTGATATTCTTAACTTAGAATCATGGCCATCCCTGATCAAAATCATCCATGGCTCCCCGTTGCCTACTCAATAAAATCCAAACTGTATTCTGGCATTCATGATACTCTGTAGTCTAATTCCAAGCTATCTTTACATCCTTTTCTCCTTCATTTATCTCCCCCTATGCTTTACCCAGAGTAGATTAGTTCCATCTGTTCCCGTTTATAAATGTATTTTATTGCCTCTTTTTTTCCCATTCCACATTGAACCTTTTATGTTTCTTCCTTTTTCTATTCTCACCTATAAAAATTCTATTCATCCTTCAAAGACCAAGTCATATATCACATCCTTCAGGATGATTTTCCTGATCCTCTCAACTGGTAATTATCTCTCATTCTTTTAAACTGTGTTTGTACAATTTTCTTCACAGCATTTACCACATCCTGTTATGTTTTATACTGATCTGTGTACTTGTTTTCTTTCCCTTACTGTAGCATATGTCCCTTGAGAATTAGACCTACTCATTCATATCTTGTGACACCTCTTTCCCACTTTAAACCTAGCCAATGATTGGATGCTCTTGTTGAATAAATTAATAATTAACTGAAATGCAGCATTATCTATAATAGAAAGCGTCTCCCACCAAACTCTCAAATGATTAGAACTGTCAATAAAATTATAAAGAGAAACCTAATTCATTGATGTGTTATTAAATTGTACTATCTGTGTTTGTTCTAAATCACTGAATTTTGGAACCTAAGCAGAATCTAAAAAGTGGCTATTAGATCATAAACCCCTTGAAAGTGAGGCTGTCTTATTAGTCTGTTTCCTTTTTGTGCCTAGGACAATGTACAATGCCCTTCAAATGTGTGTTGAAATGAACAGAACTGAATTGAATTAATGGAAAAGTTGACATTTGAACTTGACTGCAAGGATAGGTGGAATTATGATCTGCATAAATATGGAAGAAGATCCCAGGAAGAAGAAAAAGAATGAATGAAGGTACAGAGGTGGGAAAATTCAAGATACCTAAAAGACTGCTTGCTACCACTCATTCCTAAGGAAATTTTACATGATCAAAGTTGAGAGGTTTCAGTAGCCTTTGAAACATCAAATAATTAGGACAAAATCACAGAATTCAAGAATTGGCGGTGATCTTAAGGTTCATATAGTCCACACCTTTCATTTTTCAGCTGACCTACCTGAGGTTCATGGAGATGAAGTTAACAGAGATGAGACCCCAGGTCACATAGCTAGTGAGTGGCAGAGCCAAGAAAAAAAACAAAAAAAATCTCTTAATCTCTTTAGACTCAATTTCTTCATATGTAGAATTAGAAGGTTAGACCAAACAACCTCTTGGGTTCCTTGTAGCTCTAAATCTTTTATCTCTGAGATCCCTGTTATATCCAGTCTATGCAGTTTTAATCAATAGGTAATACTTGGGTCCTCCTACATGGTAACCTATACTATTGTGGGCAGAATTCTGAAGGGTCCAATTAATTATTTATTAAAAATTAATGCTACCATAATCTTTTTCTACATTTAGGATAATTTTGTCCATTAAAAAATAGAGTTTTTAGCCAGCTTGGATTCTAGATCTATTTCTTTTACTATTTTTTTAAGACATATATACTCTTTTTTAATTGAGAGACATTGGGAGGTGTCATTGGGAGATGTCATTTATTTATTCTGTCAGACCTAGTGTGACAGAGACATGACTTGATGAAAAGATGTGAAGTGTAGCTTTTTTTTTTGATGGCTGTCACGCGGATGAGATGGATGGATTTTGGAACACTTCCCAGTAAGCTGAGATACTCATGTGGTCAAGTGTCGGTCTTCCTATCAAATCTGACTTATTTTCTCCAAGTTATCTCATTTTGCCAGCTCTACAGCTGCAGCATTGTGACTTTGAAAAAAATTATTGGCTGAACACCATCTGCAAGATCCTTCATTGGTCCTAGCACTAAGAGCCATTGTTTCCAGTGGAATTAATGGCTATGTTCATGTTGTACCTGTGTTAATTGAGTTATTTTCACACATGCTAATGTGTTGGTTACCCAGAGTCTAGTTCTCACTTACCGTCTGTGCACTAAATGTGCATATAGACAGGAGAAATCTTGGAACTGACTGCCAAAATCCAAATGGCCTACTCTTTGGGGATTGTGGGATGCCAATACTTGAAAAAATAAGACTTCTATAGCTACCTGCCCATGAATTTCATACTATGGTATAGTCAATGAAAGCCAGAAAATATTGATTAAACACTTACTATGTATCAGAGCTGTGCTAATTGTTGGGAATACAAAGATATAAAGGTTACACTTCATGTTCTCCTATGGTTTACAATCTAATTGGTGAAATGACAGAGAATGAGTACAATAACTGTCCCTGTCACTTACTAACTATGGAACCTTGGGAAAGTCACTTAACTCAGGGTTGAGGCCACATGTGACTGCAGGTTCCCCACTTCTGATTTAAATTCCCTAGGCCTCAGTTTCCACATCTGTAAAACAAGAGAAACAGACTAGATGGCCTCTGAATCCTCTTCCACTTATAAATCTATGATCCTGTGATACACTGTTTAGTACAAAAGAGAGGTCCAGTTCAAATATTATAAGAAATTTCAGGAAGGACAGGTTAGTTCCTTTAGGTAAAGGAGATAAGAGGTATCAGGAATCTTCATCAAGATTTGTCATCTGAATTATACCTTAAAGGGATTTCAGCAATTGAAAATGAGATGGTAGAAGTCCAGTATAAGCTTGGAGAATGGAGTGAGAGAAGGCACAGAGTTGAGAGATATTGGGATAAGAAGAAAAGAAGAGTAATTTGTTTTGGATTAAAGATGAATCAGTGCAGGGGAAAAATATGAAGCAAGGATGAACAGATTTCTTAGAGTAAGACTATGGAAGGCATTAAATGTAGAGTAAAGAACTTATGTCTTATTTGTTAAATGATGAAGAGTCATTGAAGGGAGATAAATAGGGGATGATATGGAAGAAAATGGTGAAAAACTTTGAGTGCAGGTCATGTGGAAGTGACCTAAGTATTCTAAGAGGTAAAATTGAAGAGACAGTGCATTTTGTGCATGGACAACAGACTGTGATGAAGTATTGTGAGTGAGGAAAGTGAGTAGTACAGTCTGGCATGAACTTAGAGAATATACAGGAAAGGTGCAATAAGCTTGCAAGGTAGGATGGAGTTGAAGAGCTCTAAAAGTCAAACAATGGACCTTGTCTTTTGTTCTAGAGGCAATAGAGAACCTCCAACACTTCTAGACCAAGAAGATCAGATCTGAGTTCCAGGAATCTCACTTTCGCAGCTGTGTGGAGGATGGATTGGACATGGAAGAAACTGGATGCACAGAGACCAACTAGAAAGCTATAGAAATAGTTCAAGCGAGGTGGTGAGTGCTTACAGTGGTGGCTATGTGAATAGAAAGACAGGGATGAATATAAATGAAACTGTAGAAGTGGTACGAACTTTCAACTTATTGAATAGAAGGGTGAGAGAAAGTAGAGTCAAAGATGACTCTGTTGTTGTCCAGTCATTTCAATAGTGCCCAATTCTTTATGATTTCATTTGCGGTTTTCTTGCAAAAATACTAGAGTGCTTTGCATTTCCTTCTCCAGTTCATTTTACAGATGGCAAACTGGGTCAAGTGACTTGTCCAGAGTCACACAGGGTAGTAAGTGTCTAAGGCCAGATTTGAATTCAGATCTTTCTGACTCCAGGACCAGTACTCTATCCACGGCACCATGTAGGTGCCCAAAGATGACTGTCAGATTGCAAAAAATTTGGTGACTGGAAGGATGATGGCATTCTCAACAGAAACAGGAAAATTAGGATGTTGTGAAGGTTTAGGAAATCATGAATTCTGTTGACAATATGTTCAGCTTGAGGAGATGTTTAATGAGCTATTCCACTAGAGATGTCTAGCTATTTCCATGTAGTACTAGAGCTCTAGGAATAAACTAGAGGAGGATGTGTACATCTGAGAGTCAGCTGATACATGAGATACATAAGATCAGAAACAGTAAGACAAAGAGACAAAAGACAGAAACAGAGAGGCAGAAACAGAGTGGTAGAAACAGAGACACACAGACACACATAGGTCAGAGTTCTAGGAACATCTTCAGTTAGAAGTGTAGGATTTGGATAATGATACTGCAAAAAATGGAAGAGATCCAAGAAAGAAAAAACCCAGAAAGTATCCAGGAAGAGGGATTAGTCAACAATGTCAGAGGCTATGGAGAAGTCAAGAAGTTTGAAGACAGAAAAAGGAACCTAGATTGGAAGTTAAGTGACCATCACTAATATTGGAGACAGCAGTTTCATTTGAGTGATGAGGCTGGAAGCTGGATTCCAAGGGACAAGTGAGTGAGAAAAGAGGAAATTGAGGTAGTGGGTATAGAACTTTTTCTATCAGTTGGGAGACACATAGGATGACTGCTTTGGGAAATGGTAGCATCTATCAAGCGAAAACTTTTTCAATATGGGAGATGTAAGCTTACTTGTAGGCAGCAGGGAAGGACTTGACAGTTACAGAGATACTAAAATTAGAGGGTGGCAATTGGGAATGGTTGAAGAGTTCAAAGTTAAGAGTATAAGTAAAGGTATTTATCTTTTAAATTTTTTCATTGCCATTACCCTCATCCATAATTCATCTTTTTCCTTTTAGTGTTTAGTTTGTTCTGAAGATGATCAATGCCTTTTTTTGAGCATGTACATCCTTTAAAGAATATGGCAAGAGTTAGAGAAAAGTTTGCCAGTGGTGTGTGTGTGTGTGTGTGTGTGTGTGTGTGTGTGTGTGTGTGTGTGTGTGTTTGAATGTGTGAGGGGGATAGAGAGCAAATGCCTTATTTTCTCTATCCGTAGCCCCCAAAACATGACCTATTTCAATGAATTGTTCTAATAGGTTGAGTACTATTAATCCTGTCTAAGCTCTGAGATATAAGTGAATAAAAACGTAAGGAGACTCAATTTTTCTATTGGCAGTAATTGTGTTTGTCCTTCATTTTTGAAGAAGAACATAGGGCAAATGAAGGAAAACAGAACAAAAGGAATGTGGCTGAAGTAGCCAGGCTTTCTCCAAGTTGGTTTGCATGGCAACCAATGGTGTCATGGTGATGGCAAAGAACTTTATGACCCAATGCCATAGAGATTCTTTGAAGTTTTCCTATATTGGATATGTTGTGATCATTTAAACTCAATAGATTAATGGTCAGGGATATGACAGGAGTTAAAATTTGGGAGTGATCATTCAAATAAGAATTTAAACTGCTCTGAGGACCAGCAGCCAGAGAAAAGGAGTTCGAATCACAGAATTTTAAAATACCTATGGACTTCTCCATTTAGCTGTTTAGACTTTGAGTTACAAAAGAGATAAAATAAAGATGGATGACTGCTGGCTATAAAGGAGGGAGTAGATGTTGTTTCCTTCCCAAACAGCAGTATATGGGTAGGAGACAGTTTGTGTACTACAAGGAAACGTTACTGCAAAGCTCAGTTAAAATGGGACATCCCAGATTGTTAGCTCATCTTTTCCCAAATATACTCTAAGACCTGTCTTTGTAATTGCATAGCGCCAGTTTCTCCTTCATGCTGACCTGGGAATCAGGACCTATTCCTAAGCTTCAGATGAGTTCCATGAAAGAGAATGGAAAAAGGAATCAATAAGAACATTCTACAGTCAGTATAAATTTCAAAGAGGCTTCATATTTTTTTTTGCAGGGGCCGGGGGGGACAAACGTAGCTCTCTAACAATTAAAATTGTCCAAAAGTACAATGACCAGTCTCATGTGGTATTATTAGATGTCTGGATGACCATTTGTTGGGTATGGGTTAGTAGGGATTCTTTAAAGGTTTGGCTTCATTTCTCATCAGGCTATACTCCTCCCCAGACTGCTCCCCATGCCCCCCAAAACCTCTTCATACTAAAAGATCATTTCAGCCCTGGAATTCATATATTCTACTTTTGTAGTCACTCTTTGATTGCATGGTTCTTTTCAAAATCTCCATTTAAAGAGGATGCCCAGGCCAGTTATCTCTTAATTTCTCACCAGGATTCAATCTAGACTTCTCCATCATATCCCTAAGCTTGAATACCTTCTTCTCTTCTCCACCCTCATTTTCAGTTTCCCTTTTTACAGTGTCTTCCTTGTAAGAATGTAAACTTCTTGTGGGCAGGGACCTTATTTCTGTTTATATTTGCACTGTGAATGCCTGACATATAGTAATCACTTAAAAAATTGTTGTTGACTGACTGGCTGGCTGGTTGGCTTTCACTGAATAATCTTGATGTCCCTTCCAACTCAGAAATAGTGTGGTTCTATGAAAAGAAGTGGAAAGAATGGAGATGAATATTGGCTACAGTCGGACATCTCCCAAAACTTCTAGGAGAAAACAGAGGCTATAAATTCTTTCTGAAGTTAAGGAAATGACTGATGACACAACTATTTTACTTTCAATAGTAATGTCCACTAAATTAAAAATATAACCAAATACCATTCTCCCCATACCAGTGGTAAACCATGCCCATACTCTAAGTATCATCAAAGCATTGCAAAAATGGAATGGAGGTTCACACTGATGTGACTCCAGCCTCCAGTTTCTGAGCAGCATGAGAGACTAGCCAATGTAGGCATCTAGCCATCTGGCTTTCTGCCACTTAGCTCTCACCCCCAGGATCCTCCAAAGACCATATCCCCACTCCCAACTCCAGGGGAGTTAATCAACTTAGTTTTGAAGTTTCCTATTGATTGAAGGGTCAATTAGTTGGTCAACAAACATTTGTTAAATACTTAATATGTATCAGGTATTGTATTAAATGCTGGGGAAATAAATACAAGCAAAAGGAAAGAAAGCACACACCCTTATGTTCTAATGAGAGAAGACCACATAAAAGAGAACTGAAAAATAAGGTATGGAAGAAGACACAAGAGAATATTCCAGGAGAGGAATAGGGGGTGGTTAATCTGGATATCTTACCAAAATGGAAACCCCAAGAACTCATCAATGGAAGGAATCTGCAAGGATGAAGGGATGAGAAAGCTACAAGGTGAATAAGTCAACCATATCTCAACTCTTTGTAACCACCCAGGCCCCAGTCATTCTAGAACAGGATGAAGCCATTTTAGGCAACTTTGCTGTCTACCCTGTGATAGCCCATGCACACTCTACCCTTTAATCTCAGGGAATAATATTCAGAGCAATACAATCATTGCTACTGGGAAGAGAGTGATGGTGTTCTGTTCTACAGCTCTTATCGAATTCCTGCGATTCAAAATAGTAGACTGTCTAGGTAGGTCTATTCCCTTGCTACCACTCCCTACTCCCTCAAACCCCTTCATGTCAGTCCATTCTTCCCAAATTCCTATCCTACTCTATCTAGTGTGTCCTCCAGAACTCTTGTTCTGCTTTTCATATACCTCTTCTCATGCTCCATCTACCTCCTGGGAAACTGACTCTCCCCAGAGGACACTAGATACCTGACTACCCTATCCAGTCCTGATGTACCTTCCCTTATACCATTTCCCCACTGTCCCTTTACTCCTCATCCAATTCTGAACAGCAACTTTGGATTATTGTCACCAAAAGCCTTCTCTACTCTTGCCTAATGACCCAGAATGCCACTGAGAGAAGTCACACAGCTATGATGATTAGGTTCAATTTATGTCACCCACTCTCAAGTGGATGCTTACCATGGCACTCTCATCAGCTCATTCTTAACTGTTTGAAAGAAACTTATCTTCTTTTCTCAAGTCACATACATAACCCCCCACTCCCCCACTCACTCCTTCTTAGGAGAAGACCTCCACTCTTACCTCACAGGAGTCAGTTCTGTTGTAAATTACTTCTCCTTGGCATTGCCCCATTCCCTTTTTGCTTTTTTCTAGTTTCTCAAGAAGAGGTAGCATTTCTCCTTCCCAAGGCTAGCCTCTCTGTTTATTCCCTTGATCCCATCCCCTCCCTTCCACAATGGCAGAGTGCCTCCTAGATCATTCCCCCTCTCCTTAATTTTTGACCTCTCATCCACTGGCTCCTTCTCTGCTGCTTATAGCATCTCGCATGGTTATTCCCTTCTCTCTCCTCACATTCCCTTAGTTCAAATCCTTACCTCTTACTTGGACAACTGTATTTTCTTCTCAATTGTTTTCTCTGGCTAAAGTCTATCCCTTTCCTAATACCTTCTCACACAGCTGCCATAACTTTTTTCTTACCTCCCAATCTGACTAAGTCATTCACTTATTCAATAAGCTCCAATGACTTCCTTATTGTATTGAGGATTGAAAAATTCTGATTTGATTTAAAATGTTTCATAACCTGGCTCCAACCTACCTTTCTAACCATTGTATTCATAATAATAAGTAATAGCACTCTACAGCCGAAATGAAGTGGTCTTTTTGCTGTTCTTTTGTCAACAAGCATTTATTAAGCACCTACTATGTGCCAGGTACTGTGCTAAGTACTAGGGTTACAAAGAAGGTAAATAAAAACAGTCTCTCTGTCCTTAAAGAGTTCATGTTCTCATGGAGGAAAAAAACATATAGATAACAAAGTATAAACAAGCTATATACAGGAAAGCTTGCAGAGAAAATCTGAAAGGGAAAGCATTAAGCTTACAAAAGATTAAGAAAGGCTTTTAGAGTGGTAGATCACAACAATAACGTAGACACATGCCTGGATTTCAGATATTCCTTTCCAAGGCTTTTCTTGATTCCCCCAGTTGTTAGTACCCCACTGAAATCCCTTTTTAAAATTATGTATATACCTTATATTTATCTGTGAACATGTTGCATTCCCTCAACATAATGTAAGATCCTTGAGGGCAAGGACTATTTTATTTTTTCTTTGTACACTAAGAGCCTAGCATAGTAATGGTGCTTAATAAATGCTTGTTGAACCACTTAAGATGGTGCAGTGGATATAGAATTGGACCTAGAATCAAGGGTTCAAATATGGCCTCAGACACCTACAAAATGTGCAAGCCTAGCTAAGTCACTTAACCTCTGTCTGCCTCACTTCTGCCGACTGTCAAATGGTGATAACAGTTACATCCACTGCACTGTGTTGTTGTGAGGACCAAATGATGTAATGTTTGTAAAGTCCTTAGTACTCTGCCTGGAGCATAATAAATACTTATTTCCTTCTTTCACAAAAAATAATGTTTCTTGAATAGCTAACACTGAAAATCAACATGTCAAACCGAGAAGGAACGACCGGTCTCCTGGTTCTGGTGCTTTCAGACCTTTTGACTTTACTTGATGATGTTTCAGTAGCTGAATGGTTTCCTTCAAAAACGAAAGAAACAATTTCCAGATGCCTTCATGCTAATAAAATAGCTCATACAGATATTTTCATGAGGAGCTAATCCAGAAGCGAGATAGAAAATCCAACAAAAGAGGAGAGAAACATTGCTTTAGCACAAGTTGCTAACATGACATGCTATTTATCTGTTTAATGCCTCTTGCTGTGAACAACACAAGATCAGTTTGTCATAACCTTAATGCATTCCTTTTGGGCTCTGAAGGCTCCAGGATGAACAGCCATTCTTTGACTTCCTCAAGAATAAAAGTGAAAACGAATGCTATTTCTCAGAGAAAAGAAAAAAACATGAATTACTGCAGCTCAGAGGAGGGTAATTAGAGCATCCAATCCAAGTTAAAAGAATGGGTTGACAAGCCCAAAGAAGATTAAGAAAACATGGGCACATTTTGCATGTGTTTAATTCTTAAGTGATTAAAAACATTATTGTATATGTTAATTGCCACCGACTGTAACACAACCCCATCGGAAGGCAATATTAAGTACTGGAAAACAGAGTACATATTTAATTATTTGTCTATTCCATAAACAAATTTAATTGGAATCTAAAAACAGCAAGGGACAAAAGCTCAGTTCATTAGGGACCAACTAACTGTAAAGGGCAGATAAAAAAACCTTTTGTCTGATACAGATGTACCTCCCAAGCTCCACTGGAGAACACCAGGAAGCTCACTAATCACCAAGTAAGAGAGGTTCTCATTATTAGACTTATAAAGCATAAACCAGGTCACCACAAGCTTTGAAGGTACTGATCATCAATTATTTCGCTAATTGTTTGTTCTGTTTGTATGTCTCAGGGTAAAAGGAAAGAGTCGCTGAAGCAAAAAAGAGACACCAGTAATTGCTACCTCAGTGACAGTTGGTTTTTAGTATCTCATTATTTATGATTTGTTTTGTTGTGCATATGTGACTTTAAGTCTACTGTATTAATATATACCCGAGAAGCCTACTGTGGAACACTTGTGAAATCATAACGCAAATTAACCAGCAAGTCCAGGCACAAAATCTGCCTTGCAAAATCGTGCCAGAATATTGTTGCTTAAAAAAAATAACTCAAAATCCTCCACTTAAGACTCTGAATCTCTAGCTACTTAGAAAGTGCTGTCTAGCAAGTTCAACTTGGAATAACCATCTCTTATAGTTGTCACTATACATTCAAAATATAAAGAGTGTTTCTTTAATGGCCATCCTAGAAAGTGGACGGGATTGCTTAAAAATCTTGTGGAGTGGAATGATTCCTTGGCCTCCAAATCATAGCAAAGTCAATATGTATCTAAGATATAGGAATGGAACGTCATGAACCTGAGCATGGGATTTTATTTTCTCCTAGTGTTATAGATTTAGAACTGAAAAACACCTTAGGAGTTATTGAGTACAACCTTCTTGTTTTCCAGGTAAGGAAAATGAGACCAAATGGACCTGCCAAAGATCACATAGCTAGTTAGTGTCTCATGTAGAATTTGAACTCATGTCTTCCTGGTGCCAGACCCAGTGCCCTATCCACTGATCTCAAAGCTGTTGGGTGACCTGAAGAAGAGACATGGTTTTCTTAGATCATCATTAACCAACACCTGAGGTACATAGGCCATCTTTAAGCTACATAAAAATACTTCCATTTTATTGTAGGTAAATTCATAGGTTCTCCATTCACAAACAAGATATTTCCTCAAAACCAGAGACCCTCCTCCCCCTGCTGCTCACTGTAAAATCTGAAGAGGCTGCAAATGTCTCTGATACAAAAGCTAATGAGTATTAAGTGCTACACATTTTGACAATTATAAACAATGGTTGGGAAAACTGTGGAAATGCTGCATTAATGCACTCTCCTCTGTGAGCAGAAATGATATTCGCCTAGCCAGCCATCTAAGGATCAGTGAGAGTTGAGTGTGAAGGGGGAAAATATGTGATGTTGGCACATATAACACCATCCTGATGTTTTTGTCTTAGGGCCTAATACTTTAGAATTACGCTTCTGAAAGCTAGAGTGGATTACAATAGGTCTTCTGCTATAATCCTTTGCCTTCAGGAAAGAAAGGCACTACTGTTCACTTTCCAGTACAATACAATGAGTGATGGAAGGAGTGCAGAAATTGAAACCCAGAGACATTAAATCATGTACCCAAAAACATACAACTATCTAGCGAGTGGCAAGCCAGAGACTAGCTTTCCTATCAATACAGCTCTACCAAGAGACTATCTAGGAATTAGTTAGATCATTGAGGAAGTACATTTTTTTTGTCCAGAAAGACTATTAAATAATTCTTATTACTTTGATATAAATGAAACCTAAGTTTAATATCTCCGCAGTTCAAGAACTTCTCAAAAGTTCTTACATGTAACTTATGTGCCAGGAGAATCTGGAAGCTCAAGAATATTTCTTGTAGCCAATAAAATATCAGAGGCAACTTTCATTCTAAATCCACAACTGAGAAGACACATGGTATTGACAGGTAGTTGGCCCCATTATGATACTAACATGAGATGAGAAGATTTTAAACTAACTTGCGTGTAGGCAAATACATTTCCAGCAAACTGTGCACCTGTAGCCTGGAAAATTACCACTCAATTACACATTGTAATTATCATTGTTGTTTAACTATTAGGAATAACCTACAGGGTGCTGAGAGGTACATAAAACTTACTTGTATGAAGAAACGGATTGTGAGGGCGGATAGTGGAATGGAGAGAATGACTTAGAATTAGAGATTACCGAAAAGAGGAGAAAGCTCTTTGAGGGCAGGGATTTTGCCTAGGTAGTTTTCTTTGTATAGTCCCTCATATAGTCAGCATAGTCTATAATCAAGAACTTGATGAATGTTGTTTGATGGTTCATTTCAATAAAACTGTATAGAACACTAATTATGTACTCAACACTGAGCTGAAGTGATGAAAGGACCAGTGTTAAGAAAGTGCCACACTTTCTCACTATGCTAGCTGTCACTAAGTACATTTATTAATATGTTGGTATTTGTTTCGGGAACCTTGGGGTCATTAAAAGCACCATCACATTATTAAGGCAGAATGTGCAGGAGAAGCAGTGTGCAAGCCCTTATTCCATGGGGGCCTGATGGGAAATATAGTTTTCATCAATTGGAAACAGGAACTGAAGGATTATGGGAGGCAAAATTCTTACTAGACAAAGGAAATAGGGGAGCTTTTGTTCTCAGCTAAGAGAAAAGAGGGACAGAATGAGGATGTAGAGAGAAGGGTACCAGGGATGAGTCAATGGTGAAAAAAAATCACTAGTACTCCACTGAATACAATCATGAAGAACTGAAGCCTTTTCTCAGTAACCCAGTTTAAGAAATGATATGAGAGTAGAATTTGTGCCACACTGGGCCCAGGTGAATTTATCCCCTTGCCTCTTTCTTTCCTGTTTGACAGACTGTCATCACTTACCCCTAAGTCTTCTTGTATTTGCTGTCAATTTTTTTACGATAGGTTTATCCTAAAGATAAACTCATCTTTCTTGTGTTTGTGAGAAAAGGAGTGAACCAACCAAGGAGAGGAAGGTCAAAAGAGAACTTGAAATCAATTTCCTGAGATTTAACTTACATTTTCTCACTGGCTGCCCAAAGAGAGACTTCAGAAATAACAGATGACATCAGAGACATGTTACTGGAAAAGAGATGGGCAGGTTATGTGGTGAGCACAAAGGAGAACCAAAAGATAGCCTGTATGTTCCATTAGCATATATACAACATCATGAGATCTAAAGAAAGGTTCCCAACATGTTACATTGCCTCCTATGGAAGATTTATCCATGTGATCTTGGTCATGTCACTTAACTCCAATTGCCTTATCCTGGGTCATTTCCAGTCATCTTCATGAATATCTTGGTCACTGGATTCAGACGGCTCTGGAGGAGAAGTGAGGCTGGTGACCTGCACAGCCTTCCCTCACTCAAAACAAAGAAAAGTGCAAGTCATGTCATCATCTCTCTGATGGCATGGTCTTCTTTGGTAATGAAGGGTGAACATACACAGAAGGATATAGACAAGAGACACAGATAGAAAGATGGGAATGTATGTGGCGTGATCAGCATCACTAGAGGGAACACCTAAATCAACTATTTCACAGATCCACAAAAATATATAAATATTGATTCTACTTGAACTTCTAAGGCCAGAGGCAGAAGCTGATTTTCTGGAATATTTCCATGGGGTGATACCAATGAGGTAGATTGTTAAATAGCATAACTCTTACCTTGGCTCTGTATTTTACTGGTTAACATGAATTGACTCTTCACCATAATCATATTAACTTCATTTGGAAACATTTATGCATTTATTTATTCTTTTTTTAAATGACCCAGTGTGAGATTTAGGTCACACACTGTTCAGTTGCAGAAGATTATTAAATTAACTATCATCTATTAAGAGTATAAATGTCAGAGCAGGTATTCCGGAGGTCTAGTTTTGTATGGTCTCATCAAAAAGATGCAACTGGTCTTGTATAGATTCTTCAGTTCCATGACAATTTTCTTCTGTTTTGGTTTGCTACATAAGCCCTTCCCCCACTTCCTTCGTACTAAAATGTTTCCACTCTTACTCTTTATGTTTGCTAAGATTTTACTAAGTAGAGATATTCATTGATTTATATGGTTGTTCATTCCGCAAACATTTCGTAAATACCCACAAGCTACAATGCTAGGCCCTGGAGACACAAAAACATAAATGAAAAAGTCCTGGAAGAGGTTACAAACTGCTGGTTATTCCACCCACAAAGATTGCTCTGAAGTTGTGGTAAATGCTGAAACAAGGCCACATGAAATCATTTGAGCAAAAATGTTGGAAATAGTCAGATTTTGAAGTCTAAGTATAACCCATGAATTACAAGAATCTTTGCAGATTTGTGAAAGAGAAATGTGCTATTTGGTGCCACGTATAAATAAAATCTCCTTTTTTGTCTTCATCACCAACCAAAATACTAGTCAGACAAATGTATAAGATACTCACACATGTTTTTTCTTAGATCACAATATACGGAGTTTAGTTGGCCATTTAGTCTGAATTAAGATAAGGTTATCACATAAAAAGCCTATCTACTAACTAAATATTTATTCCTTTAAGCTTTATGAGTTGATACACTTTTTTTTTCCATTTTCAATGTGCTCAGAAGGCAAAGATTGAAGTTTGAGGCCTTCCAGGTCCTTGAGTGTGGCCTTTTGATTGAGTCCAAGTTTTATTTTATTTTTAAAAATATTTTATTTTTATATTTATAAATATTTTAAATATTTATTTTTTTAAGGGGATTTGTTCTGTGAAGTTTGGATTCAGTAAGAGGGCCACACTTGAGGACCTAGAGGGTCACATGTGGCCTCGAGGCCACAGGTTCCCCACCCCTGGATTAAACCTTTGTTTCAAGGGTGAGGGTTAGAATTTGTTTTTTAATTTCTTGGTATTTATGACTGACTAAATGATGTCATGTCCCACAAATCCCTATTTGGAGAGTCCAGGTACCAATGTGCAAAAAAAAAAGATGGTGAACTTTGTCAAGTCTCATAATCAAGATTTCTTTCTTTCCTATCTTCTTTTGCCAGCACTTGAAGGAATAGTTGAGAATCAAGACTGAGAATTAGTTCTTTGGAAATGGTTTTGTTGAGATCTGCTGCTTAGAAATCTCTCAGAAGTCAATAGGTACTTTATGTACTGCCTGAATCTAGAATGACCAAAGCTGACAAAGACCTGGCTTGCCAAGAATGATTAGAACTGAGTCTTCAGGATCATTTGTCATTTTCCTCAGAGAAAGGAGAAACTTTATTTTGTTCTTTTCCCAGATAGGTGAATAATTAAAGGAGGAATTATTATTCACAGTGGCAATCACTTGCCTAACAAAGGGTAAGTTGGGCTCTGACTTCCTCTTGATGCCAGATGGTCTGTGTGCCCAGGAAACTGAAGGAAAATTCACTGAATATCTTACTCCTTGCCTCAAAACTATTGGTTCTTTTGCTTCTCTTTTGGCAAAAAGTGAAAGAAAATCTCCTTCTCGTAGACTTGCACTGCATTATTTATTTCATCTATAAACTCTGAGTCAATAAAAGCAAAACTGACACCTTTTTGTTTGTTTGTTCAATAATTAAGTCCAAATCAACACTTTTAACATGTTAAAAATCCAAGAGTCTGAGTCTATAATTCGGCTCTTCTGCTATAGCCCAGACCAAGCAACAGCTAACCTGAGAGAGAGAGCAAATTCATTCATCCCAAATAACGTTACTGATCACTCTTTATCAAACACAGACAAATAATCTATTTCTAGTCATTAGTAAGATCACTCAAATAGTGGATGTGAAATATTTCAGATAAGTTCTTTCATGCCAGCATCTATAAGAAACCCTCTTTGTGCAGAATAGGGTTTTGCTAGGATTGTCTAATATGCTTTCGTATAAGATTTAAAAATATATGCATATGTTAATATTTTCACTTCTTTAAGATCCTTCTGTGAGCAGTGAATTATAGGAGGGAAAGGAACTATAGAGATAGTTGTCTATATACCCGGGGAGACATGTTTATACATACACACTACATGTATATATACATATATACAGGAAATATAGATCTACCTATATTCTTAAGACTCAGCAAAAGTAAAAAGAAGGAAAATGTGTATAGTGTTTTGGTTGAAAAAAAATGACTGTGAAATAACACAAACTTTTAAAAATGATTTCCTTAAAAAAAAACAATTGTTGTTATTCATTCATTTCAGCCATGTTCAATTCTTTGTGACTCCATTTATGGTTTTCTAGGTAAGGATACTAGAGAGGTCTGTCAATTCATTCTTCTCTTTTTTGGCAGATGAGGAAACTGAGGCAAACAGGGTTAAGTGACTTGCCCAGGATCAAACAGCTAATATCTGAGGCTGTATTTTAACTGAGGATTTCCTGACTCTAAGATCAGTACTCTATCCACTGTGCCATGTAGCTACTCTTAAAAAAAAGCAGCTAAATGTCAAAGCAATTAAATTTGTTTGGTAATTTTTTACATTTCCATACGTGAAATATCATTAAAAGTTTCAGTCATTTTCTTTGAGTCCTCATCAAGATATTTAATTTTTCCTTCTTATCTAGTGTTCTTGGTGATGTATAAAGGTCATAGTCATCATGTACTTCATGTTTCTAGGTCTGTCTATTATGCCTTCCAATATTTTATGAAGGTCTTTTCAGAATTCCTGGTATACTTCAATTTATTCTTCATTTTGTTATCATATTGCCTTATAAAAAATGTATCACAAATTATTTTGGATACCAAGTTCAAATCTGTCATCTTTTCTGTAAGTAGTTTTCTACCCCCACTCTATTATTTTTCTTTTGATCACTCATATTTATCATTACAAGTAATAAACCTAATTTGGCTTTCTAATTTTTTTTATCCCAATGCTCTTGATTATATCTAAAAGACATGTAGTCCATCACAATCTTAACTGCTCCAATTACTAAAAGTAGTATGTAAAACAGATTTCATTTAAACTTTTACAATCATTTCTTGTACTTCCTCACAGTTTAACCCACTATTTTAAAGACCTCACCTTTAGAACAGGCATTTCCTTTCCCTTTATTGCCTCTTCTGTTGTTACCCTTTTCATCTGTGTTAAATGCATCTTAGAAAGAAGCAATGAATATTTTTAGCATTCTTTACCCTTTTGTTTTGAACATTAGAATATACACTCATATTCCAAAAACAAATGTTATTTCTTTCCTCTATGATTAAAAAAGATTTTATTCTTTATTCTTATATCTATATTAAGTCTTAAGATATTAACAAAGTATGCTTTTATCGTGGGAGTCATTCTGCAATATACTGGGGCTTAACGCAACTAGACAAAATTATCCGTGAACAGAAGAAGCATCTGGAGGGATCTACCACTCAAAGAAAATCCCTCTTACACTCCTGCTTGATCTACTCCACAGCACTGGTTAAGAATTTTAGTGACTGTAGGTCTCTACTTTTTGCCTCATATTATTAAATGTTGGGGGTTCATAAAACTATAATAGTGAAGGACCCTGATATACCTTATTTAAGCATAAACAATCTAACAAAACAAAGTTAAGGATCTGAATAAAATTTTACAAGAGTTAGATATGATCTCTGGCAAATAGTGAATGTACATTATTTTCAGTTGTGCATGTAACTTTTATAAAAACTGACCACATATTAAGACATAAAAATATCACAATTTTGAAAACTAACCCAGAAATATTAAATAAATCCTTTACTGAGGACAAAGAAATAAAATTATATTCAATAAAGAAAAGGCATAAAAATCACTTAAAGACTTAATAATTCAATACTAAAACTTATTAGATCATAGAAATGAATCAAGGAAATAATAGATTAATTAACCAGATAAAATGACAAGAATGTGACAAGATATGGAAACTTTGGGGAAGCAACCAAAGTAGTCCTTAAAGGAAAATTTATACCTCTAAACTCTTTCATCAGGAAAAGAAAGGATAAATCACTGAATTAGACATTAAATTTTAAAAAAACCTAAAAAGCAACAAACAATTCCCAATGAAATATCAAATTGAAAATTCTGTAAATCAAAGCAGTGTATGACAAAATCTGAAGCACAAAAACCACTAAATTGGCAAATGAAACTAAGAACTTTTTTTATTAAAGGAAAGTATATAATAGATAAATGGTTAAGAAAGGAAAACCAAATTGTGTCAAAAATAAGAGAATTCACAACAAATGAAGAAGAAATAAAGGAAATGATTTTGCCTAGTTTTATGTCCCTCCAAGGTCATATGGATTTGCAAGTAAATTCTATCAAATATCCAAAGAACAATTCATTAAAATATTACATAAAGTGTAAAAATGGGAAAAGAAGAGATCTTCCCAATTTCTTCCTATGATACAAATATTGTATTAATTACAAAATCAGAGACAAAACAGAGAAAGAAAATTATTCACCATTCTTTCAAATGGATATTGAAGCAAAAATATTAACAAAGTGGATAAAACAATGTATTTAAAAGACCATAGTCTATGATCAAGTTGGATTTATAACAGGAACTGAGAGCTGATTCAACATAAAGAAAACTATACATTTAATAGACCATATTCATAACAAAATAATAAAAATTACATGATTATATAAATGGAAGGAAAACATCATTTTGACAAAAATTCAATGCCTATTTCCATTAAAAACACTAAAAAAGCATATAAATTTACCTTTCCTTAATATCATAAATAGTTTCTCTCTAAAATTAATGGTCAACATTGGATATAAATGGAAAAATCTAGATATAATTTTCATTAAGATCCAGAATATAGCAAGACTATCCATTACCAGCATTATTATATCACATAGTTCTAGAAATTGTAGCTTTAGTAATAAAAAAAAGAAAAAAGAAATTGAAGGAATAAGTATGGGAAAAACAGTAATTAAGTATTTTTATTTTTGCAGATACTATGATAGTCTACTTATAGGACCCTAAAGAGTCAACTAAAACTATTGAATCAATTAAAAACTTCAGCAAAATAACAAGATCTAAACTAAATCCTCATAAGTCATCAGCATTTCTGTAAATTACCAATAAAATCAAGCAGAAGAGAGAAAAGTCACACTTAAAATAACTATAGAAGATATAAAATGCTATACCATGATATACAAAGGAACTATATGAAAGCTACTACAAAGCATTACAGAAATAAAGACAAACCTAAATAATATAGATTAAGTTACTAAAAGGACACAGGCCACATCAAAATAATAAAATAATAAAAAATATAATATTACCTATACCAGTTTACTTACTCAATACTATACATATACTAATTTATTTATTCTGTGCCATTCAAAAGGATTACTATATAGAAACTGAATAAAAATTAATCTAGAGGCATACTATAAAGATCTGGAAACTGAAGGGGTACTCATCAATTTGGGAATGATTGAACAAATTATCATGTATAAATGTCATGGAACATGATATCTTGTAAGATATAATGAAGGAGATGATTTCAGGGAAACTTGGGATGACTGATGCAGAACGAATTAGCGCAGAATGAAGTAGGAAGAAACCAGTAGAACAATTCATACAGTAAGAGCAGCATTGTAGAGAAAAACAACTTTGAATGACTTAAGAATTTTGATTAAGGTGATAATATACAATCATTCCAGAATACTGATATAGAAGCATATTGCTCAACTCCTTACTGAGAGGTGACAGACTAAGGGGTGCAGAATGGGACACATTATCAGAAACAATCAATGTAGAAATATATTTTACTTGACTATGATGAGTTGTTACAAGGGTTTTGTCTTTTCAGTGAACAACAAAAGGGAAGAATAATGCTAAGAGAAAAGAAAGGTCACTTAAGTTTATATATATATAAATATATATACACACATACATGTACAGATATAACATAAAATATATATGTATATACACACATATACATACATGCAAAATAAAGAGAAAAGAGACAATCTAGACAACTTTGAATGTGATATGTTGACTTTATTATTTACTTAAAAGAGAAAGATAGTTGTACATAATATTTATACTTTTATGTGTTTTATTATAGTTTTATATATAGTTTATATCTTTTTCTGATCTGCTTTGTATTTGAAAGTATTAATTTTATTTGATGTTTGAGTTCAAACTAAAAATAAATTAAAAATTTTAAATGAATAGGAATAACTTTTTGGTGAAAAATTTACATGAGCAATATTAGAGAATATATGAAGAAAGAATATCCTTCAGAGATTTATAAATCAGTTTACTAAGAATTCAGAGGTGGAATTAAATATAAGCTTTCCCTAAAGCTTGCATCTTCCTTCATTTCTCGTGGGAAAAATTAATTTTCTCATATATCTTAGGTGGTTTGGATTTTTTTTAAACCTAGTTCAAGAGGATATGATATTTTTTGTGTTTTCTCATTTAATAATGAAAACTCAACTATTCTTATTACCTATCTGATGTTGGACAAGTCACTTGTTCATGATCTTCAGCTTCCTCTTTTGTAAAATGGGGTGGTTTGACTATGACCTCTGAAGTTCATTCTATAGATTCTACTCTGAAGTCTATTCTATAGATTTATAATCTTATCACCATTTAGTGATTGAATTAAAATGAAAATCTATGTGCTAACAAGGATATATCATGGCATATTTAATACAGATAAAATTTCATTTAATATTAATATCTGAATACCCTACAATTTCTATCAAAATTATAATTTTTATTATTCTGAGAGATGCTGTCATGGAATAGATATACTTTTAGGCTTGATATCAGGAAAATCTGGGCTCAGATCCTACCTCTATTTACTTACCTACTATGAGACCATAGGTAGGTTCCTATACCTCTCTGAGCTTGAGTTTTCTCATGGGGAGTAATATCAATGGGGGAAAATATCTCAGAAGGATGTTGGAAGGTTTGAATGAGAATATGTGTATAAAGTAGTTCAGAAACTTTATATTGCAGTATAATATTATCCTTTCCATTGGCATGGATGAGTAACATTGAAGTTTAAGGTGACTATCGCTGCTATTATCAGTAATACTATAGGGGTTTTATTTAAAAATTTACCTGCATGATAATATTAATCTGTTAATTTAAATTAATTTTATTTTAAAATTTACCTGCATGATAATATTAATCTGTTGTTTATTGTGACCCTATAAATTTTACCAAAATATTTTATAAATCATTTACATATCAACTCTTTTAAACGCAAAATTGTTTTAAATAAACATAAATAAGATTCTGTATTATCTGACCTTGATTTCTTTTTATGTGATGGATGGAGGTACCTAATGAATAGGGTAATATATAGTAGGAGGGAAGAGAAACAGAAATAAATCTTGAATGTTGAAAATTCATTATATCTTAACTTTTCTTCTTTAAAGAATAAGTTATAAAAAGCTTCCTTTCTAACTAAAGATCATAGATTTTATAGTTGGAAGACACAATCTGATCTAGGGGTTCTTATTCTGTAGTTTGTGGACTTTAAAAAATCTATTTTGGTAACTATTTTAATAGAATTCATTTTTTTATAAAGGTAAGGGAGAGGGTAACATGTGTATATTGTACCTATTCACAGAATGGGCATTATCTCACTCTGAGTATCTGAAAAGGCCTTAGCCTAAAAGGGCCAGGGTCTCCCAAGACATCCTGGGCCATCACCAGTCATCTTGATGAATATCGGGTCACTGCATCCAGATGACTCTGAAGGAGAAAGTGAGGCTTGTGACTTTGTACAGCCCTCCATCACTCAAATCAAAGTCAACTACAAGTCATGTCATCATTTCACTGATGTCATAGCCCTCTACGAAAATGAAGAACAAATACCACAATCTAAATGCTGCTTGCAGGAAATTTTGGGTTAAACTGGGCTCTTTGTACTATATCACTGTACTGTGTTAGATTTGAGAGCCTGGCAGAGCTTCTACATGAACATGCTGAGATTACAGTTAATGTGTGCGTTCATCCTTCATTGCTGAAGAAGACCATGCCATCAGAGAAATAATAATATGACTTGCACTAGACTTTGTTTTCAGTGAGGGAGGGCTGTGTAGGTCACCAACCTCACTTCTCCTCCAGAGTCATATGAATCCAGTGATCAGATATTCATCAGGATGACAGAAGATGAACCAGGATGAGCAATTGGGGTTAAGTGACTTGCCCAAGGTCACACAGCTAGTGAGTGTCAAGTGTCTGAAGTGAAATTTGAACTCAAGTCCTCCTGACTCCTGCATTGGTGCTCTATCCACTGCACCATCTAGCTGCCCCAGATTACAGCTAATAACAAGAGAAGGAAGGCAGTAGGGTTATAGGTCAGGAGAGGCAGATAGATTTTGGAAACACCTATAGAAAAATGATCCTTGTGGTCACTGAAATTGATGAAAACACCAAAGGAGAGAGGAAAATGGGAAGAAGGGGATCATCAACAGTATAAAAAATTGCAAAGAACTCAAGCACAGTTGCAATACTTTTGCCACTATACTTAACCATTAAGGAATTGTTGGTAATCTGGCAAAGAGCAGGAGAGCAGCAGAATTAGTAGAAAGACTGCAAGCATTTTAGGAATTGGCCATTATTATTTGTCCTTTGTTTTCAAAGAGGACCAATGATATCACAGGGTGATGTACTGACTTGTGGGTAAATTTGATTTAAATGAGGCAAAGATGCAGAAAGTCAGTGACCTCACTGTTTTTTCCAGAGTTATTGAAGTCCAGTAACAAGACTAAAAACAGGTGATGGCCAAGGATGCAATGAATGACCTTGGTTGTCATCTTCAATGTCTGGTCAAGCTCTAAGTATTCCACAGCACCTGCATCAGCTGTCTGCAGGATCATTGGAACAAATTATTCTCATCTGCTCATTCAACCAGAAGTTTTCACATGATAAGAATAGACACTCTCCTAACTCATTGACAGTTTTGTGGCCTGTCAATTACCCTCAACCAGGGCAGAGTCAAGATGGTAGAGTAGAGGATGGGTCTGCCCTAGCTCTACCCCTATGGCCCATAAAATACCTGTAAAAAATAACTCTAAACAAATTCTAGAACAGCAGAAGCCACAAAACGACAGAGTGAAAGAGATTTCCAGCCCAGGATAGCCTGGAAGGCCAACTGGAAAGGTCTACCACGCCGGGGTTGGAGCAGAGCACAGCCCAGTCTTGGCTGTGCTGCATGGACAGGACTAGAGCAGGATTCAGGGTGCAGAATCACAGGTAACAACTGCAATTCCCAGATTTCTCAACCCACAAATGCCAAAGACAGCTTCAAAGTCAGTAAGAAAGCTCTTTCACCTGGGTGAGAAGGGAGAAAATTCCGGCCCTAGCCCTGGCCCCAGGGAGGCAGCAGACACTGCTGCAGCAGCATCCTCTTTTGGAGCCCTGGGTCTAAAGACTGTAGGGTAATTGAGCGGCCAAGTTGAGTCTCAGTTTTGAGTGGCAGTCCTGGGGTGAGCAGGTGTGTTGACGTTGTGGAGCAGGTGGAGGCTTTGAAGAGGATCCTGGCCAGAAAATCTTGTAGTTGCTCCCAGACCAGAGCACAGGCCAGGAGAGTAGTAAAATCCTCTACCTTGATTGTGTCACCTTGGAGGAACTGAGAACTTACAGGTCACTAGAGTATACCCTTCACTTGACAAAGGACTCAAAAGTCAAGAAACTAGCTGGGAAAATGCTGAAAAGGGGGGGGAATAAGACTACAAAGGTATTTTCTTCCATCCTTTCAGATGAGGAAGAACAAAGTCTACCATCAGAGGAAGACATAAACATCAAAGTTTTTGCATCCAAAACCTCCAAAAATATATGCAATGGTCTCAGTCCATGGAAGAGCTCAAAAAGGATTTTGAAAATCAAGTAAGAGAAGTGGAAGAAAAAATGGGAAGAGAAATGAGAGTGATGCAAGAAAATCATGAAAGGAGAATCAATAGCTTGCTAAATGAGATCCCAAAAAAGGCTGAAGAAAATAACACCTTTAAAAATAGACTAACCAAAATGGCAAAAGAAGTCCAAAAAGTCAATGAGGAGAAGAACACTTTAAAAAGCAGAATTAACTAAAAGGAAAAAGAGGTTCTAAAGCCCACTGAAGAAAATAGTTCTTTAAAAATTAGATTGGAACAGATGGAATTTAATGACTTTATGAGAAACCAAGAAATTACAAAACAAAACCAAAAGAATGAAAAAATAGGAGACAATGTGAAATATCTCATTGGAAAAACAACTGACTTGGAAAATAGATCCAGGAGACACAATTTAATCCAGGAGAGACCTTAGGAGAGACCCAATTATGGGACTACTTGAAAGCCATGATCAAAAAAAGAGCCTAGACATCATGTTTCATGAAATTATCAAGAAAAACTGCCCTAATATTCCAGAACCAGAGGGTAAAATAAATATTGAAAGAATTTACCAATCACCTCTTGAAAGAGGTCTGAAAAGAAAAACTCCTAGGAACATTGTAGCCAAATTTTAGAGTTCTTAGGACAAGGAGAAAATAATGCATGCAGCCAGAAAGAAATAATTTGAGTATTGTGGAAATACAATCAGGATAACACAACATTTAGCAGCTTCTACATTAAGAGATTAAAGGGCTTGAAATATGCTATTCCAGAAGTCAAAGGAAGGTTAAGAGAATGCATGCTGTTCATTTAGTCCCCTAAGAGCATAGACAGGGGTAGGCAAGTGACAAAGAGAGAAAAGATTACCTTCAAGTCATATGGTAGTTCACTTCCATCCTTGTGAGGGACTGGAGATAGTGTTTAAAGCATGAATCACCCTTCCCTTCATCCAGAGGCCACCAATTAATGTGTTTCCCTCACATGGTTGCATTCTCTGTTCAATTCCTTGTAATATGGAGGTTACTGAAATAATAATATGTCTTAAATCTACAGCAACATCATTAAAGAACATGTGGGTAACCTGGAAATAGAGTTAGCACTAGATAGTATCTTAGAGATTCTCAGGTTCCATCCTTTCATTTTTACAATTAAGGAAACTGAGACCCAGAGAGGCTCAATGATTTCCCTCATGTCACATAAGTTTTAAGTATCTGAAGAGGACATTAATCCAGGACTTCCAGTGCTGTATCTACCCTAACATGCTCTCTGTTTGGAGGTAGATCAGATGCTTCTAGTTCTCGTGGGGAAAAAATTCAAATTATCCTTCTTTAGGGTTTAGTATCAACTAATCAGGGTAGAGTACACATATATCTGTTGTGCTATGCTTAATTCATGCTGTAGGTCCTAGGCTAGGTCTCTAGCTATTTCAAAGAAACATAGAATTCCCAAATCTCAAAGTTGGAAGGGACTTTGGGGATGATCTAATCCAGAACAAACCTAAGAATCCCCTCTACAACATATTTGACAATTCTATCTATAAGAAATTGTTGGTAATTTTGGAAAGAGCAGGAGAGGAGGGAATACTTATTACCTCCTAAGGCAGCCCACTTCACTTTTAGACACTTCAGTTCCAAAGCTGCCTACAGCTTTTACTATATGCTCTTTTTTTTCTCCACGTAAAACACTTTGGTGTTTGATTTTTTGCAGTGGGCTGCTATAGCCGGAAGGCCGCCCTTGTAAATAAGTAGGGTGCCATCCAGGGAGGCAGCTTCTTTGAGAAAAGAACATGAGCAGTCAAAACAAATGCCTTTCTAAAAAAGGAGCACTTGACTGTTTCTTATAAGTAGAAAATGGTCATATCTTTTTGACAACAGGCTTTATACCTACAGCTATACCATTCCAATTTTTACAGAGTTTCTGTACCAATTTGACCTTCAATGACTTTTATTGCCTTGAATTCATTCTCAACAGTGCCCACAGGCACAGCTCAAACAGAAAGCATATAATTCTTGCCCTCTGGGGTAATAAAATCCCAAAGTGTTCCCCACCTGAGGAATGATTGGCATCAATGCTAACCAATGTAAGCCACCATGGGGAAAGGGCATATAGACAACCTGAAGTAGAAAACAAAAACAGAAAGACAGAGAGAGAGACAGAGAAAGAGAGAGAGAGAGAGAGAGAGAGAGAGAGAGAGAGAGAGAGAGAGAGAGAGAAGGAGGGAGGGAAGAAGGGAGGGAGGGAGACAGAGACAAAGATAGAGACAGAGAGAGACAGCATGACTCATATTTGGTTCCTCTTATTTCTCTAGGGAAAAAGCCCAGTCTGCTATAGTTAGAGGAAAAGAAATATTAAGAGTGTTGACAAGTGACAAATGTTGGAGGGGATGTGGAAAAATTGGGACACTAATTCATTGTTGTTGGAATTGTGAATTGATCCAATCATTTTGGAGAGCAAGCTGGAATTATGTCCAAAGAGTTATTAAACTTCCTCTTCCCTTTGACCCTGCAATACCCCTACTAGATCTATTTCCAAAGATGATTAAGGGGAAAGAAAAAGAACCTATATATGCTAAAAAGTTTATAGCAGCTCTCTTTGTGATGGCAAATACATGGAAATTGGAGGAATGTCCATCATTTGGGAATGGCTCAACGTATTGAGACGTGATTATCATGTAATGCTACTGTGCTATAAGAAATGATGAACTCAGTCATCTTAGAAATACGTGAAAAGACTTGCTTGAAATAATAACAAGTGAAATAAGCAGAACCAAGAGTACATTATATGTAGTAATAGCAATATTCTTTTAAGAATGAGTTTGGGGTGGATAAGTTATTTTGTCTATTATAAATATTCAAATTAACTACAAAGGACAAATGAAGAAAGATGCTATCTGCATCCAGAGGAAGAACTGATAAACGGAAGTGTATAGGATAATTTTATCATATGTATATATACACCTATTTGTGTCTATGGTAGCCATCTCAAGAGTGAGGAGAGTTTTAGGGGGAAAAAAGAGAAAAAAAGAAATTTGCTTGATATTTTCTTTTATGTTTGAAAAAAATAACAAGTTGTACATAGCAGATTTGCATCTTCATGCATAATCACATTTTTCTTGCACTATGTTATGGAAATACTTTTTTCCACAAATTAAAAATAAAATAAGTTTTTA
>CM053774.1:29612035-29638628 GCA_028658325.1 Potorous gilbertii | reverse complement strand
TTGCAAAGATACAAGAGTGGTTTGCATTCCTTTCTCTAGTTCATTTTACAGAAAGGAAACTGAGGCAAACAGGGTTAAGTGACTTACCCAGGATCACACAGCTAATAAGTATCTGAGGCTACATTTAAATTCATGACTTCCTCACTCCATACCCACTCAGTTCACTGTGTAGTAGTAATACTTAATACAAAGGTCTTTCTTTTGTTTTCTATTATGGCATTTCATTAACTGCTGCCTGAGTATAAGAATCACCTCTTTGGGGTCTACCCATTTCATCTGTTTCCGTAAAGAGTTGTGCAAGAAATATCATCTTCACAGTGTTTCCTCTATTTAATAGGTTCCAACAGAGTGGACAGATTTTTTGAAACATTCTTGGAATATTATAGCTTAGAAATGTTTTACTCTGGAATAACCAGTGGACTTGGAGTCAACTGACCTATATTAAAATTCTGGCTCTGACACTTCTTAGCTTTGTGATGCTGGACAAGTCACTGTGTTTCAGTTTCATCACCTATAAAATAAAAGTAATAATAGTTTTACTACTTAAATTTACAGAGTTTTTCTGAGGAAAGTGCTTTGTAACTTGGAAGTATTATAGGAATACAAATGTCTATAACAATGCTTGTGTGTCTCACAACAAAGTAGGGAACTGATGTCAAATCTATGATGTTAATGTATAGGAAGAAAAAAATTTAGAGTGAATTGAGAACCTATTCCTGAGTAGCACAGGAAGGTGGAGAAAACATGGAAATGTGAATTTTACATCAGACACTATGGAAAAAATCAAAGATTCTAAAGAACCCAGGGCATACTCCCATAAAATACTCCCATGAAAGGACCCAGAGTACAAATATGAATTAGTTAGAGAACAGGCAGTTTTATTCCCACAGAAAAAAAAAGAATGTCAAAAAATAAAGAATCACAGAAAAAAATTATAATTAGAGAGTTTATTAGCTTTATTATGACATTTGCCAATAATTGTTTTGGAAATTAGTCATTCTCCCCCCCAAGGCTCTGCCCTAGGATTTCTTCTTTCCTCCTTCCTTTTTACCTGATAAGCTCATCAGTTTTCCAAAGATACATCCATCATTTCTACTCACTCATGATCTCCAGTGTCAAATCTCTAACTACCTATTAGACATCTTGAATTGGAAGTCCTACATCAAATTAAACATGTTCAAAACTGAATTCAACTTTCACCCTAAAATCTCTCCTCTTCATAACTTTCCTATTAGTGTGGAGCTTACCACCATCCTTCAAGATTCCCAAGCCAGATGACATCCTCAACTCCTCATTCTCACCTCTCATATATAGTTAGTTGCCTGATGGTCAGGCAGCCAGGAAGGGAAAAACACTGGCTGCCTTTCAAGATCTCACAAGACCCTATATGAAAGAGAAGATAGCCCAAATGAAAAATGTGGCCATATCTCAGGCACAGTCTTATCTAGGAGGCAATGAGCTTACGGCATAAAGATGTTCAGAGGAAAATGAATTCATCTATCTGTCATTCTGGAACTTAGAGAATTATCCTTCCACTTCAAGCCTTGTAAGAAAGAAAAAATCCTCAGATAGAGTGAAAGGAGCAGAATCAGGAGAACTTCGTACACAGCAACAACTACAGTGTGCGAGAAACTTTTCTGGTAGACTTAATACTTCGTTGCAATGCAATGCAATGCGAAAATTTCCAATGAACTCTTGAGGAAAAACGCCTTCCACATCCAAAGAAAGAATTATGGAATTGAATTGCCGAATGAAGCAGACCATTTTCTTTTGTATTGTGTTTTGTTTTGTTTTATGGCTTCTTCCATTCATTTTAATTCTTCTGTGCAACATGATTAAGATGAAAATGTATGTAATAGGAATGTATGTTTAGGACCTATATAAATTGTATGTCATCTCAGGGAGGGAATATGGAGGAAGGGGAAAGGGGGGGAGAGAGGGGGAAAAAAATCTAAGATATGTGGAAGTGACTGTAGAACACTGAAAATAAATAAAATAAGTATATATAAATAATGTATTAAGGTATAATTAATATATGATTAATTAATATATTAATATATAATAAATAATATAATCTGTTTAATATTATATATATATATATATATATCCCCTTAGCTATGTTAAATCAGCTCAGCAGTCAATTGTAAGTGGAATCACATGGCCAACAAGAATTAGTCAGAGAATATGTACTTCTATTCTGAAGTGAGGGAGGGGAACGACTCATTATGAGCCCCCAAGAAAATATTACATTACAAGTGGTAAGACCATGGGCAAGTCACTTAACATTTCTATGACTGAGATTCCTCATCTGTAAAATGAATCCTCACAGTTATTATATATGCAAAGTGCTTTGCAAACCTTAATTGCCAAATCAAATTTTTTTTCCCCTCAGTCTTCATCCGTTTTAACAACTCTGTAAGCTTTCTCCCTCTAGTTCACTGTCTTCTCTAGGTTTTCATGACACTGCCATAGCCCTGTTCTCCTTCTACCTACATGACCATTCTTTGGTGTCCCTCTCTGGGTTTTCTTCCAGGTTATACTCACAAATTGCAGGTATCTCCACTATGACTTTGTCCGAAGCCCTCTTCTCTTTTCTTTCTATTCTATTTCACTGAGTGATATTTATCTAGCTCTAACTCCTTTCCTGACATATAACCTCACATTCCCAATTGCTTATTGAACATCTCAAGCTTAAGATACCTATGGTACTCATAATAGTACTCATTAGATTTCTTTCCACCCTTTTTACTCTTTCCAGCTTCCTTATTATTACTGAAGGCAACACTATCCTCCCAATGACTCAGGCTCACAACCCAGGTACAACCTCAATACCTCATTCTTTTTCCTCCCCAAATATCTAATCTGCCTATTATAATTTCTGTCTTTGAAACGTCGATTGTATATGACTCTTTTTTATTCATGCAGCTACCACTCTGAAGTAGGTTCACAATATCTCATATTTGGACGACTGTGACAATGTTGGTCTAGTTGGTCTCTCTGCCTTAAATCTTTCCCAAATCCAGCCCTTTCTCCAGTCAGCTTTCTAAAGCAGAGGTCTGACCAAGCCTTCTCCCCAAACCTTTATCCCCCCACCACATACACAAACATATACACATTCAATAAACACCAGTAGTTCCATATTACATCCGAGATTAAATAGAAAATCAGCCATTTTAGAGCCTTTCATAATCTGATCTCTTCCTACTTTCTTGATGTCTTACACTTTCCTCCTCTCTGTATACTATTCTATGATCCAGTGACAGTGGCATTCTTGTTCTTCCTCATACACGAGACTCTGTCTCCCGACTTCACACCTTTTTACTGGTTACCTTCCATACCTAGAACGTACTCCCTCCTAACCTCTACCTCTTAACTTCCCCAATTTTATTCTTTTAAAATTTTTATTTATTTATTTTTTAATTTATGGAGTAAAACAAGCATTTCTGTAATAGTATAATAAAAAGATAATTATTCAAGAAACTGCAAATCTGTTATGTACAACTTGCTATTTCTTTTAAATATATAAAAAAGTTATTATGCAAATTTTCTTTTTCTTCAGTACCCTCCTTCACAGCAGAGATCACTACCACGATAATTTCAACAAGAATGTTTGGAAGTCTTCTACCATGATTAGACACAAATGTGTGTGTACGTATATATGTATATCACACACACAATATACATATATATTATATATGTATATATAAACACACACACACACACATATATATATATATATATAATATAAGTAAAATCATTCTACACATACTTCTACTTATCAGTTCTTTCTCTTGATGCAGATAGCATCTTCTTTCATAAGACCTTTGTACTTAATTTGGAAAAATGGTTACAAACCCAAAGAGTTCTTGGAAGAACTTAAAAAGGAATTTTTAAAAATCAAATAAATGAGATCAAGGAAAAATTAAGAAAACATAAAAACAATCACAGAAAATTATGAAAAGAAAGTGAACCGATTGGAGAAAGAGATCCAAAATCTTGAGGAAGAAAATAACTCCTTGAAAACTAAAATTGGGTAAGAGGGATCAAATGACAGAATAAGACATCAAGAAAAAAATCAAACTAGAAAAAATAGAAGAGAATTTGAAATGTCTCATTAGCAAAACATATGTTCTGCAAAGCAGATCAAAGAGAGATAATTTAAAAATTGTTGGACTACCTGGAAGTTATGATCCAAAAAAGAAAAGAAAAAGAACCATGCTTCTTCAAGATTCAAGTTTCACCTTCTAAAAAAGAATTTGCCTTATTTCTCTATTATTCATACCTTCTCTAGGAGATTACTTCCTATTTACAAGACATGTAGATATAAATATAGATATACATCTCTCATGTACATCTTTTTAAAATTTTATTTATTTTTAATTTTCAACAGACACTTCCACTAGATTTTGAGTTCCAAATTATCTACCCATCTCTCTCCTCCACCCACCCCAAGATAGAATGCCTTCTGATTACCACTTTCCCTCATCTGCCCTCCCTTCTATCACATTCCTCCCTTCTCTTATCCCCATTGCTCTTATTTTCTTGTAGGGCAAGGTAGATTTCTATACCCCATTGCCTATATATCTTATATCCCAGTTGCATGTCAAAACAATTTTTAACATTCATTTTTAAAACTTTAAGTTCCAACTACTCTCTCTTCTTCCCTGTATCAATAAGCACCCTGAAATACACAGGGTGGTCCTACTGTACGGGTTCTTAGATCTGCATTCATAAAAGAAAAACTAACTTTTGAGGAGTTAACAATCACTTTAATCAACCACATGGATCATTCCTTTAACCAAACACATATATCATTAACCTGCAGGAAGTCAGCACCCTGAACTTCAAAGAAAATACAGAGAAATTAAAGATCAACAGACATGGCTTCCTCTGCCTGACCATAATTCAGCAGACAGATCCAACTGTCTGACCATAGTTATAAGAGAGGAAAGCACTGACATTTGGGTTTTGAAAGCTGGGGCTGGGGGACTCCTTAGTGACTTTCCAGAGTCTTTTGTTGGCCAAATAAACACTTCCAGTAATCCCTAAAGTGAAACCTCACAGAGTATTTATACCTTTTTTTAGAACCAGAGGGCATCCCAATCCTTGAGAATGACTACTTCATTTATAAAGGTGTGGAAGTTCCTACAAATCTTCCCTAATCAAACTCCCCTTAATGAGCAAGTCCCTCAATTGGTGGTGAAGATCTTTAATCACATTAACAATACAAATACATATATTGTTTCCAGTTAAAGAAACTCTTGTTTCTGTACTTTACTCCTAGAAAAGACTCTTGATAGATAAAGATTCAATGGAAAGTACTTTCCTATTTTGATTTCCATCCCCACTGAGAAGGCAAGCAATTCAATATAGGTTATACATGTGTAGTTAAGCAAAACACTTGTGTAACACTCATATTGTGAAAGACTATATTTCTCTCCATCCTATCCTGCTCCTCATTTATTCTATTCTCTTTTGACCCTATCCTTCCTCAAAAGAGTTTACTTCTAATTACCTCCCTCCTCCCATTTGTGCTCCCCTCTATCATGTCCCCACCACCTCCTTATCCCCTTCCTCCCTACTTTCCTGTAGTGTAAGATAGATTTTTTCATGCCAAATTGAGTGTGCATGTTATTCCCCCCTTAAGCTAAATGCAATGAGAGTAAGTTTCACTTTTCCCCTCTTAGCTCCTCCCTTTTCCCCTCCATTGGAAAAGCTTTTGTCTTGCCTCTTTTATGTGAGATAATGTGCCCCATTCTATTTCTCCTCCCAAAATATTCCTCTTTTGCCCCTTAATTTTATTTTTTAGATACCATCCCTATCTACTCAACTCATGCTGTGCCCTCTGTCTATATGTATATAATCCCTCCAACTATCCCAATACTAAGAAAAGTCTCAAGAGTTACAAATATGATCTTTCTATGTAGGAATACAAACAGTTCAACTTTAGTAAGTCCCTTATGATTTCTCTTTCCTGTTTACCTTTTTATGCTTCTCTTGATTCTTGTGTTTGAAAGTCAAATTTTCTATTCAGCTCTGGTAATTTCAACAAGAATGTTTGGAAGTCTATTTCAGTGAATGATCATTTTCCCCCTTGAAGTATTATACTCAGTTTTGCAGGATAGGTGGTTTTTGGTTTTAATCCTAGTTCCTGTGACCTTTGGAATATTATATTCCAACCTGTGCGATCCCTTAATGTGGATGCTACTGGATCTTGTATTATGCTGATTATATTTTGACAATATTTGAGCTGCTTGCAGTATTTTCTCCTTGACATGACAGCTCTTGAATTTTGCTACAATATTCCTAAGAGTTTTCTTTTTCAGTTCTCTTTCGGGAGGTGATTGGTGGATTCTTTCAATATCTAGTTTGCCCTCTGTTTCTACAAAATCAGGGCAGTTTCCCCTGAAAATTTCTTAAAAGATAATGTCTAGGCTCTTTTGAATTTTGATCATGGGTCTCAGGGAGTCCAATAATTTTTAAATTGTTTCCTCTGGATATATTTTCAAGGTCAGTTGTTTTTTTCCAATGAGATATTTCACATTGTGTGCTATTGCTTCATTCCTTTGGCTTTGTTTTATAATTTCTTGATTTTTCATAAAGATATTAGCTTGTATCTGCTCCAAGAAGTTACCACCTTTTCCATCTGCTCAATTCTGCTTTTTATGGCATTCTTCTCCTCATTGGCTTTTTTGAATCTCTTTTGTTATTTGGATTAGTCTATTTTTTGAAGTATTTTCTCCTTCAGCATTTTTTGGGTCTCCTTTAGCAAGCAGCTGACTTGTTTTTCATGATTTTTTTTCATCACTCTCATTTCTCTTCCCAATTTTTGCTCTACTTCTCTTACTTGGTTTTCAAAATCCATTTTGAGCTCTTCCATGGCCTGAGACCAGTTCATATTTTGCTTGAAGGCTTTGGATGTAGGAGTTTTGGCTTTGTTGTCTTCTGTTTGTATACTTTTCTATTCCTTGTCACCAAAGTAAGATTCTATATTCTGATTCTTTTTTTGTTTTGCTCATTTTCCCAGCTATTTTCAACTTTTGAGCTCTTTGTCAAAGTAGTTCTCTGCTTCCAGTGGGGGTGGGGGGTGTACTGTCAGTTGCTCGTTCCCCCCACAATCTGTGGGCCTAGAGTTCCAAAAACAATCACTTCCACTGCTGCTGCCCCTGCCCCTGCTGTTGCAGCTGCCAAGGGCTCCTCCTCCATGGACTTCACCCCTCTGCTGTGACCACTCTGTTCTCTCGCACTGGTCTCACAGATTTTTCCCACTTACCTTCCAATTTGTCCTCAGTGTTTTGGGGTCATGAAGTCTGGAAACCACCAAAGATACCCAAGATTCAGTCCCCCCAAGGCCTGTTCAGGCCCCATCTGTGCTGGAAGGGCCCACTTGGGACTGCACTCTGCTCCCAGTGTGGCACAATAGACACTTCCTGTCCACCTTCCAGGTTGTCTTGGGCTGAAGATTTGCTTCACTCTGTCATTCTGTGGGTTCTGCAGCTTCAGAATTTGTTTAGAATCATTTTTATAGGTATTTGGCTGGGTTTGGGGGGTGAGGGGCAGCAAGTCCATGCTGTTACTCTGCCATCTTGGCTTCGAGCCCTTATGTACACATTTTTACATGCTGTCTCAATCATTAGAATATGAGTCTCTTTAAGGCAGGAACATTATTTCTGCCTTTCTTTGTATTCTAAGTGCCTACCATAGTGCCCAGCATACAGTTAATACTTAATACATGCTTGTTGATTGACATTAAATGTGAATTATTTCTGTTGCTGTAGAAAGATAGCAATGTGTGAATTTATGTGAATGAAAAACAAGTCAAATAAATTTTTGAGATTTTCCCCAAATTCAGATGTATTGACTATGGAATATGGACCAGTTTCCTAATTATTCTTTATAGGCTGCTCCCTTCCTCCCACTCAAATACAATAACGAATTTTTTCCTTAGTCTCATTGTCTCTTTTTGGGCAATTTAGGATTTGTTTGGATTACTAAGAGAGTAAGAGAGGGATGGCATGAGGGGAGAGTTAGAGGAATAAGCAAGAAAAGGAGAGGAATGGGTGGGGAAAGAGTTTTTGTTTATAACTCGGCTTAAGCAAATTCAGTATCTCCAAATAGCAGCCTCCCAGAGGCCAATGACCAGGAGTTAAATAGCAGAAAGAAACTTTTAAAGTAAGGATACATCAAAGAATCAGAAAGCTGGAAAAATAACTACAGGAAGTCATCTGGAATCAATAAAATAGATGTAGCCCTAATAAAGGAAGAGACCAAAGGAGATGGTAAATCTTCCAAGGCACAGGCTTATCTAGGAGTATCTATGAGCAAATTTCCTACTAGAGCCAGAACAATGACAGTCTAACAAACATGTGACCTACCTGATTTATTCATGTGTTTACAGAAGTGATTAAATAAATAGTAGATTATAATTATGAAGTGAAGTACTATCTGTACTGAAACTTCTTTGAAAATGATTTTGGGATAGAGAAGTTTGACTGGTAAGGGTTGGAAACATTTGTGGTTGATAAAAGAAAAAAATTAAAAGAGAAAGACTATGCCTAGGGCAAAGAAGGGAAAGAAAGTCTTTGGTTATTATGAACAAAGACTTTGTTTTTTCCATGAATCACCATTGCTATTCAAAAAAATCACTTTTTAAAGTTCTATTTATTTATTTTTAGATTTTGACATTCATTTCCACAAAATTTTGAATTCCAGTTTTTCTCCCCATCTCTCCCCTCCCCTCACCCCATAACACCTTGCATTCTGATTACCCCTTCCCTCAATATGCCCTCCCTTCTATCATACCCCACCTTTCCCTTATCACCATCTTCTCTCTTTTCTTGAAGGGCAAGATACATTTCTATACCCCATTACTGTATGTCTTATTTCCCAGTTATATGCAATAACAATTCTCAACATTCATTTCTAATACTTTGAATTCCAACTTCTCTCTCTTCCTCCCATCCATCCCCACTGAGAAGGCAAGCAATTCAATACAGGCTGTATATGTGTTGTTTTGTAAAAGACTTCCATAATAGTCATGTTGTATAAGACTAACTATATTGCCCTCCATCCGATCCTGTCCCCCCCTTTTTTACCTATTCTCTCACTTGACCTTGCCCCTTTCCAAAAGTGCTTACTTCTAGTTACTCCCTTCTCCAATTTATCCTCCCTTCTATCATTCCCCCACCCTACTTGTCCCCTCCTCCCCTACTTTTCTATATAGTGTAAGATAGATTTTCATACCAAATTTAGTGAGCATGTTACTCCCTCCTTAAGCCATATGTGAAGAAAGTTTCACTTTTCCCTTTTCACTTCCTCCCTTTAAAATGATTTTTGTTATCTCTTTTATGAGTGATAGTTTGCCCCACAAAAGAATTACTTTTAAGGGATGTTGCTTACTCATTTTTGATGCTATTAGAAAATACATAATTGATTTCTGTCTATAGAAAATTACATTAGATCTCAGATACCTTGGTGATAGAGTAGAAAGAACAATGATCCAAGAGACAGAGAATTGGGGCTCAGATCTTGCTTCTGATACTAGGGTATGGCCTTGGGCAAGTCCTTTAAGATCCCTGAGCTCAGTTTTCTCATTAGTAGAATGAAGTAACTGGACTATACAAATCCTTTCTGGTTCTAAATTTATGATGTTCCCTAGCCCCAGATAACCATTCCAGGCTACATGATGAAATTCCATGCTGAATTCTGTTCCCCAAATTAGTTACAAAAGTAAAAGTAACAACTCACATTTAAGAAATACTTTAGGGTTTTATAAAATACTTTCTTCATACCAACTCTGCTCACAGGGTTGCTATTAGGATCAAATGAGATAATATTCCTAAAGTATTTAGCATAGTGCCTGGCACACAGAAGTACTTAATGAATGATTATTCCCTTCCTCCCTCTTTACCAGCCTTAAATCACTATATAATACTAGGCATCATCATTAATAATGAAATCACTTATGAATATAGACAGCTTTAAAGCTATAAAAGACTTTACGCACATGGTCTTATTTGATTTTCATAACCCTATGAGCATGGTGCAATTAGGATCTTCATTTTACAGATGAAGAAACTGAAACTCAGAAGTTAAGTGACTTACCCAGGGCTACACAGTGTCTCATGCAGTGCTTGAACCCAGGCTCCCTTAATTCTAATTCTAAATTGTGTTCTATTCACTATGTTAGACTCAGCTAAATGCAATGTTGTTTTCTCAGGTATCACTTTCTCTAACCAGAAATCTGTTTCCTGTGCAGAACAGCTTCCACTGGGAACTGATTTGGTGCCATTTGTCAAAGTATACCTAGTTAGCCACATTGGAAAGATTGTAAGAAATGTGAAAGATGGGCAAATGGTCTTGCTGGAGGGACTGAGAGGGATAGAAAGGGAAACATAAAGAAGGTCTACAGAAATGGAAAAAGAAGGACCAGAAGATTCTAAGAAATTTCACAAAAGCAATCATTTTTCTCTACCAGATGTTATTGCAGCAAGAGAATGCCTTTTGGGAGTCAGGCAGCTGTTTCTTTTGGAAAAGCAAATGGACACTCCACCTCAGCCAAGAGAGTTCTGGAGGATCTTTGGATTTATCTAGGATCACACATCTAATAAGTGTCTGAGGCCAAATTTGTACACAGCAAGATGAGTCTTTCTGACTCTAGGTCCAGCAATCTATTCACCATAACATCTCATCTACCTGTCCTCCTTGAACTACATCAATTAATTAATCAGTCGATAAGCATTTACAAAGCACCTACTATATACTAGTCCCTATATCAGGTGCTGGGGATATAAGGAGAAAAAAGAAACTGTATGCAGATAAAAGGCAAGAAGGACTGGCAAAGAGTGAGGGAAAAGGAATGGCAGTAGGCTGCCCCATCATATTCCCCACAAGGCCCTACAACTCATTATGAAGGGCATTTTCATGCTTTCATTCTCAGTCATCTGATATAAGTCATGTGAATTAATTGTGCTTGAATATTAAGAGCTCTCACTGTGCACTGTAACTAAATGAGTAAATGATTTTCTGGTGATAACAAGAAACTCCTGTCACTTAGAATGAGTACAGATGCAGGCCTGAGGGATTATACTATGATCTATGTGCTAAGGAAACGGAACAAGAACAGAGGAAAAACCATTGAGAAAGGCAACCCTTATCTTTCCATCTCATATTTGCATAACATGTTTTAGCAACATATAAGAAACAATAGTGCTGCCTGACTGGAACTCTTCATAGGATCTAGGCATTCGACAGGACTTCAGAGACCTCCAAGGTCAAATGATATCTAACCAAGGTTCCTTTTCAATACATGGCAAATAGTCAGATAGCTTTTGCTTGAAAACCTCTAGGGATGAGAAACCTACTGCCTCTTGAGGCTGTCCATTCAATGTTTGGACAACAGATAGGAGCTTGTCATAGTCTCCCTCAAACATATTCTACTAGAGCCATACTTGTAACACTCCAATATGCATCTTAACAAGTGAGGGAATCCCACCTACCTATTTTTTTACCCTCTTTCCCCAACCATTCTTAGTCTGATGGTCTGGGGCCTATTACCAGAAATTCACTCACATGATTGGCTACCATTACCCTAATAAGGATATTCCATAAACTTGGCATGGACTCCACCCACAAATGGGTAAGGAACAAGTATGGTATTTGAAAGAACTACTCAAGTGTTGTCTGCCTCTTGGAATCTTAGAAGAAGAGTAAGAATTTGGTTTCAGCGTGGAGCCAAGATGGCGGAGTTGAAGCAGGGACCTACCTGAGTTCTCCACCCAAACACCTCAAAATATCTGTTAAAAATGACTGAACAAATTCTAGAGCAGCAGAAGTCACAAAATAATAGAGGGAAACAGATTTCTAGTCCAAGACAATCTGGAAGGCCAACAGGAGGGGTCTATTGCATGGTGCTTGGAATGGAGTGCAGCCCAGCATGGGCCACACCTGCACAGATGCAACTGGAGCTGGCCTCAGGGTGCAGAATCACTGCACACAGTTTTGTAGTGGTAATTTAAATGGGAAGATTTTCCTATCCATTAACACACCCATGTGACCTGCCTGGGTCACATGGAAGTCTGAGTCACATGGAGCCTGTGGTGAGAGGAGTTTGCCGAATAGGTAGAACAGGAAGAGACAGAGCTAGAGCAGGGCTGAGAGGAAATTAGTGAGAGAGCAGTCAGAACTGAAGGATGCAGGCAAGCCTGCATCTGACTGTGAGTATGAGAAGGGCAATTTGTTTAAAGGAGTTGATTTGTGGAAAGCCTAGAAGGGGAAAGGCTTAGGAATGGTGTTGTCTTCTGCATTGTTACTGTGTATAGATTTTTGTTAATATGATAGATTTGGCTTTTTGGTGTCTGAATAAATGTTTTAGTTCTTCTGTCTTCCATGTGGAGAGTCTGTTGTATTTTATGATTCAGAATTGCCCTGGGATATTCACGGCTGCCATAGGAGATGTGAATATTGCATTGTTGTGCTACAGGTTTCCAGATTTCTCAACCCATTAACAGCAAAGATATCCTCAAGTCAGTGTGAAAGCCCTCTAACCTGGACAAGAGGGAAACCTGGTCCAGCCTCAGCCCCAGGGCAGTGGCAACCACTGCTGTAGGGGTTGGTTGCTTCTGGAGTTCTTGGGCTATAGATGGTAGGGGAATCAAGCAGCTGATCTGGGTCACAGTACTGGGTGGTGGTCCTGGGGCAAGGAGGAGCACTGGCATTGTGGAGTTGGTGGCAGCTGTGGAGAGGCAATCCTACTCACAAATCCAGGACAGAAAAAAGTGCTTGTGGTTGCTAACAGATCAGACCAGGAGAGGAAAAAATACCTCTCCTTTGATCATACCACTTAGGAGAAGCTGAAAATTTAGAGGTCTGTGGAGATACCTCTGAAAGCAGTTGCACAAAGCCCCTGAAATTTTGGGCAGTGCACCCTCCACTTAATAAGAAACTCATAAGTCAAGTATTTGGTTGGAAAAATAACCAGAGGGGGGAGGGGAATAAGACTATGGAAAGTTACTTGCTTGGTGAAAAGGTATTTTCTTATGACAAGGAAGATCAAAGCATACCACTAGAGGAAGAAAATACATCTAAATCCTCTAAGAAAAAGATTAAATGGTATCAAGTCATGAAAGAGCTCAAAAAGGATTTTAAAAATCCAGAGAAGTAGAGGAAAAATTGGGAAGAGAAATGAGAGTGACACAAGAAAATCATTAAAAAATGGATCAATAGATTGCTAAAGGAGACCTCCCAAAATACTGAAGAAAGTAACACCTTTAAAATTAGACTAACCCAAATGGCAAAAGAGGTCCAAAAAGCCAATGAGGAGAAGAATGCCTTAAAAAGCAGAATGAATTGGCCAAAAGGAAAGAAAGGTCCAAACACTCACTGAAGAAGATAATTCTTTCAAAACTAGAATGGAGCAAATGGAAGCTAATGACTTTATGAGAGTTCAAGAAATTATAAAACAAAATAAAAAAAATGAAAAAATAGAAAACAATGTGAAGTATCTCACTGGAAAAACAACTGAAGTGGAAAATAGATCCAGGAGAGATAATTTAAAAAGCATTCATCTACCTGAAAACCAAGATAAAAAAAAAGAGCCTACACATCATCTTTCAAGAAATTATCAAGGAAAATTTCCCTGATATTCTCAAACTAGAGGGGAAAATAGAAATGAAAAGAATCCACCAATCACCTCCTGAGATCCCAAAAGAAAACCTCCTATAAGTATTGTAGTCAAATTCCAGAGGTCCCAAGTCAAGGAGAAAACATTACAAGCAGCCAGAAATAAATAATTTAAGTATTGTGGAAACATGATCAAGATACAGGGTTTAGCAGCTTCTACACTAAAGGACCAAAGGACTTGGAATATGATATTCCAGAGGTCAAAAGAGCTAGGATTAAAAACAAGAATCACCTCCCTGAAAAAATGGAATTTCAGTGAAATAGAGGACTTCCAAACATTCTTGTGGAAAAGACCAGAGCTGAACAGGAAATTTGACTTCCTAATACAAGAATCAAGAGAATCATGAAAAAGTAAACAGGAAAGAGAGGCCATAAGGGACTTATTAAAGTTGAACTGCTCACATTCCTACATGGAAAGATACTTGTAACTCATGAGACCTTTTCCACTATTAGGGTAGTCAGAGGGAATATGTGCATATGTGTACATTATATATGTGTAGGTATATGTATATGTACATATATTTATATATGTGTATATATACACATATATTTTATGTATGTATGTGTGTGTGTGTGTGTGTGTGTAAAAAGAGGCATATGGTGAGCTAAATATGAAGGGAGGATACTTAAAAAATGAAGTCTTGAGAGGAATGTACCAAGAGAAAGACAAAGGGAGAGTTAGAATGTAGTAAATCATCTCACACAAAAGAGAGAAAAAAGAGCTTTTACAATGGAAAGGAAGAGGGAGGAGGTGAAAGGGAATAAGTGAGCCTTACTCTCATTGGGTTTGGCTTAAGGAGGGAATAACACACATTAAATTGTGTATGGATGTCTATATTACAGATATCTATCTGTATTTGTATGGAAATCTATCCTACAGGAAGGCAGAGGGTAACAGGATAAGAGAGGGAAGATAATAGAAGAGACGGCAGATTAGGGGAAGAGGATTGAAGCAAACACTTTTGTGGAGAGATAGATCAAGAGAGAGAATGGAATAAATGAAATGCAGGACAGGATAGAGGGAAGTGTGGTTAGTCTTTCACAACATGAATATTACGCAAATATTTTGCATAGCTACACATGGATAACATATCGAATCACTTGCTTTCTCAATGACCATGGGTGGGGAGGGAGGAAGGGAGAGGATGTGAAACTCAAAGCTTTAAAAACGAATTTTAAAAATTGTTTTTGCATGCAACTGGGAAATAAGTTGTCCAGGCAATGGGGTATAGAAATCTGTTTTGCCCTATAGGAAAATAGTGGGGAGGGGGGCTGGAGAAGAAGGGATAATAGAAGGGAGGGCAGATTGGGAAAAGGGGTGGTTGGGTATAAATATATATATATATATATTCATATACACACACACATACATACATACATATAAAGTTATTTTTTTTTAAAGAATTTGGTTTCACTCCATCCTGGTAAAACTATATAGTCATAGGTCATTGACTGGTATAGGATCTGTCCTTGAAAGTCAACAGAATCAAAACTAACTGTATCTTCAAAGACAAGAAAAATGAAATCCAAGAAAGTTGTATGAAAATTCTAGTTAAAGACCTCCTGAGGGATCATATGTGAGAGTTTTTACTTTATAATGGCATAAGAGCAGTATCTTTTCAATTCCATATACTTGTCATTGCTACAAAAAAGGTTTATGGCTCTTGATGACATCTAAGAGGCAGTCTTCTCATATTACTATAGCCATCCTTGTTATGTTCATAGCCTTAGAATGCCATACAAGCAACTGGAAAGCTATTAATACAAGTATGTACATATATCTGTATATATGGTACAGCTACACCGGTGGCACAATGGATAGAGTATTAGGCCTGGAGTCAAGAAGACCTGAGCTCAATTCCAACCTCAGATACTAACTAGCTGTGTGACCCTGGGTAAATCACTTAAGTAGTTTGCCTCAGTTTCCTCATCTGTAAAATGGGCTGGAGAAGGAAATGGCAAACCTCTCCAGTAACTCTGCCAAGAAAAACCCAAATGAGGGCAGGACAGAGCTCAAACAACTCAAGTTAAACAAATGTGTACATCTGTATGTGAATAAGTGACTGTGTGGGGTACTCTATGGTGGTATTCCTAAGCAAGCCCTAGGCATAAGAAGGAGAAATTTAAAAAGAGGGAGAAATTAGGAACCTGATGAGAATAAAATAAGCTTTTTCTAGACTAGTAAATAAATGAAAGAATTTGAAAGAAATAGAAGTTTCCATTTAGCAGTCCCTTCGTGCAGTCTGGAGCTCATGGTGTTCTGCTTTTTTAAATGTTTATTTATTTATTTTTAGTTTTCAACATTAATTTTCACAAAATTTTCAGTTCCAAATTTTCTCCCCATCTCTCCCCTTACCCCAACCCATAATGCCTTGCATTCTGATTACCCTTTCCCTCAATATGCCCTCCCTTCTATCACATCCCTCCCTTCCCTTATCCCCATCTTCTCTCTCTTCTTGTGAGACAAAATTGATTTCTATACCTCATTACCTGTATTTCTTATTTCTCAGTTGTATGCAAAAACAATTCTTAACATTCATTCCTAAAACTTTGAGTTCCAACTTCTCTCTCTTCCTCCCTCCTCACTCATCCCCACAAAGAAAGCAAGCAATTCAAATATAGGCTATATATGTGTAGTTTTGCAAAAGACTTCCATAATAGTCATGTTGTGTAAGACTGATTATATTTCCCTCCATCCTATCCTGCCCCCTCATTTATTCTATTCTCCCTTTTGACCTTGTCCCTCCCCAAAAATGTTTACTTCTAAAGACTCCCTCCTCCCATTTGCCCTCCCTTCTATCTCCACCTCACTTGTTCCCTTCTCCTCTACCTTCCTGTAGTGTAAGATAGGTTTTCATACCCAATTGAGTGAATGTTATTCCCTTCTTAAGCCAAATATGAATAGAGTAAGCTTCACTTTTTCCCTCTCACCTCCTCCCTTTTCCCCTCCAATGAAAAATCTTTTTCTTGCCTCTTTTATGAGGGATAATTTGCCCCTTTCCATTTCTCCCTTTCTTCTTCCAATATGTTCCTCTATCACCCCTTAATTTTACTTTTTCTATATATCATCCCTTGCTATTCAACTCATCATGTGCTCTGTGTGTGTGGGGGGGGGGTACAATTCTTCCAACTGCCCAAATATTGAGACAAGGCTCAAGAGTTACAAATATTATCTTTCTATGTGGGAACGTAAACACTTCAGCTTTAGAAAGTCATTTATGATTTTTCTTTCCTGTTTACCTTTTCATGCTTCGCTTGATTCTTGTGTTTGAAAGTCAAATTTTCTATTCCTGTTTTTATCAAGAATACTTAAAAGTCTTCTATCTCACTGAATGACTATTTTTCCCCTGAAGAATTATACTCAGTTTTGCTGGGTAGGTGATTTTTGGTTTTAATCCTAGAGCCTCTGACTTCTGGAATATCGTATTCCAAGCCCTTCAATCTCTTAATGTAGAAGCTGCTAGATCTTGTGTTTTCCTAATTGTATTTCCATAATACTCGAATTGTTTCTTTCTAGCTGCTTGCAATATTTTCTCCTTAACCTGGAAACTCTACAATATTCCTAGAAGTTTCTCTGTTCAGTTCTCTTTCAGGAGGTGATCAGTTGATTGTTTCAATATTCATTTTACCCTCTGGTTCTAGAATATCAGGGCAGTTTTCCTTGATAATCTCATGAAAGATGATGTCTAGGATCTTTTTTTGATCATGGCTTTCAAGTAGTCCCATAATTTTAAAATTATCTCTCCTGGATCTATTTTCCAGGTCAGTTGTTTTTCCAATGAGATATTTCACATTATCTTCTATTTTTTCATTCTTTTGGTTTTGTTTTGTAATTTCTTGGTTTTTCGTATAGTCTTTAGTTTCCATCTGCTCCATTCTAATTTTTAAAGAACTATTTTCTTCAGTGAGTGTTTGAACCTCCTTTTCTGTTTGACTAATTCTGCTTTTTCAAGCATTCTTCTCCTCATTGGCTTTTTGGACCTCTTTTGTCAATTGAGTTAGCCTTTTTTTAAAGGTGTTATTTTGTTCAGCATTTTATTGTGTCTCCTTTAGCAAACTGTTGACTTGCTTTTCATGATTTTCTTCCATCACTCTCATTTCTCTTCCAAATTTTTCTTCCACCTGTCTTACTTGATTTTCAAAATCTTTTTTGAGTTCTTTCTGAGACCATTGCATATTTATTTTGTAGGTTTTGTAAGCAATGATTTCCTCTGATTGTATGCTTTGTTCTTCCTCCTCCAAAAGGATGGAAGAAAATACCTGTTCACCAAGAAAGTAACTTTCTGTAGTCTTATTTTTTCCCCTTTTTGGGGCATTTTCCCAATCAGTCACTTGACTTTTGAGTCCTTTGCCAAGAAGAGGGTATATTCTGGGGACCTGTAAGTTCTCAGTTTCTCCAAGGTGGCACAATCAAGGGAGAGGTGTAACTCCTCTCCTGGCCTGCATACTGGTCTGGGAGAAACCAAAAATGTTTCTGCCCTGAATCTGTGAGTAGAATTCCCTCTCCTCAGCCACCTGCAGCTCCACCATGCCAGCACTCCTCCTCACCCCAGGGCCCAGCTCAGGGCTGAGATTCAGATCAGCTGCTCAATTCCCTCAGGAGTTTAGGTGGAGGGCTCCAAAAATGAATACTGCCACTGCAGTGGCTACAGCTGGGAGGCAGACCATGTTCCCTTCTCACCCAGATTAAAAAAGTTTTCTCACTGACCTTTGAAGGTGTCTGTGATGTTTTTTGGTTAAGCACTCTGGGAACTGTTGCTGCCAGTGGCATCCTGAAGCTTGTTCTGGGTTCTGTCCCTATCACACCATATGGCAGACTGTGCTCTGCTCCACACCTGGTGTGATAGACCTTTCCTGTTGGCCTTCCAGACTGTCTTGGGCTGGAAATCTCTTTCACTCTGTCATTTTGTGACTTCTGCTGCTCTAGAATTTGTTTAGAGTCATTTTTACAGGTTTATTATGGGCTATGTGGGGGAGCTTCTACAGGTCCATCTTTCTACTCTGCCATCTTTGCACTGACCCTGTTAGGCATCCCTGTTTTATATTTTAATAAAGATTTTATTGACATCTTTTGTGTTTCCCATCACCAGAGTTTCTCCCACGCTACCCCCCCACCTTTTCCAGAAAGCCATATACCAATAGTATTTTTTAAAAATAAACCAGGAGGAAGGGAGAGACAGAGAGAGAGAGAGAGAGAGAGAGAGAGAGAGAGAGAGAGAGAGAGAGAAATCATGTAACTATTTGGAGGTTGAAGTATGATTTTTAACAGGACTGTTCATCTTATAAGAAAATTTAACTGTTACCTCCTAAGTAAAAGGTGTTTCAATGTTTGCTGAAAAATTGTGATTCAGGTCTTTGAAAGATATAAATATGGGAGACAGAGACTGAGATCCTTGTGGTGATGGGATCAAAGAATCTGACAGAAGAGAAAAGAAACAGCAAAACGTCAAAAAAGGAGCTCCATCAGAGCTGCATATTTCAAGGCAAAGAAGCACCCAGCCCACAGAGGCTTCAACTAAATGAATCCTGATTGATGGAAAGAGACCCAAATTCATTGGACAATCAGTTTTAGATATTGCTCTTTAGAGCTTAAGAAAAGTGAGGCCTCTCGAGAGTTCTTGTTGCCCTTTTCTGCCCTCTATGGACTAAGAAAAGAAAGAAAAAAAAGGGGAAGATGGTATTTGCACCTGATTTGTGATGCTATTTAATTGGATGGCACAGAATCCTGCTTAATGAAAAGCTAGCTAAATGTGTTTATTTTTCTTATAGAGTCAACTTCAATTATTTGCTGTGAGCCCTATGGACAACACAGAATCCTGGTGAATGAATAACTGTCACGGCTGGTTTAAACAGTGGAGAAACAGTCATCTTGAAAAGATTTACAGTTTTCATATTTAAAAGGAACTGATATGCAGATTGAGATAAATCTTTACCAGGTTTTTTCAAGTATGATTATAAGTCAGAAGAGCTTATAAATACTACACTGGTTAAAAATTGGATAGAACACTGAATCTAGAGTCAAGAAGACTTGAGTTCAAATCTAGCCTCAGATACTTGATAGTTGTGTGATCCTGGGCAAGTCACTTCATTTTCTCTACCTCAGTTTCCTCATCTATAAAGGAAGATAGATCTCTCTCCCAGAGTTGTTGTGAGGATAAAATAAGATAGCATTTGTAAAGCACTTTGCAAATCTTAAAGCTCCACATAAAGGCAAGGTATTATTGCTTATATTATTTTTGTCATCCTAATATGTCAAAGACTGTTAAGGATAAGCAAAGAAGTAATTAATGTACTGGCTTTGTGGAGTACAAATGTTCCAGGATGTACCGGAGACATCAAACCCTGAAGTCCAGGGTTATGAGTCACCTCCAAGACATGAGATTTTGCTCTTTACATTCTTCTCTTATGTGTTTATAATATATTCCTATCCCCCCACCACCTCCATAGGTATTATTAATACCTCTGATAGGAGAAGGCGAATGGTGTTATCTAAGGGTTTTGCTATTCTTTTTTCATAAACTGACTTTAATGTATGAGTACTTATAGTGTTATTTCTTTTGATTTATTTCTAAGTAAAAAGTTTAAGATCTAAAAATGCCATTAATACCTCTGATAGGAGAAGGTGAATGGTGTTATCTAAGGGTTTTGCTATTCTTTTATTCATAAACTGACTTTAATGTATGAGTACTTATAGTGTTATTTCTTTTGATTTATTTCTAAGTAAAAAGTTTAAGATCTAAAAATGCCATTATTATGGACAATTGTTTTTTGTGAATGGAAACATATTGATGGGGGCTCAAGAGATAGAGGAGTAAATAGAGGAAGTATGTTTCCCTCCACAGGAATACCCCTAAAACACCAAGAGAATTTGAATGTAACCTTTTGGTAGTCTCTCTGGGAACCTAGATCTGCTAGAGTGAGAGCAGGTTGGAAAGAGCTAACAAGTACATAAAGAAATTAGGAATCATGAAGAGTTGAACATGACTGAAACAAATGAAAAACCACATCCTCACACTTCAGTAAGGGGCCTGAGGGCCTACAGAATGGGTAGCCATACCATACTGACATCATGCAAGTTTTAGTGAATGGATCAAACTTTTCCCAAGGGACTTGTGATACATGGGCAAGTTAATTTCCAGTCTCAGACAGCAGAGCTCTTTCTATTCCTAGAATATACACCCAAGGTCAAACAAACCTAAATTCCAGTGAAGAGAATAGCATTTCTGGATGCAATATCTGTTACCCCTTCCATTAGGAAAGCTGAGGGTAAAGTTCTCTTGAGTTCAAGAGTTCTGAGTAACAGTGGGCTAAGATGATCAGATGTCTGAATTAAAGTTCAGCATTAATATGGTGAGCCCCCAAGAATGGGGACCACCAGGTTGCCTAAGAAGAGGTAAACTGGTCCAGATTGAAAAGGGATTAGGTCAAAGCTCCTACATAGATCAGAGTAGGACCAGTCCATTAGTAGATCCTACATTTTTTGTATGAGTGAGAAAGGGTGACTCAATCTTTAAAAGAAAAGAGAGAAAAAATACAATTTCCAAAGAAGAATCTACAAACCAAACCAATAGTAATAGCTATGGGGCCTCCTATTTTTCACAGATACTTCCCCATATCAAATGGATCCTTCTTTAAATTGGCCTGCTTAGCACATTGCTGTAGTAGACATGCCTTAAACAAGACCATATGCTCCCTGCAGAAGTGTCCCTGAACCAAATAACCTCCGCCTCCATGTCTGAGTGGTTACTATTCATTGTCTAAAACTGATCTGACAGCATCTGTAATCATGCAGTTCTCAGTGACCTGGAAAGGGCCCTGGAAATCAACTTTCATTAGCCAGCTTTTACCTCCCACAGTCTGAGCCTTCTCAAGACCCCCTCTTACTGCAGTGTTAAGAACGATGTGCTCAGCTGAGCAAGCAGCTCCCCTGTCCATCAGGGATTATAGACCGCTCTCTCCCTCCTCTCAAGCCACAACATTCCCCAACTAGGCTAAGAAACCAGGCCCCAAGCACAATAAAATCCATTTTAAGGAACTTTACCACAGATTTCCTCTCATTGGGTCACAGATTTGGAGCTGAAATGGACTTAAGATGTGTTTTAGTACAGAACTACAGAATCACAGGATTCATAATTCAATAATTTTGTATTATTGAACTGAATTATCATCTTATCTGATCAATATTTAACAGAATCTCCAGTATTGCTCATTTGCTTTATAAATGAAGGAACTAAGGTTGTAAGATATCATGGAAAGAGAGTGCCATGCCTAGATGAGTCAGAGGTCCTAGGTTCAAATCCTATTCCTCTTATTAGATGTATATCCTTAGAAATGGATATCCTTGGAAAAGTCACTTAATCTTACTGGGCCTTAGTTTCCTAAGAAGTTGGACTAAATGCCTTTGAAGGCCCCTTCCACTTCTAAATATGTGATCCTGTGACATTGAGAGAGGTTAAATAATTTGTGCAATATCAAACAAGCATCAGAGGTTGGATTTGAACGTCACTCTTCTGACTCCAAGTCCAGTACTTTGTCTTCCATGCTAGTAAAAATTCATTCTCAATGAGCATTGTAGCAAGAAAGGATATTGTGTTATGTTAATAACACAATCCAACAAAGGATATTTGACTGTATTAATGCCTCAAGAACCCTCAGCAGAGTTCTTGGATGTTCAGGAATTCCTGTCTTCTTTTATGTGGATAGGACCTATGACTTTACTCATATGTTAAGGTCTTTTTGCCAATATGGGTCTGCAATGCTTTTGCAACTTGGCTTAGAAAGATGCTTGGTACACTGAGAGATTCAATGATCTAGCCCAAAATCATCAATCAGGACAAGTCAGAGTAAAGATTTACACAAAGATCTTTCAGACACTCAGATCAGCTCTCTATCCACTTTGGTATTTTGCCTTTGTAGTAAATGTCTTTTCATAACCAAGTGGCCCTGCCATGCCAATACACAATATAACCAAGTTCACAGGAGGCTCAGAACATCTCATGCATCATCCTGTTCATTCAACAACATTCAGCATCTGAAACAGCTAAGCAAAACATCTATAGTGTTTATTTCCTCAAGCCATCCTAGAAGCTCAATGAGTCAGCAGCAGGAGTGATCAGGGGAAGTAATGCTATCCTGACCTTCCAGCCATACTAGGGTGGGGACTGATGCCACTTATTTCATGGATTTCCCACGCCAGGTGCTGATTAGCTTTTTAGAAAAGAACATTCCCTTTCCCTCAGCTGAGGAAGAAATGACCAACAGTACTGTAAATAAACAGTGACAGCATCTAGCATTGGTCAATTATATTTGGTAAGGAAGAAGTCTCTCCATCTTTGATGTGGGTATATACTGTCAGTAAGATAATTGGATATATATATATATATATATATATATACACACATACATACATATATCTATATATCTATAGCTATAGATAGATAGATACATAGATAGACACATAGATAGATACATAGATGGATGGATAGATAGATATACATGTTCATTTTCTACCTAAAAAGGTTTATGTCCATTGGAATCCACTGAAAATAATGATGTCTAATTCTTTAGATCTCCCTAGATCCATAGTTGAGCAAAGTGATGAAGAGGGACCTCTTTTTGTAACTTAGCCTACAAAGTCCAGAGAAGTTCATATAGTTCAATTATTAAAACCTAGGCTTCATGTTGGAATGGATTCTTCATATAAATGGCTTTGTCAGGCAGGGAAATGACAATTCAAGATTGAAGGAGAAGAAAATCACTTTCTTTGTGGAAGTTAAAGGTATTTTGTTTCCTATAATTCAAATGATCACAGATTTAAAGCTGGAAGGAATCATGGATGCCATCTGGTTCAATCACATGAGGAAACAAAGACCAAGAAAAGTTAAGAGACTTGTCCAAGGTCACACAGTTAATAGGATGGAAAGTCACAAATCCTATATTCTTTCCATCACTGAACCAGTTTAGCAATTAACTAGAATTTTCAATAAGCATTCCTCGGTGATATTCATAAGATATAATTTCTCAAAACTTTGTATTTTTCTCATTTCATGACCCACTTAAAAGGGAGAGGGGGGAAGTCCAATAGTCATCACACAGTCAGTATTCAGAGTCTGTTTCATCATTCTGGTCTCTTTTAAGAATCACAGCAGGTCTGAAAGCAAAGAATGAGTGGACAGAAGTAGGGTCTAGGTAAAGAAGGAGGCTGGTTCACCACATTCTCACAAAGCAGAGTTTGCCACCTTCTGTGGTCACTTACTGGCTATTTAAGGGTTTACATCTGTCTAGATGCACTGAGAGATAGCATGGTTTAGTGAGAAAGCAGGCTTTAAAGTCAGAGAGAGCTAGATTCAAGTCTTCCTTCTGAAATATGCTAGCAGTATGACCCTGAGCAAGTCACTTACCTTTTCTGTTAGAATGGTTACCGATCTACACCGATGCAGAGATTGTCTCACCAGGAATTTCCCTGTGTCAATGAAATTACAAGTCTAGGAAAGGGGAAACATACCTAATCATCTTATATTCTCAGTCTTTTTGGACCAAGGTCCTACAAGGACCCTCAAACCCCATTCCAAAACATCCTTTAAAATAATCATTCCTACTTGGAATTTGTCATAAAGCCATCTCCACAGATCATAGGATATAAAAGTCTAGTCTTAATAAATCTAAATTGATTAATATAGACAATCACCTTCACTTATGAAAGTTTAATCACGCTAATTCAATCACCACAATGAAGAGATCAAAAGAACCTAAAAACTGCTTTAGATGGCAATTGCATTTGATCTCTTTCCCAAGTGAAGTAGCAACACCAATTAAGAATAGAAATTTATTTCTAAAATGATATGGAGGGTATGATAGAATATTATCTCCTAAAACAACAAAAGTGAATGGAAAAACAAATTACATAAAGATCAATAAGAGATACAATTAAACCAGGTCTTTCTTGGGAGCACAACACAGTTCAGCATGGCTGGCATGGATGGAGCTGCAGCAGACCTTAGGGGAGTGAATCACAGGTGGTTGCTGCAGTCTCCAGGCTTCTCAAACCACAAATGCCAAAGATAGGTTCAAACATCCAATGAGGAGAATAATGTTTTAAAAAGAAGAATGGGCAAAATGGAAAAAGAGGTCCAGAAGTTCACCAAAGAAAATAATTCCTTCAAAATTTGAATGGAGCAAATGGAAGCTAATGCCTTTATGAGAAATCAAGAAATTATAAAACAAAATCAAAAAAATGAAAAAATAGAAGACAATGTGAAGTATTTCATTGGAAAAACCATGACCCTGAAAATGGATACATGAAAGATAATTTGAAAATTATTGGACTATCTGAAAGCCCTGATCAAAAAAAGAGCCTAGACATCATTTTCAAAAAATTATCAAGGAAAACTGCCCTGATATTCTCAAACCAGAGGGGAAAATAGAAATGGAAAAAATCTACTAATCACTTCCTGAAAGATATCCCAAAAGGATAACTCCTAGAAATATTGTAGCCAAATTCCAGAATTCCCAGGTCAAGGAGAAAATATTACAAGCAGCCAGAAATAAACAGTTCAAATAATGTGGAAACACAATCAGGATAACACAAGATTTAGCAGTTTCTACACTAAGGGATCAGAAAGCTTGGAATATGATATTTCAGAGGTCAAAGGAGCTAGGATTAAAACTAAGAATGACCTACCCAGCAAAACTGAGTATAATACTTCCGTTGAAAAAAATGGAACTTCAAGGAAATAGGGGACTTCCAAGCATTCTTGTTGAAAAGACCAGAGCTGAATGGAAAATTTGAATTTCAAGTACAAGAATCAAAAGAATCATGAAAAGGTAAACAGGAAAGAGAAAACATAAGGGACTTATTAAAGTTGAACTGTTTATATTCCTACATGGAAAAATGATATTTGTACCCAATTAGACCTTTCTCAGTATTAGGTTAGTTGACGAGTATATATGTATATGTGTACATATGTATGTATGTGTACATATGTATGCATATGTATATATGTATGTATATACATGTGCACACACACATATACACATACAAACATATACATATATGCATACCCATGTGTGTGTTTGTGCATGTATATTCATGAATCTGTGTATGTTTATGTGTATAAATATGTATGTGTGCACATATATGTATATATGTGTAGGAGGGCATAAGATGAGTTGAATATAAAGGGACGATATCAAAAAAAGAAAATTAAGGGTTGAGGGGAACATACTAGGAAAAAGAGAAAGGGTGAGGTAGAATCTTCTCACATAAAAGAGGCAAGAACCAGCTTTGTCAATGAAGGGAAAGGTGAGAAGGAATGTGAGCCTTCCTTTCATCAGATTTGGCTTCAGGAAGGAGTAATATACACACTCAGTTGGGTACGGAAGTTTATTTTACCCTACAGGAAAGCAGGGCGGAAAGGGATAGGAAAGGGACAGTAATAGAAGGGATGGCAGAGTGGGGGAAGCAGTAATTGCAAGCAAACACTTTGGAAGAGGGACAGGTCAAAGGAAGAACAGAATAAATGGAGGACAGGACAGGATAGAGGGAAATACAGTTAGTCTTTCACAACATGACGGCTATGTGTGTGTGTGTGTGTGCGTGTGTGTGTGTGTGTGTGTGTGTGTTTGTCCTTTGTTGCCAAAGAAGACCATGACATCAGAGAACTGATGACATGACTTGCCCTTGACTTTGTTTTGAGTGAGGGAAGGCTATGCAGGTCACCAGCCTCACTTCTCCTCCAGAGCCATCTGAATCCAGTGACCAGATATTCATCAGGATGACTGGAGATGACCCAGGATGAGGCAATTAGGGTAAAGTGACTTGCCCAAGGTCACACAGCTAGTGAGTGTCAAGTGTCTGAGGTGAGATTTGAACTCAGGTCCTCCTGACTTCTGCATTGGTGCTCTGTCCACTGCC
>CM053774.1:29539137-29611935 GCA_028658325.1 Potorous gilbertii | reverse complement strand
GTAACCTATATTGAATTGCTTGCCTTCTCAATGAATGTGGGTGGGGAGTGGGAAAGGGAGAGAATGTCTAATTCAAAGCTTTAAAAATGAATGTTACAAATTGTTTTTACATGCAACTAGGAAATAAGATATAGAGGCAATGGGGTGTAGAAATCTTTCTTGCCCTACAGGAAAATAGAAGGAAAGGGGATTGGGGGAGGGATGATAAAAGAGAAGGCAGATTGAAGGAAAAGGTAATGAAAATACATGCTGTCCTGGGTTAGGGGAAGGGGGGAGATGGAAAAAATATTTGAAATTCAAAATTTTGTGGAAGTGAATGTTGAGAACGAAAATAAAATTTAAAAAAAACTAGGAAAAAAGGCAACAAAAAGAAGAAAACAGGAATAAAGCTATCAAAATAAGTTATTTCCTCTATCAGTAAAAGTAGGTTTACCTATATTAGCATACTAAAAAAGTTTTTTTTAATATTCCCCAGCATCTTACAATAATAAATAGAAATGGCATAAAATAAAAAAAAAATGGAAGGAGAAAAAAGGCAAGGGAGACAGAGTATACACCAAGTAATTCATTCATTAATTCAAAACATTTATTAAGTACCTACAAAAGACCAGGCACTGTGCTTGGTACAGGGAACACAAAATAAACAAATGAACAAAAATATTAACCCATCTATGGCCTTAAACAGCTTATAATATATTGGGGAAAAAGAATATGTACAAAAAAGGAAATATTTTAAAATGTACAAAGCAAATACAAAGTAATTTCTAGTGTAGGTGAAGTCACTAGCAATTTAGGGGAAAAACTTATCTATCATGTAGGAGGAGGTTTTTTATCTGAGCCTTAAAGGAGGGTGGGGGTACTATGAGGCAGAGGTGAAGAAGGAATATATTTCAATCAGGTATGGGAAACAGGTCATAAAAGCCATGAAGGTAGAATGGAAGGAGATGGAATGGAAAAGCTTTCATTAAGGGATTACCATGTGCCAACCACTCTTAGTAAGAACTGGGTATGCAAATAGATAGGGGAATAAAGTACATGAGTGGAGGGAATGTGCAACAAAAATATAGACTGCAGGCAGATTGTAAAGGACTTTCAAAGCCATATAGAAGAGTTGGTATTTTGTCTTAAAGGCAATAAGGAACCATTAGAACATCTTGAGTAGGGGAGCAAAAAATATAATACTTGTGCTCTTGCTCTCTCTCTCTCTCTCCATATATATATATATATATATATATATATATATATATATATTTATATGCCAAGTTGCCAAGTTGAGATATATATATATATATATATATATATATATATATCTCAACTTGGCAACTTTATGAAGGATGAATTAGAGATGGGAGAGACTGGAGGCAGAGATAAGAATTAGAAGAGTGTTGCAATAGACCAGGCAAGAGGTGACAGCAGCTTGAATTAAGGTTGTGTCTACATGAATGATGAGAAAGAGAAAGATCCACAAAATATTATTGAGACAGAATCAACATGACATGGCAGCTGATTAGGCATAAGGGGTGAGGAATAGAGGAAGAAGTGAGGATGGCTATGAGGCTGTAAACCAAGGTAACTAGAAGAGCGGTAGGGTCCTCAGCAGAAATATGGAATTTAGAAAGAAAACTCTTTTGGGGAGAAAACAATCATGAGTTCTATTTTGGAGATGCTGAGTCCTTGGTAAGGATGAAATGATTTTGAAGGTATTGAGCCATCAGTCCTCAAGATAACTGAAAGAGGAGGATACCAAACATTATCTCTCTCTCTCTCTCTCTCTCTCTCTCTCTCTCTCTCTCTCTCTCTCGTTCTCTCTCTTTCTCTCTCTTTATCATCTGGCCTCTTCTTATCTTTTTGGTCTTCAACATTACTCCATGCATATGGCCATGGAGTAAAGTTGGAAAAACAAAAAACAAAAAGATCTGGAGAAAGAAATGATAAGTAGGGTGAGTGAGAGTGTGCAGTCAAGGAAGACACCCAGGTTGTGAATCTGGATGACTTGGAGGACGGTAGTACTCTAGTTCACTGCTTCTTAAATGAATTCTATTCTGGAGATGTTGAGTGTGGGATACCTATGGGACATCTGGTTTAATATATTCATAAAGCAATTATGACATGAATGGTATGTAGGGTGTGTTCAGGGAAGACAAGTATCTCTAGTGTAAGAGCTGTTGAGTCCTTTTCAGGACTGCTTTCCACCTGCTCTACCTAACTCTCACCTGTGGCTCCAAGAAGTTGTAGCAGGGGCAGCAGCCACACCCTGATAAGCCAATTTGGCAGAGGAACTAATCCAAGTTGAGAATAACCAAGGCATCTCAAACCCATTGGTGAGTTAGAGGAGTGTCTACTTCAAATATGTGAAGACTTTCTTTGGTCAAATGGACAGATAAGAACAATTTGTCCAACAGCTATGAAGGCAGTTGAATGGTGAACTCACACAGCGCAAGAACTCACATGGTGGTCAAAAAAAAGCATTACAAGGACATTCTTAAAGTCTCTCCTAAGAACTTTGGAATTGAGCATATGACATGGGAGACACTGGAACAGGACCACCCAGCATGGTGTATCCTCATCAGGGAAGGTGCTGTGCTCTGTGAGCAAAGAAGAATTGAAGTGACTCAAAAGAAACATGAGATGCACAAATTTAGAGAATATACCCTAAATGTTCACTTGTGCCCAATCTGTGGTAGAACATTCTGAGCTCATACTGTCTAGTCGGGCACAGTCAGATACATTATAACTTGACTCTATGATGATATTTTGGTCCTCTTAGAGAACAAAGGACAATACCACCATGATGTGAGACTAGCTCGGGAAAGATTAGATCTTAGATATATAGAGCTAGGAATTATTTACACAGAAATGATACTTTAACTTATAGGAGCTAAAGAGGTAACCAAAGTAGAAAATGTAGAGTAGAAAAAAGAAGAGTGTCCAGGATGGAACCATGGCGACATAGATGGTTAGTGAGTGTGACATGGATGAGAAAGAGTAGTTGTGAAGACAAGAAACAAATCAAGAGAGGTAAGTGTCATGAAAATAACACTTTTCCAAGAGAAAAGAGTGGGAGAAGATCCATAAAACTGAGATCTTCAGAGAGATCAGGAAGGATGATGAATGAGAAAAGATTATTAGATTTAGTAGCAATTAAAGAGATCTTTGGCAATTTTGAAGAGATTAGCTTCAATTGAATGACAAGAACAGAAGCCAAATTGTGGAGGGTGTAGAAGCAACTGAGAGGGAAGGGCTGTATTGCCAAGGCAATAGTCACTAATGGTGACTATGAATTCACCTGTGTAGTTCCCAATCGCAAAGCATAAAAGACTCTCCATATAGAAGGCAGAAGAAAAACATTTATTTAGACACCAGAAAGCTAGATCCCAGAACAAGAAAACCAAATCCATCATGGTAGCCAAGAAGTCAATAAATGTGATCATGGGAAAGCCATTTCCAAGCCACCCCCTACCTCTATAGGGGCCTCCTCACAAGTAAATACTCATGAACCTGAGCCTTGCATGCCTGCCTGCCTGTGTCTCTCTCCTCTGCCCCGAGCTGTGTTCACTTTCTTCCTTCAGTTTCTGTTCCACCCATCCTGTTCCATCTGTTCAGCAAGCTCCTCCCACTACATGTGTCTTAGGACTCCAGGTGAGTCAAGCAGGTCACATGGGCCTATTAATGAATGAGAAAGATCTTTCCATTTAAATTGCTATTACAAATACTTAAGGGATACTACTTTCTCAAAGAGTTGATCCATGAAGAGGAGAAATAGAGGATGTTAAATAGCAGAGCTGATGGGAGTTTTCTTAGGAAGAGGAAAATATGGCAAATTTGTAGGCAGCATCAAAAGGGACTGGGGTGGAAGAAAAGGGGAAATAATATGGGGGAAATCTGTGAAAGAAATCTGAAGGAGATGGAAATAATTCATACTGACTGTTGGCCTTGGAAAGGAAATCAGACTATAGAGAAGATAGTGGGAGAATACATCCAAATGGTGTGAAATGAGGAGGAGTGTGAAACGTAGCAGGCACTTAATAAATGCTGATTGATTGATTTTGGAGTGAAGTATTAAGTGAGATCTTCACCTGAAAGGATGGAAGGAAGGGATGCCTTGGAAGGCTTGAGGAGAAATGAGAATGTTTAAAATAGCCAACGTGAAGAGTGTGATGGCAAAGAACAGTATATTTGCTTTGCTACAGTAAAAACTAAGCTAAGTCTAGGTATCAGATTTGTAGTGGTTCCAGTTAGCATAGTTTCATGATTTTTCTCCAATTTTATTAAGTATCCTTGTACAAGAGAAGTGGAGAAGAACAGATGGCACATATGACCAGAAAAGGAAATGGACCAGTCACACAGTGAGAGCAACAGATAACCCCACAGGTACCTGTGCTCTATCCAGAAACTGAGGTAAGAGCTCAGCACATTGGGTAGTCATACCCTTTGGAGGATTTATTGGAGTGCATGGAGGAGAGTCAACATCAGTAAAAAGGAGTAGATAGATTAAAATCCACAGTCTGAGGAAAGTCCCATATGGATGAATGCTATCAAAGTAGTGAAGTAAATGGTTATCAAAATAGTGAAGTAATTGCCTCTCTTACCAACAACTTTCTGTACCATTGATCTCTACGTTAAGTGGAGGAGGCCAACAAGGTATTTCTGATGAAGCTATCTAGATTGGAAAAGGAACACACTTTGCTTATAAGGAGCTGTTTCTTCCCATAATAAGATATAGAATAACTGGGATACCATATTCAAGGGGGACAATTATTTTACCCTTATATTGGTGCATCTCAATGTCTTCTCCATTCACACAGTCAATTTTTTAGTCAGTTCCTAACTAGTGTTCTTATGGGAACTTGTCTCACCAAGGGATGACTCTTGTGAGAATCACATCATGCTAAAAGTCTAGATGATTTTTTTTCCTTTTGTATGTTATGGTTCAGAAGCTAGTGAACTGGCTGCATGGCTTCTGGGTTAAAATGAAAGGCCAGTGCAATCAACAGGTTAGAGCCAAATGATGGAAAGGGAGAATACAATGGTTAATTTTAGTGGAATCCCTACAGAAGCTCTTGAGGAACTTCAGAAATGCAGCTCTTTCATTGAATTGAAAATATAACTGAATGATATAATGGGGGTTTCTGGTCTGGTGCATTTCCAGGGTGCTTCAGATGCTCTCCATCCATGTGGAAAAGCTTACTTTTGAGAGAGTCATGATGACCTGTAAAGGAATTGCCTTACAGAGATGGTGAAACAGGCACAGACATTGTGTAAATGATTCAGAAAGGTTTGCCAGATGGTGAATGGGAAGTTCTTTGCCTGCCTAGGCATTCAAAAGGGTCTGGATACTGGGCATAGACTTTGGGTTATTCTCACTTCAGCTGTACTGTGGTGATACAACACAACTCCCCACTCCCATCACAACTTCTGATGAGAGACAATAATGTAAGAAGAAAAACCTTGGGGTCTTCACCCCATCGAGGTCTTGTGACCCTAAGAAATGACAGTTGGTCTCTCTATATGTCCTTTTCCATTCAAGGTGAAGGAAGTAACGCTTCAGTTCAGGAGTGCAAGTCACAAGAATTCAATGTGAACTTTGAATGCTGAAAGATAGATGGTGAATTGGCTGCATGGCTTCTGGGTTATAATGAAAGGCCAGTGCAATCAACAAGTTAGGGCCAAGGTATATTTCCAAGGTGGAAAGGAATAATTCAATGGTTAATTTTAATGGAATCACTGCAGAAGCTCTTGAGGAGCTTCAGAAATGCAACTCTTTCACTGAATTGAAAATATAATGCATTTTAACAAAAAAGAAGTCACTGGGGGCTCGAGTTGGATAGCAACATAGACTTTTTCTTTTAAAATATGATTTAGTTAGTGAAGTTTAGATAGCAGAAGGGGGAGTTTGGAACCTAGAGACCAATTAGGAGGTTACAGTAAAAATCCAATCAAGAGGGCTGGAATTAATATAATGGCCATGTAAACTGAGAGAGAAGGGAGATATGTTGTGGTAGAAGAATGACCAAGACCTGGCAACTAATTAGCATTTATATAGTACCTACTATAGTCAGGCAATGTGCTAAGTACTCTCTCCCAGTGCAAAGTTCTGATGCATATAGTCTATTCCTCTTTTTACAAACATTTTCCCAAAATTGTTGTGTTGTTTCAGTCATGTCTGACTCCTTTGTGATTCCCCTTTTGGGATTTTTTTTGGCAAAGATACTAAAGCCTATCCTTCTCCAGTTCATTTCATAGATGAGGAAACTGAGGCAAACAGGGGTAAGTAACTTGCCTAACTAGTAAATATATAAAATCACCTTTGGACTCAGATCTTCCTGACTACCACTGTGCTATCTAATGGCCCATAGTTAAACCTAAATAATTGATAAAAGTATTAATTTATTTTACATATGATACAGCTTGGCTCATTCAACTCATTGCATAATCAAGTGTTAGTTTGCAGTCATTGATGCTAATCTATAATCCTGAAACATAGTTCCATTAATAATTGTGAATACCCAGACAAAAGGAGAAGAGTCCAGTACTAACTTCTTTCACCTTTAAATAGGGCCTTAGAGGATACTCAGTTATGGAAGACAGTCCCCATAGTATGGAAAATGTTTTAAAAGGAGATCCTGAGATCCAGAAGGACCTACAAAGTTATGACACCATTGCAAAAATGTACTCAGATCAACAGTTCATTCAGAGTGAAAATAACCACTTATTAAGTCCCTACTGTGTTCAAAGCACTAGGTTAGATGTTGGGCAGTTCTTAGTCTGTCACAACTCTAACGACCATCTTTTATCATTTTGTCAAGAAAAGTTGGTATTCATTCTAAATGGTTTCTTCCCCACCTACCCAAGTGAGAATATATATTCAATTTTTTAAATGTCAATGAAAAAATATATGGTTTACTATATAGATAATTACTTCACAATCCTCTTTACTGGAATACATCAGTTCTATAAAATGATAGATATTGGAAGTTGACTGTTTTCTTTCTTCTATTTCTTAACCTCTTCTGAGCCCCAGCAAACAACAAACTTTCTAATCCAATCCCGAAACATAAATTGTTCCATGCCTGGCCATTGCAATTTTCTTCTTGTGTTCCCCTCAGGTTATATTCATTCCTAGCACCCAGGACAACAAGAAAGTATCCTCATTTAGAGCCACTGAAACACAGTAATTGTTACCACTTTGTATGTGCGTGTGCATGATTTCTCCATGCTTAGCTAAAGAAACTGTCTCTATTTTTTGCAAGATACAAATTTGGCCAGATCTGTAGCTTTGCAGATAAACCAAATTATTTCTAAGTTAGTTTGATTTTTGGATTAGACTTTGACATACAGCTTTTAGACATATGCAGTCTGCATTTCATAAAAAATACTCATTCATACCAATATTTGTTGGTTTACTTACTATCGTTATAGCCATCAAGAAGGCACTAGAAAAAACCTTAGAATTTTAAAATTTAAAACTCTTAAAGATATTACCCTTCATTTTATAAATGAAAACTCAAACTATTTAAATGACTTGCACAGAATCATACAATGGTAGTGCTGGGTCTAGCTCCTGGGTCCATGGAATCCTAGGTCATTCAGTTGAAGAAAACATTATCCACCCCCTCAAAACCCAGGCTAACAAAGCAGATTAATCAACAGTAAGTGCTTATATACATTAGACTCTGTTCCTTACTATTCCCGTCATCTTGCATAAACCATTTAACCTCTTCAGATTCACCTGTAAAACGAAAGGGTTAGACAGATGACCTCTTTGCATATTAAAACCAAAACCCTTTCAGCTCTAAATCTATGATCCAATATTTATACAAATTGCTAAAGTGCTTGCTTTCCTACCAAATAAGTTAGGCACACTGATGCTCTACTGGTGGATTGATGAACTGGCTCAACCACTGTAGAAGTCAATTTAGAAATATGCCAAGAAAATGACCAAAATGTCTCTATACTTTGAAAGGAGAAGGGAACAAGCATTTATTAAGCACCAATTATGTGTCAGGCATTATACTAAACTCTTTTCAACTGTTATCTCATCCAATCCTTACAACAACTCTGGGAGATGTACCATATGAAATGGTGAAGTCTAGTCATATGGAGAACATGCTACTCACATGCCTTCATCAACAAAACTTATCCTATTCTGGGACCTATCCCCTAATAGTTGGCACACCCTCACTTCAGACTGCCAAAGAACCAAAACCCTCTTTAATCTGTTCTGTCCTCTCTCCTATCCCCATCTACTTCAGCCCATGTCCTTGCCCTTCTACTCTGCCCGAACATATCCCTGCTCTAAAACGAATAATCTTCACTTAATTTTACCACTTCCTGGCTCTCAATGAAACTTCACCACAGGCTTCCTTTTCGATCAGGACTTGCATGTCTATTCATACACTCCAAATTTCAGTGGTCACGGAAGTACAGTTAATACTCATAGTTTCCCATGACCACTTCCAGACTCTCCCTCTGCCACCATCACTCTGCTGAGATGGACAGGTTATCTGTGTTTTTACTATTGGCATAGTGTTTGGCACATAGTAGGTACCTGATAAATATTTGCTAACTGATTTTCATTTTTTTAGCTTTTATTTTTTAATTAATACATATTTATTTCTTCTCCCTCCCACCTCTCCCCACTAGGGAAAAAAAAGAAAGAAAAGCCAACTTTGCTTGTAACAAATATACAATCAAGAAGAAAATTTCTATGATGGCCATGTCCAAAAATATGTTTCACTCTGCATCTTGAGTCCATCATGTTTCAGATGCAGCTGGTGGCGCAGTGGATTATGTCATGGGCCTGCAATTAGTAAGACCTAAGTTCAAATCCTACTTTAAGCACTTACTAGCTGTGTCACCCTGGGCAAGTCACTTAACATCTGCCTCAGTTTCTTAAGTGTAAAATAGAAATAATTATAACACCACCACCTCTGAGGTTGTTGTAAAGCTCGAATGAGATAATATTTACAAAAACTACTTAGTACAGTTCATGGAGCATGGTAGGCATTATCTAAATTCTTATTCCCTCCTTCTCCTCATCCCCATCCCATCAAGAGGTGGGTAGCATGCTTCATTATCAGTCCTGGGGAACTGATTAATTTCCTTCCCAATACACCCAACTTCCTGACCCACCTAGCACAGTCTCATTTTACAGAGGAATTTGAGGCCCAGGATGGGTCAGGATTCAGTCCTAGCCTTTCTGATCACATCAGGAACTGTCTGCTTCATATCATGCCACCTTTTGACATATTGACAGGCCTGACTTTACTCTGATTCCAGTGTACATGAGGATTAAAAAATGCTGATGGCTCAATATTTTGTGTATGCTGTGCAAATTTATGGGTGACAAATGCATCAGGGACTGCAAGGCAGGGAATGTGATAAAAATTCTTATTCCCTGTACCTACTAATGCGGAAAATGTACCAGAATGTGGCAAATAGGGGAAGCGGCAATAGTTAATTATCATGACACACAGCTCATCTGTAATGAATCCTTTTCTTCAGGAGAATTCTGCAACCATAGCATAAAAAAAAACCAGGTCAGATGATGCTTTAATTAGGGCTGTACAGTGTTGTTGCTTCTACGGCAACAAGAACTGTTTTTTGTCTATAGGTGTGTGTGAAGCACTACAAATATTTTCTTAACATCTTTATAGAGTGCTGTTTAAGCATCTTTGCTAGCATTATGTCTGGAGACAGACTTATTAAAATTCAAAGGAGTTTTTTTTTTCCCTCTTTTCCTCACACCCATCCAAGAAGCCACTAAAACAATCTGAATGTCATGACAGTGGGAGATATGCTCCCACTGCAACAATGAAAATGAAACATGATGTGACATGACAATGGGGTGGGGAGAGAGAAAAAGAGCAAGGCTGTGTTAGCATTCCCAACCACCCTTACCTCTCCACCTGGTATGAGAGCCAGGAGTGACTCAGGCCAGTAGCATATTTTCACTGGGCAAGGTGTGACTGGTGCTGTTTCCTGAACTGCCTTCTGGAATTCTGACCCGTATCATTAACATTTGACAGAGAGCATTTGTCACAGAAGGACCGTAAATAAAGAGAATCCTTTATTCACCTGTTAATTGTTACATGGAGTAAGGTCCTGGCTGGATGCAAAGGTTGCCTCCACCACCACTATCCTCCCCCCAAATGTGTTGCTTTACATTTACAAAAATAATGTTGTTGTACAGTACTATATAATCTGCAGTAGTAATAATTTACATTGACTTATCACCACTTTGAGCCAGGTTCTTTTTAACAAAGAGTATCTTCTGCAAGACACCTGGCAGAGAAGGACATTGTGCATGACGTGATAGAGTCTATGCTGAATAGTATTTATTTCTCTACAAAGCTAGTTAATTAGGGATAAAGTCTACAATCCTGGCCTCATTAGTGCCTTGCTCTATCCATTTGAGAACCAAATCCAGATGACCTAATCATGATGAACTGACCTACGAGCTCTTATTAAGTCCATTCTTAATTTCCCTGTATAGTACCTAACATAGTATTGAAGACTTTAATAACCTTGAGCTAAAGACTTCCCCTGAATTATAAAATAACCTAGAAAAGTCTTCCCTTGCTTAGAGTGCACTGCAGGACTTTGATGGGGCAACAAGGTGATGTAGCAGGTAAAGCACTGGGCTTGGAGGGAGACTCATCTTCATGAGTTCAAATCTGGCCTCAAACTCTGGGCAAGTCACTTAACCCAGTTTGCCTCAGTTTCCTCATCTGGAGAAGGAAATGGTCAACCACTCCAGCTGTCTGTCTGTGTTCCTCCTTCATTTCCGAAGAGAACCATGACATCAGAGAAATGATGACATCACTTGCACTTGACTTTGTTTTGAGTGAGGGAGAACTGTGCAAGGTCACCAACCTCACTTTCCCCTCCAGCGCCATTTGGATTCAGCGACCAGATATTTATCAGGATAACTGAAGATGACCCAGAATGCAACGGGAGACCTTAGCCTTTTTAGCCTGGTATTCACTTAGAGGAAGGTAATGCCCATTGAGTGAATAGGCCTCTTTAAGTAGTCAGGGAATAGGCCTTTTAATGAACAAAAGAAAAATAACTGAATCAACAGAAACTGTTACTAATGATAATCACTCTAAGTCAGCCATCAAGTGGAGCTTGGGCAGGGATCTATAGTCCGTGGGCTTCAGAGTGAACCAAGATTAAGGTTTTGGGAATGAGAAGGGAGGAAGGAAGGAAGGAAGGAAGGAAGGAAGGAAGGAAGGAAGGAAGGAAGGAAGGAAAAAAAGGAATAACATTCAGGAAAGAGGAGTATAGTGAATTTATTTGTTTTATTTTATTTTTATGTGTTTTTCTTTTTCTTTTTTTTTAAAGTGAAGTAGTGAAAGAAGCAATGACCAAGGGGGAAGAGAAGCTAAGGTCCTGGTGACCCTGGGCATCCAGGCGGAATATTGGGGCAAAAACTTTGCCAAGAAAATCCCAAATAGGATCATGAAAAATTGGCCATGACTGAAAAATGTCTAAATGACAGCAAGGAGAAGGAGGACTTAACTAAAACTTTATGTGCTCCCTCAGACTCTCCACAGTGGGCTATCAGACACTCATTCAAGAGCCCATGGACGTTAACCTATGCTTTTGCAGGTAAAATATTCATAACTACTAGGTCACTTATGAGTATAATAGATTGGGGAAAGGATGACTTTGTGGAGTTTTTTTAGAGACCAAGAACTTAAAATAAACAAATGGATGACCAGAAGGAGGTACCAGTGGTCTACTATCCCCTAGGAAATTTGCTTAATAGGAGAGAATCATAGAAATTTTCCCAGGCAGAATTGTTTCAGATATCTGATGTTCTGTTCATGAAGTTATATGAGCTTAACTTGTGTTCTTCTAAGGTTGCGTTTTGCAGAGACTCAAACAACTTCTAAAATTACTTCCTTGATTAACTAAATGTCAATTTTAGGCAGATGTGGATATGTGTCCTCCAAAATGGATATGTGTCCTTCAAGAAATGCCTACTTTTCTGATTCATAGTGGTATGGAAATAACTCAAGATTTTTGAAGGCTAAGCTCTGGCAGGTTTCATCTTTTTTGGAAAAAATGATAGGCTAGGGTAAAACTGAGTCAGATCAATGTTTATATTATTTCTATAAATAAACGTCTAAGATATAAGAATGTTGAAGCTAAATAGGATGGTTCACAGACTCTCCTTGGATAAAAAATAGCAATAAAAGGCATTTATGCAGTGTCGAACTTTGCAAATATAACTCATTTTTCCTCACAAAAACCCTGGGATAGATGTGCTATTATTTTCTCATTTTATAATGCCTCTGAGGCAGACAGAGATTAAGTGACTAGCCCACGGTCACCTAGCTAGAAATTGCCTTGAGGACAAATCTGAACTCTTCCCAACTCTATATCTAGTGCTCTATCCACTGTATCTACCCATTTGGTAGAGTTGACTTCATCAATTATAACAAGTAATATCATTTCCTGGGATACTTGGTCATCTTGCCTTTGCAGAGTTAATGATGACTGTAAATAACAAATCTGTCAAGAAGATAATTACAGCCAATTAAGTCAACATTTATTGCAGAAGAGGAAGAAGAATTCTAAAAACAACTCAATAAGATATTCTAAGACCAAAAGTTTATACATTTAAATCACTTTTTAGCATAAATTCAAATTGTTTTCCAGAATGACTGGAGCAATTCACATCTCCACCAGTACTGGGTTAGTGTAACTGTCCTTTCACAGCCCCTTCAAATAGACAAGCCCCATCTTTTGTCATTTTTGCTAATTTTCTGGGTTTGAAATGAAACTCAAGAGTGATTTTTATTTATATTTCCCTTACTATTAGTGATGTGGAACTACATTTTATATGATTGTTAATTCAATGTGATCCTCAGAATAAATTAATCAATATTTTAATAGTCAGGGGCTTTGACATAAGGTGAAAAAAAGGCAAAACACCAAAATATATTGGAAAAATATGGCTCAAGACCAAGAAAAGGAGACAAAGGCTTATGCGTCATGTATATTTTCTTCAAGAAGAGCCAGAAAGCACTGGATATAATAAAGACCAAATAACATCACAAAAATGAAATTGACTGTTGGTCAATAGGTAGGAAATTGTTGATTGCTGATATGGAAGTCATTTCTGAATCAGTTTACACTTAGGTCATTGATGTTTTAGTACAAAGATAAAAGTTCAATACCAAACAAAGAGAAAAAGAATAGAAACGAGAAGAGATGCTACACAAAAACTCTCATGTGACTAATTTAAACAATATATCGATGATGGAAAATAGTAAATAAGTAAGGAAATATATTCTGGCATGGTCTTTCAAAATTTCTTCTCAGAGTTTAAAGAAAGAGCAAGGGACTCAAAAGAGTATAGAAATTTCCTCAGCCAATAAATATTCATTCTCTTTGCCAAATGGAAAGACATGGAAGTAAAGGGCAACACTGGTTTACAATACATATGCATCTGTAAAACATTGTGAAGGAAGACAGTGGAAAATGTAAAAACAATGAGGAGTAAGGGGGAAAACTAATTTGTAGAAAACTTGGCTCAAGATCCAATTAAGCCCTATGTTCATGAGAGCCTTCAGGATGAAATAGGGGAAAAGACAATGAGTAAATCAAAAGAGGAAAATACCTCTCGATTTCTAACAATTTCATCTGTAGAGAGGCATCATAGTATTGTAAACAGAGCCTGGAATTGGAAATGAATGAATCAATCGATCAAAACACATTTATAAATGGCTTACCCTGTGCCAATCACTGAGGGTTCAAACACAAAAATAAAGAGAGACCAGGTCTTGAAGGAGCTTTCATTCTAATGGGATGACAACACCTACAAGGTAAGGGTGTCAAGGGACAAACAACTTGATCCCCAAAGCTACAGGAATCATGAACAACACATCTTCATGATGTCATTGGCTCTCTTCAATAATGAAGGACATACAACAATAGGGGAGTAGGTTGATGAAGCCATCCAGGAGCAATGACTGATTTAATCTGATCATGATTCATGATTCCAGAACTGGGCAAGAAGGAGCAAGAGAGGAAAGGATATTGTATGTGGATTCTGACAAGATGGTTGGTGAAGAAGTAGATGGTGAAAGAGTAGGGAGTGAAGTAAGGTCTGGTGGGCAGGGCTTTGCTCAAACAGTGGTCTGGGAGAGGCAGTCACCAAACAGCACGGTGGGGCACCAGGGCTGAAGTTACTTCAGAGCAGGAAGGCAGTTGGGTACAAGGAGATGGCAGAGAGAAAGAAGACCTCAGTTCAAGTCTTACCTCTGACACTTACTGGCTGTGTAACCAAGATACAGTATTTAACTTCTCAGTGCCCCTAGGCAACTCTATAAAACTGTAAACTGCAGAATAATTAGGATCCAATGGTAAAGGAAATTTTCTCACCAAGAGTTCACTACACAGATGAAAATCACAGACTGTATCAAAGAAACCAATAAACAAAATGCCCATCAATGACAATGTAAAATCACAACATTATCCCCTACTGGGCTGTATATTATATGAGTGAACCTTAATGTCCATATCGATGTTTACTCAAACTTCCTAATCTTCCAATTCCTCAGTCTCTTTAAATACTATGCCCTGCTCTTTCACTTTACTATAACCACATACGGAAATGGTTATACCTGAGATCTGACTATATTCTTCTCTCTTAATAATTTTTTTTTAAAAACCTTGGCATTTCTATAGCACACCATAGCCTCTTACCATTCAATCTCTCCTTATGCCCCACCCTTCTGAAACCATGACCTCTAATCCCTGTACTTCTCAATATTTTCTCAAGATCCTTACACTACTGGGACTTTACTTTCCTCACTTACCAATCTTGACCTTATAATTAACCAACTGAACTGTATGATATCATCTAGTCTCAGCACCCTAACAGTGAATCATCCAGCCCTGGATCCCTCCCAGTTCTGACTGCTAGGTTCTATTCAAAGGCTACTGAACTAAGCTGGAATAAAGCAAATAACCATGATGAAAAGCTACATTATTAATACAAGGTATCTAACTTCAACTGGTCCTTGTCTGTAGTCAGTGTAAACCTTTTATTCTACCCAATTCAGTTTCCTATTTCAATAGCCATAGAAGTTATTCCAAAACTTCTTTCATAAACCTCTCTCGTTCTCATTCCCAGGTATCCCGGCTCACAAACTCAGTGCCATGATCAGAGACAGATATAGTCAATCACGTGTGAAATCTTGTTGATTTTACCTCTACAACATCCTTCACACTTGTCCCTACAACTGCATTTGTAGTTCACAACCTTCACAACCTAATTTTCCAGATTTATATATTACTCCTCTCCACACCCTCTTGAGCTTAGCCAATTTTTCCTCTACCTCCTACCTCCATCTCTATGCTTAGCATAGTGCCAGCAAATAGCAATTAACAAGTGAATATTGTAATATATTGATCTGAAGTTCTGGGTACTCACAATGATGAAAACATAAATCCATTTAAGTTTTTGGTTGGTTGTTGTTTAGTCATTTTCAGTCATGTCTGACTCTCCATGACCCTATTTGAAGTTTTCCAAGCAAAGAGACTGAAGTGGTTTGCCATTTCCTTCTCCAACTCATTTTACAGATAAGGAAACTGAAGCAAATAGGGTAAGTGACTTTCCCAAGGACACACAGCTAGTAAGTGTCTGAGGCCAGATTTGAATTCAAGTCTTACTGATTCCAAGCCCAGCACTCTGTTCACTATATACCACTTAGTTGCTTTTTCCATTAAAATATTGAATATATTGTTTGTGTAACTGTCTTCAATCCTCACTATATTAAACTTGCCTTAGCTATTTCTAAGCAGACCATTTCAATCGCAAACTGTTTTTTTTCTTTAAAAGAAGGAACCTCAGAGGACATGTAGTATCACACGTGCCTTCATTTTTAGAAATAAAGGAACTAATGAATACAGAGAATAAATGACTTGCCCAGGGTCACACAGCTGTTAAGTATTTAAGACTGGATTTGTATTGAAGACTTCCTGACTCTAAACTGGATTTTCAACTCCACTGCCCCCCCTAGCTACCTCTGGGAAGCAACAAGTAGAGGATTTGAACTTGGGTCCTCTGAATATAAAACAACCACTCTTTCTACTGTGTTACATTGCCTTTCAACATATAGTGGACATGATGGTGAGTTTGTAGTCAGAGAATAAAGATCCAGATCTGAATCCTGACATTTACTACCTGTGTGCCTACCCTCACTGGGCCTCCTTGGAAAGATGGTGGCACAGTACTAAATAACTTCTGTAATCCTTTCCACTCTAAAGCTCTGGTTCCATGGTGATCCTATGAACCTCCACAGGACAAGCCAGCTTACTTGAAACCATTTCGATGATGAAATAATATGAGACAATGGAAGTATTTTACCTAGGATTTCTAAACACCTAAAATAGGCAGGAAGATGTTTTTCTTGTGTTTAAGATAGGCCATTTTAAGTGAATATAACATTAAATGGAATGATCCAAAAGGCTTAGTGCAAGATTCAGCCCAACAAGGCATATGGACAATCCGGCAAAGAAAATTCTTTTAGCTTCAAGGGCACAAATGTCCCTTTAAAATTAGTCTGAAAGAGTGATACTAGTAAGAAATAAAAACAAAAAGGGGAAATCATGTCATTAATGTAAGCTGTCTTAAACCCAGTGAAATGAACACTTTGAATTTTCTGTGAATGGTACACAAAGTCACCAATGACTTAAAGTCCACAGCTTTTGTCGCAATGTGCCATGGATGGTTTTTGCCCAGAGTTCTCAGGCCTCATGCTGTTGTCAAGCAAAGGCTCTCACGTAACACCTTACATGTGGACCAGTCTGTGGTGGAACACTGTTAAAACAGACAATTTGGGTGACTGTGAAATGGAAATGTGGGTTCTGCAGACATATTCTCCCAATTACATAAATGATTGGGGGAAAACAGAATAGCCACCAGCCAACCTGATACCTTCTACTCTTCTATCCCTCTCCATCCATCTTAACAGGCAAAAAGAAAGAGACATTTTGTTGGCTTTTGGCAAATTTAAAAGTGTCTGGTCTCAATTTTTCCATTCTTCCTTTTGAATCTTAATAATAAAGTAAGTCTCTGAGATTGGTTTTAGTTATACACATTTTCTGGACTTTCTTTGTAATAAAATTCATAGCAGCTGCTACCAAGACATCAGGTGTGCATCATAATACTCAGCCAAACAGCTGCCATACTTATATTTAAATCAATAGATTACACTTAACTGTCCCGCCAATGGCATTCACAAAGGATTCCCTTTAGAGCAAGGAAAGTCCTGGGTTCAGGTTGTGCCTCAGATACTTGCTAGCTGTCTGACAATGAACAATCACTTACCTTCACAGTGGTGCTACCAACACTCTACGACACTATATTTCAGATGAATTAGTGGATCTGAGTTAGTGCAGGAAGTTTCTGTACCTAAAATTTCTTATTGCTAATGAAATAGCAGTTTCAACCCTTGAAAACTAAAAAAAAAAATCCTATTCTATTCTGTATTTTGAAATGCTTGCATTCATTGATGTTTCTTAGGTTTGCAATTTAAAAAAAAAGAATTATTTGTTTAAAAAGTAGGTGGGAAACAATGAAATGTAGAGCAAACAGGAGAGACTTCATGGAGGAGGAGGGAGTTAAGCTACCTCTTGAAGGCAAAGGAATATTTTTAGTCACATACTGTTATGTGCTGGGCACTGCGCAGTACTTTAAAAATATCATATTATGTGATCCTGACAACAGCCTTGGGGATTTGGTACTATAATTATCCCTATTTTAAAGTGAAGGAAATTGAGGCAAACAGAGGATAAGTGACTTACCCAGGGTGACATAGGTAGAAAAGGGTCTGAGACTGAATCTGAACTGAGGTCTTTCTAACCCCAGGCCTAGCATTCTATCCACTGAGCCAGTTTACTGTCTTTAAGTAACATTTCTATACTAATGTTCTTCTCTGTCTTATTCAACTTAATGGGATGAGTCAACAGAAAAAGTAGAACTAGAACTCAGGACTTCTAAGTACTTAAAATGGGCCAAAAGATATTTTCCTTGTGTTGAAGACAGGCCATTTTAAATGAATACAGTATTATGTGGGGTATCCCAAAAGGCTTAATATCGTTTTTAGCTTTAATAACTTCAGAAGTACAAAGGCTGCAAACTTACCAAAAAAAACTCATTTGAAAGTCTAATTATTTAAATTTCTAAAATTATTGATATTTCTCTTATTAAAATTCAATATAATCACTATCTTGAGCTATATTTCATTCTGATTTTTTTCACTTTATGAAAATTTTCATCAGTTGCTGAAAGGATTGCATTAGTAATCCTAGCCTTAAGATCATCCAGAGAATGAAGTTTTGATGTGTGCGTGACAGTCTGAAGATAGATCAGGTGACCAAGATAGTCAAGCAAGAGGGCTTCCTCTGTCAATCTACTGAGCTAGTTAAGTATCATCCAGAAACTAGTGTGCTAGCAATGTATGATAACAGGGTGTCCCCATCTTGTTAAAACTTTAAAAAATATATTCAAAATTCATAAAACCAAATAAGTGTGAGAGCAATTTAAATAATTAAACTATCAGATGATGTTTTTGTAAGTTTGTTGCTTTAATACTTTTGAAGTTATTACAGTTTAAAGCTGTACCTTTAAGATTTTTGGGACATGCTGTATAAACCACAGTAGTGGTTTCTTTGTCGATTCACTTGTTATATTCACAGGAGTCCTCAAGTAGTGGTCCCCAAAGGAAGTTGGGAGAAGGGCAGTCCAATGGAAAGCACAACTGTTTTAGAGTCACAGGACCAGAGTTCAAGCCCAGCTCTGCTATGTAATCTGTGACAATGGACAAGCCATTTCTCTGAGGGTATACTTCTATAATAGTGAAACAGGCCATCTTTCACCTCAATTTTTACCTAGCCCTTCGTTACTGAATGGCATTGCAGACAAACTGAAGCCTGGAAAAGACTTTAATTTATAAAGGCCAAGGTCACCCACTGCATGCTGGACCATTGCCAGATATCTTGACTTTTTCTCTTGCCAATGGGCTCCAATGACTCTGGAAAACAGAGTGAAATGACAACTTTGTGCAGCCCTGCCATACTTAAATATGATTCACACACAAGTCACAATATCACCCTCGTGACATCATTGACCCACTTCAAGAATAAAGGGCAAACAATATTTCTCTAGGACATTGTTTCTTCATTTGTAAAATGAGAGAGTTAAACTAAGTGGCTTTTAAGGCCCTTTATGGCTCTAAATCTGATCAAGATCCTAATAAAAAAGAAATAAAGATTTAACTAATATTTCTGGCTGACATACTAGGAGAAAATTTCCTCTTTGCAATTGTCTCTTACCTTTTCAGCCCCTGTTCAGCGTCAAATGGGAAAACGAAAAAGTGACAGAACAAACCACTACTTAGTAATATTTTGCTTATGAGGATTTCAGTTGTCATTAGTACAGATAAATAAATACCTGATCATCTCCACAATTAGAATATGAGCTCTTTGAGCTTGGGGACACTGGCTTTCCTTCCTTTCTATCCTTATCACCTAGCACAGGTTCTGTGGTAAGTGCTCAGAAAATGATTGTTGACTAAGTGATCAGGAGGAAGAAAGGATAGAAAGCCTCCAAATCAATGTAGGTTCAATTCTAGCCTATGATATGTTCTCACTATACATGACAAATCACTTAACTGCTACATGCCCCAGGCAACTCTGCATTGATAGGAGTTTCCTTACTAGGAAGTTCTTTACATCTGTGAGATCACTAGTGTGGAACACATCCCTCTTCCCAATGGTGACTGTGAAAACAAAACCGAGTACAAAATTATACTGTAGAATTCCATTAAGTGGGCAGTTTGGTGGCACACTGGACAAAGTGCCAGGCCTGGAGTCAAGTAGACTCATCTTCTTGAGCTCTAATCTGGCCCTCAGACACTTCTTGTCTGACTCTGGGCAAGTCACAACTCTGTTTGACTCAATTTCCTCATCTGTAAAATGAACTGGAGAAGAAAATGGCAAACCACTCCATTTCTCTTTGCCAAGGAAACCACAAATGAGGTCACAAAGACTGAGACACACCTGTACAACAACAATTCTATTAAATGTGACTTAAAAAGTCTTTGAGATAAGCTGTACTTGTCTTCTCCAAGTCCAACTCCTTGAGCTTTCTTCTAGTCTCCTCAGCTACAAATGCCTTACCCTTTCAGATTAACTTTCAACTGTACAGTGTATGCACCTACTCATTTACATATTGTCTTTCTCATTTGAATATAAGTTCAGTAAAGCCAAAGGCATTTTTTGCCTTTCTTTGTATCACCAATGCTTAGCCCAATGTTTGATAGAATTTAATATTAATAGTATTTAATACATACCACATGTATTAAATGTATTTGTATTTAATACATAAGAATTTGTATTAAATATATAAAGTATTTAATACATAGTAAGTTTTGTATTAAATATACAATGAATTTAATAATACACAAAAATTTATTTTTTAAATATAAAATTTATTCAATACATAATATTAAATAAATGCATGTTATTGACTTACTGACAACAAGCTTGGTCACCCTGGAATTTCTGAGAGACTCACTCCTTAATTTGGGGATGACAAAAGTCTCAACAGGGATTTTGGCTTATTTCCCACTGAGATGAGTCATTCTGTCATGGGAGAGAAGGGATTACAAGGAAGATGAGTAATAGACCAGGCAGTATATGTTTGATTAATTCCAGATGGAGAGTTTCCATGGAAAATGAAAGAAACTTTAAAATAACTATAAAATAAATCAATTCCCCTTTCACCCATGAACTTTGACTTTGGTTTCAGGACTAGCCCAACAATATTGTGAAGCAGATCCAGACCTCCTTTACTTTCTGGTCAGTGTTCCCTTCCCACTATCACCTCTCTACAGGGTAGCTTCTGCTTCCATATTTCCTTGCTCATTCATCCCATGAAAATATATTTATGCTGGTGTCCATTCCTTGGGGGCTTGTTGTCTACCACTTGACAGATAATTAATTATATAATTTGATTCATAGTGACATGTTAATGGATGCTAACTTGTTTTCCTTCCAGGTAGCTACAGTTTATACATTTAACAACAACCTTCAAAAGTCAGTAACTTGACATGAAGGAAGAATTCTAAGAGCGAAAATTTCCAGTACCCAAGCTGGACAACTGGAAAGGGTCCTGTAGAATCTATGAAATTGTAGCACATTTATAATTAACTACTCCACTACAGATACAGCTAGTCCTGAAGCTAACATATACATATTGGAAATATAAAGGACATGCATTTTTAAAGTTTTATTTTTTTATTATGAACAATTTTATTAACAATCAACAGATACAAATATTCCAATGTAAAAATAATGAAAAAGAAGATTTACATGTGAAACTATAAACTTTTGCTTTCTCTTTTAAAAGTATATGTAACTTTTTAAAGTGTATAAGTTTAGTAACAAAGTCACCCGGTATATTTGTCTACTATGGAATTGTTTCTTCTATTTTGTGTTTTATCAGTGCTCTTTCTTTATTTTGATATAGCTCTATCACTGTTTACTTTCCCAAATAACCTGCTTCCGGAAGCTTACCTTATAGCAAATAAGTTAAAAAAAATTAATTGCATTAACCATGTCTGAACATGTATTTATTTTTATCAATTAATCAATAAATTAATCAACAAGATTTTCTAAGCACCTACTGTGTGCAAGACACTCGAGATAAAAGACAAAGATGAAACAGATCCTGCCCTCAAGAAGCTTATTTATATTCTATCTGAGTGGCAAACTGTTAAAACATAAATCTGCAACAATTACTTAGTGACATTACAGTGGCACAAAGAAGTTTCTTAAGAAATACTCTTTTGTCATCCATTATTCTAACCGGCATCACACATAATTTTATATTAACTCCAGAAATTTCAAATGAAGATGTCCATGGTCCTCAACTCCTATGTCCATGATCTAGTTTGAATTGTGGTTGTCAGTAAATATCCTCTAGTGTATGGTTCAGGAAAAGAGATGTTGAACTTTGATATCTTAGACAGAATCCCAGCTAAGAATGCCCACCTTTGATACAGAAACGCTCTACATGAAGGAGGACCCCAACCTTAGCTAATCTACCTCTCTACTCTTTCATGAGTAGGTGTTTAGACACTAGACTGAGAAAGAAGGCTTAATGGAAAAAGCCCAGTCTCAAATGAGCAGATCAATAAACATACTCCAACGCATGCCCTGCATTGTTAGGAACTTCCTTCAGAGAAGGAAGGTTCAGTAATGCCACAGTCATTGCTTTCAAAGAATTTGGAATATAATTAGGGAAAGAAAACCAATTAGGACCATTGAGACCTAGAGAGATTGAGTGACTTGTCCCAAGTTACACAGTAGTAAAAAATAGTTTGAACTCAGGTCCTCAGACCCCAAAGTCTAGGCTCAGACTTCGGAGATCATCTAGGCATCTAGGTGAAATAAGAAATAAAGAGTGCTAAGCCTCAAGTCAGGAAGACCTGAGTTTAAATTTGGCAAGTTCCAGCATTTTAAATTTTAAATCTTGAACACCCAAAAGATTGTGACAAGGATAGAAACAGAGCTGTGAATTAACCCCACTGAGGGTCTGATAATTTCCCATGGGAACATAGATATGGAAAGAAAGCCATGCAGGAAAGCATAGATTTTATCAGTAATTAGGTAAAGAAATGAAATTCAGAAAACACCTTTTCTCCTTCCCCAGAAGAAATTTGCATGCCATCCTATAAAAAGTGAAATGTTACTTAAAACAGCATCTTGCCCTGGCAGTGATACTGGGGTGAACACTTTTTTCTTAGCACCTAGGATTCTCTTTTCCACAATTAATTGAACACCTCTTCTGTATTTTCTAAACATATAACCTTATGCTACTTGCAATCAAATGTTTGACTCAAGAAGGAAATGTTTTTAAAGGGGCACATGAAAGAGATGTGACACCATTAATGTAAGACATTATAATTGAAAAAAAGAGAACCATGCTATTCTTAACAAAAACAATCTTTCTAGACTAACTTGATAGAATGTACACTATGGACTGTTTTTTTCCAGGAGTTATAACAGATTTGCACTGAGTTATCTACATCCTTTGGCTCAGCTCACCTGCCAAAGTCAAAATTCATAAGAAAAGTGGCTGTGACTGTGAAATGGGATTGTTAGTTTATGTTTTTTTTTTCTGTCACAAGCTAACCAGTCCTTCCAAAGAAGCAGTATTATAGGGGAAAAGGGTAGATTTGGAGACAGAAGCCTTAGGTTCTCATTTGTGTTGCCTTAGACAAGTCAACTTACTTCTCAGTAAAGAATTTGTATCAGATAGGCTCTAAGAAAACTTCTGGCTCCTGTGACTTAAGTTCCATTGCCATGGAATGCAAACCAACATGGCTGAACCATCCAAAGAAAGAAAAATATCACACTATTGAAGTGAGTTCAAATGCTAGCTTATTTTAAATATCCATAGGTCATCTAGTTTGACCTCCCCTTTTTATAGTTGATAAAACTGAGACACAAGGACGCAGAGTGATTTTCCTAAGGTCACACAGATTTGCAGTTAGTGGCAAAGTCGGGGTTTGAACAAGGGGCTTTCAACTCTAAGCCAACATTTCCTCCACAACTCCCTGCTGCCTCCAGCTGAGAATAGGTTCTGGCTTTGAATCCATTTTCATAAATGAGTAATTTTTTTTTTAGATGAAGGGTCAGAGATATCATTAGTAGCAAGTGTTCCATTTTAAATTTAAATGCATATAATTACTCATGGAGCTGTTTTTATCAGACATTCCCCTTCTACTTCTAGCCATTGGACAGGAGATAACATACATGGAGATGCCAGGCATGCATCCAGGCTTCCAGACACACAAGCTCTGGAGCATTCCCATCATGTAGGCTCTCTTGGCCTTCACCTCAGCCCATCTATGCACCAAGCCCTCTATGTAAAAATTGGTGAAAATTCTCAAGCTGGCATGAGCCACCAAGAAGGCATGTTTTGCAAAGGCTTCGACTTGCCTCCTAGATACAAATCAGGTTTGAATGCCCAAGCTTATCACCTGGTACAAAAAAAAATGCAGTCTGACACTGTATTTATTAGCAACCCCTTTCCCTTATGTTTAATTTATTGTTACATTTTTTAAATGTACAAACAGTTATACCAGTTTTATACACAAAACCACAGGTACCGTTTTGTATCTGTCAAAATTCCAGCAGCCTGTGGTGAGAACAAATTTAATAGACATCCTGGGCTGCCATCTAGTGGTTTTTCAGAGACACAGGGTTGTTTATTTTTCTGCAAATGAGGAAACAAAGGCTGCTCCATGCCACCCAAATTCTGGAACAGGCATTGATATACATTATTAAACAGATGCAGTTATGACACATGGGCTGTATTCCTTGGAATTGACTTATTTAACTTGTTTTCACACAGTGGCAGTTTAAATTCTAGCTCTCGACTGTCAAAGCTTTGGCCTTCTACTCCGGAGGCACCTGCTTTAAATCTAAAATGACATGACAAATGAAATTCCACGCAGAGCCTCTGTCTAAAGCTCCTATCTGGATTTAGTTTCTCTTGGATTTTTTGATCCTGGAAACAGGATGGAAGGCTGGGTCCTGAGTGTTTTAGGGAGGGATGGAAGAAAGGAGGGAAGGAAAGGGGGGTGAGGGAGGAAGGAAGGAAGGAAGGAAGGAAGGGAGGGAGGGAGGGAGGGAGGGAGGAAGTAAAAGGAAAGGAAGGAGGGAGGGGAAGAGAGAGAAGGAAAGAAAGTGAAAGAAAGAATGAAGGGAAAGAGAAAAAGAAAATTAACCAGCGTCAATTTTCAGAAGCCAGAAATTACCTAAAGAAAATATATTTCCCTATCTTGTCCTTCTTTCTATTTAATTAGAAAGAACTCCCATCTTTTTCCACATTCTTGCAACAATATCTCATCAATCCTGTCATTTGAAGTTACTGTGTACTTTAAAGAGAAAGCAAGTTACTTCAGAAATACTTGTGGTTTAAGTATAATCTTTCGGTGTCCAACTTAGCATATGGAAATGCTTGTTGCATTTGGTGTTTAAATTCAAAATAACGTTTTTAAATCCTCCTATTTTTTTCCTGCAATTCCAATAACATTCTTCTTTCTCTCCATCAATCAACAAATATTGCTATTCAAAGCACTGTCTAGGCACTGAGGGTATACCAAAAAAATAATCCCTGCACCAATGTCCTGGGTTCCTTTCTGCTTTACACAGGAATTCATTCATCCCTTCCTTGTTAATCGTTTCTTTCCTTCTACTTCTAAATGTGCCCATCTTTCCTGTGTTTTGTTTTTTAAGCCTAGAATTTACAGTGACTTTGTAAAGCATACTATATTATATTTAAATTCTTTAGCCTAGCATCTAAGGAACCCCTATTGCATTTTAGACTTCTAATGTTCTATTTTGTATTATAGTTATTTTTGTGTGTATGCTCAATCCCTATTTTAGTTTTTAATATTTTCATTTCTTTCCTACCTTTCCTAGATTTTAGACTCAATGTGAGGAGAAACTTTCTGCCCATTTGAGCTTTCCTACAATAGAACAGTTTCCCTTTAAAAGTGGATAATCCCACATTAGAAGTATTCGAGCATATCCTGAATGACCATTGTGGAGAAGTCTTGAATTAGGAAAGTGGTTGAACTAGAAGACCTTTGAAGTTCTTTCCAACTCTGATAGCCTATAGTTCTGTGGGTCTATAATGCTTAGTTTCATGAATGAGTGACCTACACCCATTCATTCTCCTTGCTCTCCATCTACTACCTCCCTCATTTTCAATGCTATTATCAATATCTGGGAGACAAAGTTATATAGTGAATAGAGACTATCTTTTGGACTCATGAATTTGGAACCAAATTTAAGTCTCCCCATTTGACACACAAATCTGTGTCAACCTGGGAAAATCAAGCTCTGAATGCTCTCCAGAGCTTCTTAAACCATGGATCATGACATAGGGGATCACAACCCATAGTTTAAGAAGTACTAAAGGAATCTAGAGTGGAGAAAGTTTAAGAAGCCCTGCTCTAGACCAAGGCTTCTTAAACCGTTTCCACATGGGACCCCTTTTCACATTTCGGCAGCACTCATTGGCATTGCATAACTTGAGGGCATGCTTTGTGTTCGGAACCAAGGCTAGAGATAAGTTGGTCCATGCAACATGGGCAAGTGCCACCAGAAACACCTTGGATTTATTATGCATTTGATTTTTAATTACTTTTTTTGTCTTTGCACCTTCTGAAACCTTTTACTATTGCCAGATTTTTCAAGACCTCATATGGGGTCCTGACAGTTAAAAGAAGCATTGAGTCTAGGCAACTCTCTATGACTGCAATTTGCAATCTGCACCCACTTGCTTGGTAGAAAATCCCTATATCAGTGAAATTATGGGCCTAATCCCTATCTCATTACTTTCTCTAGAGTTATGCCAAATCCCATGGTCTCAGTCTACTTGACTTTATTTTTTCATTGCATTTGATAGCTCTCATACACCATTTTATTGAAATTCTCTTCCCTTGACTTTCATGACCCTGTGCTCTTTTGTTTATCCCATTTCTCCTATTCTTTTCTTTCTAACTATCCCTGTATCTTCTCCTCACTAGCAGGATTTGTGGGCTCTACTAAGGCCCAGGCCTTCATCTTCTCATAATAGCAATGGTGGTGGCATGCCCTTATATGATTTCAACTAGAACACCAGTCCTGACCTCCCACCCTCTCTCCAGATCTATATCCCCAGATGACATCTCAATCTGACCTTATGTTCTAGCAACACCTACAATTCATGTAAAAACCTGAACACATTCTTTTCACCACAATCCTCCTTCCTTGCCCACAAGAGATGGTCTTTTCTGATTTCCCCATTATTGATAAGGAGAGCTCATTTTCCTGCATCCCTGCCTCTTCAACTTTAGGTTCAATCTTCATTTCTTTCTCCATTGCCCCCATCATCCCCTTCCCCACTAAGCCTTGCTAGTTCATTCTCTGTGATATCTCTCAGGTGTGTCTCTTCCCATACATTTCTATGGCTTCCATCCTAGTTCAGACCTTCATTATCTTACGCATCAGGTACCTCAAAAGCTTCCTGGGTGGTGTCCCTGCTTCTAATTTCTTCCCTACTCCAATTCATCTAGAAAACTGCTTGAATAATCTTCTTTAAACACCTTTTTTATTATGTCATTCACTTTCTATGAACCTAGAGTGGCTCCATATTGCCTGTCACATTATATTTAAATTCTTCAGGTCAGTGTCTAAAAACCTCCCACTGCACTTTGCGCTTATTTTATGTATTTATGATTTTCCATTTTGTATTATGGTTATGTATTTATGTTCCGTTCCCATTCGAGATGCTAATCTCCATGAGACACAGAGCAATGTCACATTTATTTTCCCCCTGCAGTTAGTGCACTGTTTCGCACAGTCATTCAGTTGTTTTCAATTCTTCATGACCCCATTTGGGGTTTTCTTGGCAAAGATACTGGAGTGATTTGCCATTTCCTTCTCCAACTCATTGTACAGATGAGGAAACTGAGGTAATCAGGGTTAAGTGACTTACACAGGGTCACACAACCAGTGTCTGAGGCCAGGCTTGAGTTCAGGAAGGTGAATCTTCCTGACTCCAGGCCCAGCACCCTACCCACTATGCCACCCTAGATGCCCCATTTCACACAGAGTAAATAATCAATATTTCTCAAATTGAATTGTTGAATTAAGACTCTCCACTCCTCTCACCTGGTTCCTCCTCAGCTCCAGGCATATTCTTCTTTTTGTTACTTTACGCACAGGGATTGATTTTTACATATTCTCATCTTTAGAATGACCTCGCTGCTCCATTCCAACAAAATGCATCCTTATTTTTTTAAACTCAACACCTCTTCCCCAGGAAGCATTTCAAATGATCTCACTTGGCTCTGCTTTATTCCTCCATCCTCGACTACTCCCTCAGCATTTCTGTACTCAACTTCATAAAATATTTGACTTGTAATGGAACCTGAGCAATACATAATTAAAATGACTGAGATAGACCCCAAAGAAAGGATATGATGCTACATCTGTTCTTTGCAGAGGAGAGGGGCTATGGATGGGAAACACTGCATATCCTATTGGAACGGAGGGACATGTTGATTAGCCTTGTTGAATAGCTTTTTTTCTCTTTCTTTCTAATTCTTTGTTATAAGTGATGGGTCTCTGGGTAGGTGAGAAGAGAGGGATACATTGGGAAATGAAGGTGATATCCAAAGAGGTATCAGTATAAATTAATTTCAAAAGAATACTGCCATTGAAAGAGTCCTCGAAACTCTTCTAGGTCGATCCTCTAATGCAGGAATCCTTTCTATAATACTCATTCCACATAGTCACCCAGCATGGCTTGAACTCTGCTGGTGACAAGGAGGCTACTATGAAGCCTGTACAATATAATTTTGTATTTACTGATATGTTGCTGTGGAGCAAAGTTCTTCTGTTGTTTGTTCAGCCCACCCATTGGTGGTAATCTCTCTGAAGGAAAGAGCTATATCTTCTGTTTCTGCAGTTTTCTATATCCATTGTAGTTGGGGGTTACTTCATTGGCAGTGTCACTTTGAGCTCCCTTCAGTTGATTTCTCCTTGTGGGCATGGATTTAGCAAGTGAAATTGTGTTAATGGAGTATGAAGATCTTCCTGAAGTTTTAAAAAAAAAAGCCTGGCGTGGTGGGGAGAGAACTAAATTTGGAGCCCAGAAGATCCAGGTTCAGATTCTGCCCGAAATACTTACTAGCTGTGTGACCCTAGGCAGCTCATGTGGCCTCCTACTCCCTCAGTTTCCTCATATATAAAGAGAGTTGACCTCTAACGTCCCAAATAGCTCTAAATCTATGATCCTATATAAATATTATAATAATGCTACCTGTAAAAGTATTCTTCAGGATCACCTGTACATAAAGGAATATTTAGCTCTTTTCCAAAATATTTTTTTTGATTAGCAAGGTCTCTCTGCGGGCCTGTTACTCTTAAATATCCTTGCCAAAGAAAGAATGCTACTGTATCTTAAATATGCAGATCACTGACATTTCATTGCTTCATGAATTTTGCATTGCATAATGACAAATGTTTAATTTTATAAACTGCTCCTATAATAGATCATTTTCGAGGAGAGACATAATCTGAAAATACAGTGCAAATAGCTATTGCTGAATTAGACAAATGCATCCTCAGAGTAAGAGATCTTTTCAGTAGTAAATGTTTTTCAGCATTGATGCTTTGGAAACCATGGAAATAGTCTCAACACCCAGTTGGATGGCTGAGTATGAAATGAGGTGGCCCATGGATACTTATCTCTTTCAGACTTATGTGTACCAATCTAAAAAGAAATATTAGAGATGGGAAAAACGCCACCAATCTACCTCCTTCCCAAGGACCAAATAACCTTGATGGGACTGATTTAATATTCTTTCTCTATAACCACAGAGACCTTGGTGGGTTGGGGGAGGAGGTCAGTGTTAGAGAGAATCTGGCAATTCAGAGACCACTTCCAGATGATGGAAAATCTTGATCTTGAAAAACACTGCAGGTTATGGGAGAATAATGTGGTTTTAAGTTATTATTGGAGAAGGATCTATGCTATTCTATTGGAATGAACATTGGCTTGGAAGTAAGGAGTCTCAAAGTTTCTAGCCCTAATTCCATAATTATTCCCTTACATGTTCTTATAGCACTCTCTTAACCTCTTTGTTTCTCAGTTTCTCTGTCTGTAAAATGAGAATTATATCCACTCTCCATTTAATATAATGGAAATGTCACCCCAATCATAGGATCTTAATAGTAATAGCAGCAGCAGTTATAGCTAGAATTTATTTAGCACCTACTATGTGCAGGCACTATACTAAGTAGTTTACCAATATATTTCATTGATCTTTATAACAACTCTGGGGAGTAAGTGCTATTATAACCCACATTTTATAGTTGAGGAAACTGAGGCAAACAGAGGTTAAGTTACTTGCTCGGTGTCACACAGATACTATGTGTCTGAGACTGAATTTGAACTCAAGTTTTCCTGACTCCAGGCCCAAAACTCCATCCACCACAAAGTGCATATCCACTACCTAGTTAGTAAGAAATTTAGAGCTGGAAGTGGCTTTAGAAACCATGTAGTCCAACAGCCCCCATCTCATTTTCCAGAGGGAGAAACTGAGTCCCAGACAGGCTGTGTACCCTGCTCAAAATAACCCAAGTATTAACATTTAGAGGAAAGACTGGAACCAAGGGCTGATAGCTCCAATCAATCAATAAGCATCAGTCAAATGCCCACTATGGATTAGTAGTAGAGAGCAGAAATACGAAGGAAAAAAATGTAACTTATTTGTACATCACAATGATCTGAAAGGTAGTATTATACTACAGATTTTATCCCTATTACAGATATAAGAAAACTGAAACCCAGAGAGGTAAAATAAAATTTGCCCAAATCCTTGAGTAGTAAGTAGTAGAACTAGAATTTGAACACAGGTTTCTTGATTTCAAATACAGAGTCCTTGAGTATAAAGGTCTTATAAATGGAATCCATAAAACAATAGAGTACATACAGAATTTATCCTGGAGATGGCATTGCATGAGTGAATCCAACAGAAGCAATAAACAGAGAATTAAAAACCTAAATTTCAGATAATTTGGTTATATGATATAGGTACCATTATGAGGTGAAAGAAAAAAAACATGAAGAATTCTATTCCACTTGGCCATCCCCAGACTTCATTATCCAAGTCTGACCCTATGAGTTTTCATCTTATAGTCCCTTCAAGTTATGTGTAGTGATTCAGTTGAATTGGCTTATCAGGGCAATACCTCAGATCATGCTCAGAGTTACCTAATTCCCAATTCAAGTTGACCACATGGGAACTTTAGGACCTGATTCTAGTCATCTAGTAATTGAGAGTGAAAGAAATTGATCATGGCAAACCTGGAGTGTTCAATTGAGCTTTGAAGATCGTGTGACAATGACAAAGAGGGCAAGATACCAACAGGTCATACCAAAAGCCAAAGTCCCTTCAGAACATGGTCACCACATAGCTGTAAGCAGACCCCAAAGTTCACACCTGGGGGGTCAAGAAAGAGGAAGCTTGTGCTAGGTCACAGACTGGACAGGTCAATTCAACCAAACTACCACATATGGAAAATACTAAAAGATAAACCATTAGCTCCTCTACATGACTTTATCCAAAGTTTGGAAAAGGCAGAAGTTTTAAAAATCATATGTAAGTGACAAAGCATAAATCTTAGGCACAAATATTTTCTTCTATTTATGACTTTTTCCTATTAACTTGAAGCAATTAGGGGGAGATAAGAAAAGAGATTGAGAAAAAAGGATTTGGGCTCTGGAAGCACCAACAATGCCAATGAATGATGAACATTGATGGTAGGCAAGAACTAGAGTAGGCAGAACTTCACCTTCTTGATAAATTCCAAGATTCCTCAGTCTTTCACAGACAGAGGCATTCTGTCAAAATGCACTCTGCCCTCAGTCTTAGCCCAGCACTCCTGTGGCTACAGAATTGGCAGCCTCTTCCAGCTGGCTGCGACTCAAGAAACAAGCAGAGAAGCCAAAGGATCACTGAGCTTTGAATTTGAAACAGAAATCTAAGCCAAAAAGTATAGCAGAAGTAGGGCCAGACAGATTTAAAAACCAAAGGCTGGCATTTTCCTCTTGCTGAACTTCCAGGCAGTAGAGAATTTATCACCTGCTCTGATATGACTATGCCCTTTTGCAATGAAAGAGAGATCACTGAGTTAAGCCTCCTTTAAGGGTCCTTCCAGCTCTACCATTCTGTGGTTTCCTCCCATGTCTTAGACTACACACAATAGTTTAAAGGAGATGATAAAAGAGTTAAGATTGATGGGCTTATTGACTAAATAGTTTATGTCAAGCTAATGTCACCATTGAAACCTTCAGGATTTCACCACACACACCCCCAGCTTCTGGTTTAAGGGCGCATAGTAAACTGTGTTATTTATCACACTATATTATTTATGTGCCTTTATCACTACTAAATACAGTATCTAAGCATAGCATGTACTAAAAAAATTTGCTTATTTAAATTCTTCTATCAAAATTCTTTCAAAAATGTCAAAGTGCTTCATCTGGTTCTGGTTTCAACTGTGTCTAGCTGTGAGACCCAGGACAGGTCACGCTGTGTCTCACTTTTCCCATCAAGAAGAATGGAGTTGACAATATTCAAGCTAAGAAAATAGTAGGGGCTCAATATATAATTATCAAAAAGTATAATGCTTGATCATGAAAGGAGTATGATTAGAAAGAAGATGATGTGTGAAATCACTTTGAGAAATAAGTTCTTGGTAGTGGTGCTCCTATTTTATTTGCTGAAATTGCTGCAGCGTATAAGGTGGAGGCATCCTCTCCTTGCTCCCTTGCCAAATTTTTATTAAGGAAATTGAATCACAAAGAACTTCTAGACCTTACGCCAGACATGCAGTAGAAGGAATGAAGGCTTCTAGTCTAGGGGCTTTGCACCACCTTGTGTGACTTCTCATTTTCCAGAAAATTATTCTCCTTCAATTTCTTGCTGAAAAATGAGTTTATGACTAGGATTGGGAGATGGGAAGTGAACTTCTATCCCTGCAATTTGGATTCAGTCAAAGAGCCCCACGTGAGGACCCAGAGGGTCACATGTGACCTCAAGGCTGCAGATTTCCCACCCCTATGTATATCATGGCAATCACAGGTTGGGGGCAATGATCCAGTTTTTGTGAGAGCTAGCCAGGCAGCATTGAGACAATATATTGATGACTTTCATTTGTGGAGCACTTTCAGATTTGTTTGCAAAGCACAATTTGTTTCCCTGAAAACAACATTGGGAGGGAAATAGTACAAACATTCTTTTCTCCATTTTGCGGATGGAGGACATTTAAAATCAGAGAAATTAAGTAACTTTGCTCAGTCACACAATGAGTAAATGTCAAAACTTGAACTCAAACTCAGGTCCTCCTAATTCCAAGACCAATTAACACTTATGTGGTGGCAGAGAATATTTCATTCTACTTTACAGATGAAGAACTTAAGCAGCTAACATGCCTGGTCCTAAAGTTACAGGAATTTTGAACCACTTCCTGAAAGCAGAGAAATGGTTTCCGGGGAATAGAAACACTTTCAGTAGAATGTAATATGTTCCTTGAAGGTAGGGATGATGATTTTGTTTTTGTCTTTGTAATCCCAGAAACTAGCACAAAATCTAGCATACAGAAGGCACATAATTAATGCTTTCTGAACAAAAGAATGAACAAGTGACTTGCTACACCCTTCCACTCCAGGAAAAAATAACCATTAAAAAAAAAGAAAGAATAAAAATCAGGACAGGTCCCCACTGAGATTCCTCAAGTCCATGAGATCATCTCATTCTGTTTCTTAATTTTCAGGTTCCTTTGTCCCATCTTCCTTTTTTTATCGACCTAAGCAGATGTGAACGTCAAAATAAAGGCATGCAGAATGGCGTATTCACTTTGTTGAGCATTCTGAATGCCTTGAATGCAACTTAATTTCACTAAAATAAGACAAAATCAGTTATTGAGATGTGTACGGCTCAAGGGAGATATGTTTTCTAGATCAAGGCAAAGTTCCCATGTCAATTTCCGATAATGGTTGAGGAAGCTGATGTAATTCACTAATTTTCCAATTAATGATGGGAAAAGGTCTCTAAACTAGAAGTTAAAAAGCCTGGTCTCTAGTTCTAGTTCTTTCACTCACTAGCTGTGTGATTTATGACAAGTCTTGGTTTCCTCACCAGCAATTTAGTGATAATACCTGTCCTTAACTCTGGAGGGCAGCTATAAATCTCAAATGAAATATCTGTGAGAGCTCTCTGCAAAGCATAATGCATCACACAAGCACAATGCAGTATCAACATACGGCCTCAGGGTCAACTTTGATGAGTCTGAAAGGTGACATTCCACGGCAGCTTAATATGTACATTAGAACTCAACTATTAAGATGATTTCATCATCCATAGTCAATTGTATATATTTTCATAAAATGCACCTGGTAGAGTAATCTATGCTAATAGCTGAAGAGTCATAAAATAGACCAATATTTTTCATTTCCATCCAAGCTTTCATAGTACATTGACTGATGTTCAGTTGTGAAGTCAATTCCAAAAGTTTTGAGTTTGAAATCCTTTTCAGGTGTAAGTTGCAAGGGTGTCAAAATTCTCAGACAATTTCAAGTTCGGTCCAAGCTGATTCAAACAATCTGTGAGAAGATACCTTGGAATGTAGGCTGGAGAGTGGCTTTTGGATGAAGTTTCTTTGGCCTGTACTTTGTGTCTTCACACTCAACATATTGCTGATCTCAGGGAAAACAGGAGAGGAGGATTCCTGGAACCCTCTGTGCTGGCTAAAGAAGACTGACCAATCACATCCCTCTATTCCACATAGTCCATTCCTCACCCTAGGCCAATAGGGAAGCCATAACTTGAAATTGTTGACATTGATGGTCAAAATTACCAGATTGTTTGAAGTTTCTGGTGGATAATGAATGCCAACAAACAAAACTGCAGCATAGGGTAGTCCCAGGTCAGTTCTTTAACCCTTAGAATGGAGACATGAGGATTAAAATGGAATATCCAAAAGAGAAGGGTCCACTCTGACCTTTAGTCATTACAGTGGACACAAATATAATGCATTAATCTTCCCAGAACATTTTGCATATGTGATTTGATCTGATCATCATCAACAACCCTCTAAGCTAGGTACTTTTGTTATTATTTACAGATGAAGAAGCTGAGGTTCAGAGAAGGCAACTAGGTGTGTTGCATCCAGTATGAACTGGCTTATCAGAATTAATTGTTAAATTTTCAGTGTTAAAATTCATATCCCAGAAATCAGCAAATGGTACAAATCTGGACTTGATTTATTGGATTGTTGATTGGCTCTAGATTTATGAAGGTCATGGAGAAAACATTAATGATGCAAGTTAAACTTCAAAGTGTATCATAAATTTTTTTTATGGAGAGCCAGTTGTTAGACATTTGTTAACACATCTTTAAAAGTAGTGACTTATCTATGGTCATTCAGCTAGTAAGCACGAAAGTCAAAATTCAAATGTAGGTCTTCTTGCTCCACATCTAGTACTCTTTCCATTATGTCACCCAGTCCCTATCACTTACAAAATGTTAACTCCTGGCACAGATGACCCCTAATATGGGGGATACTGTGTGGTGACTGATAGGGTCAAAGTATTTCTTTAGATGGGGCACACATCCTAGAAAATACTTGAATTAAAGGTGTATAAGTTGGCTTGGAGCTACTCCATATGGATCCAGAATGTTCCCTTCTCCTTGAGTATCTACCATAATTCTGGGGTTACCATGAAGAAATTATGAAGAAAAGGAGTGCCCCACAGTCTGTTGGTACCAATTGAGAATTGATTATATGGGCTACTCACAAAAGCATCGAGGTCCTCATAGGGAACCCCAGAATATGATCTAAGTGTGAGTCAACTCCTTATCTAGCATATAAGATCCAGACCAGAGCCTCTTAGACTCATAATCTTTAGTTAACCTTGGAACTCTGGAAAAATGATATTCCTTTCCTTTTCTGCAGTTGTGCTTTAAGAAGTGACTCTGTTTTAATTACAGACAAAATGACATTTCGGGGCATTTAACAAATGATATCTATAGCTCTCTACATCTATTCAAGGGAAGTTTCAAAGCATTTTAGGATCTTTCAGCATACAAGTGCTATGTAAATGTAGGTTATTATTCCAAGTTAATGAAATCCCCCTCAAGCAAAAACTGCTAAAATCCACAAAGTACAGATTACATATCACATACTTTTTTATTATTGAAGGAAAGGACAATTAATTTTCAAACACATAAACAATTTGCTTAGTCACAAAAACTAAGTTAACAAGTGGACATAGAAATGTAAAACTAATAGCTACCTAGACTTATCCTACAAAAGGGACTCGATTACAGAGAGATTCATATTACCACTACCACAATCACACACACACACTCACACACTAAATATATATACTTTTTCATTAAAGATAGTCATGATCCCTTAGGACAGCTATAAACTGTACATAGCCCAGAATTCTGTAAGTTCAAGCTCACCAGGAACATTATCTACTATGCTCCTGGGATCATAGAATTTGAGTTGAAGAGAGTTTAGAGATCTTCTAGCCCAATAGGTCTCAAACTGTCATCCAGGATCCCCTAGGGGTGCAAAAGACTCTTAGGGCATCAATGAGATCAAAATTCTTTTTTAAAAGAATAAGATACATTCATTTCTAATGTAGTGAACATAATAGATATAACCAACATAATCAAAAGTTCTTTTTGGGGGAAGGAATACCCTCAATAATTTTTTAGGGTATAAAGGGGTCCTGAGACCAAAAAATTTGAGATCTGTTGTTCTAGCCTAATTCTCTCATTTCCTATGTGGTGAAACTAAAGCCTAGAGAAATGAAATGTTTGCCCAAGGTCACACAGAGAATTCAAAGCAGAGGTATTGAAATGCAGTTCTGTAGCTTACATATAAATTTTTATGTTTGGAACTCATGGATGACGGGGCAAAGGGACATGTGTAAATACCATGATTTTAGTCAACAAATGTATTAACTTTTTCAAAGATACACTTGATTTTAGACTATATTGTGTTATTAATTATATTTTGTTATAAAATGTTACAAAATGTAGAACATACTGTGTTAAATATGTATATATATACACACATATACTTTTTTTCAATGACAACATGCTATAGAGGAAAGAACATGGAATTTAGATGATTTTAGTTAGTCAACAAACATGTATTAACCTTTCAAAAGGTATACTTGATTTTAGACTACATTGTGTTATGAATTATATTTTGTTATAAAATGTTACAAAATACAGATGGTGGACAGGGACATGGTGCTATAATGGTGTGTACACACATATTATTTTTCAAATGGTATACAGGAAACTATTTGGAATTTAGAGTCAGAAGACCCAAGTTTGAATCCGATCTCCGTCTTGTCAAGTCTCTGGATCTCAGTTTTTATTTCCTGATCTATAAAATGGAGGAGCTGAACCAGATGACTTCTAAGGTCTGATTCAACTACAAATCTCTGTCCCCTGAGGCTAACCTGATCATTGAGTGGAAAAAGTACTGAACTTTGAGTAAGGAGAGACCTAGGTTTCTTATCCTACTCCTAACAACTACTAGCTATGTGATCACAAGACCATCTCTATAAGCCTCGGTTTTTTCATCTGTAAAATGGGGATGATAATGTCTATAGTTGCTGATAGGAATTATGTGAATGAAATCAGGTAATATACATGACTTTGTAGACACAGAAACATCAAGAATGTCAGCTATTACTTCCCATTAAATTTGCTTCTAAGTTAAATTTTTTCTAATTTATATTAAAATTTGTCTGCATTCTCTATGCACGTAGCTGAGAAAAACAGCCTAGGAGTATGCTAGATGGCCAAGCCAGCCTATACAGCGGATAATCCACCTGTAGATAATAGGGAGATGATAGCATTTTTAAACCATAAACAGCGCAACAAAGAACTACAATTACACAGGTATAAATGGTGCATGATCATGTGACCCAAATTGAAGTAGTCTTTAAAGTTTTTGTGCCTTTCTCTAAATCCACTTTTAAAATGTACTCATCCGTGGTAATTTTTCTCACTCCGTTTTGAATGTCTCTATAATAACTGGAGATAGTTTAGTGGTCACCACATTAATCTGAGAATAAGGAATGAAAAGAATGATTCATTTCCTATTCAACAGTTCTAAATACAAATTAACAAAAAAGCCCCTCTAATCTTCCTTATGGATTTAGATGGTTCAGAAATATGCAGAGCACTTGAAAGCAATAAAAGAAATAACCTAAGAAAATTAAGCAAAATGAATTTGCAATTAGTTTGCAAAATTGCGATAAATGCATTTTGAAAGCAAAGAGTAAAATGTAACTTTGTTCAGTGTAATTTGAAATTGCCTTTTGTGCTTAATATAGTTCACTTATAATTAGATGAAGATTTTGTTCTGGCTTGAAACATTCAAAGTTCCATCTTGAGATTGCTATGTACTGTGTACACAGAACTTTTCAAGCAAGAAAGTCTACGGCTGCCGGCGCGTTTGCTTTGACAGCCTTTATCCAAGCTTTATAGAAATGAAGGAGTGAAAGAACACAGCTGGTTGGAACAATGGGGCATGTTCAACATTAGGCCAAACACTTTAGATATTGCAAAATATTGCAGGCTATATTTATAGCTCTGAGCAGGTTTTTGAAATTCATGCTGATACTGCCTTACTCTAGCTTATTGGACCAAATTGTCATTAAAATTATCTTTGAGGGTTTTAAAAACTGCTTTCAATGGCAAAGGCTGCTAGACTAACCCCTTAGTAATACCGACACAGTGATAACTTGGAGACCTTTCTGAAAGTACCTCAAGATGTCTTGGAATTTCATGTTTCTTCTAGCCCTATTTCATATTACCATTCTTTATGCTTAAGATAGCTACCATATTTTATATGGGCCATTTTTTTCCTTAAAAAAAGATAGATCCAGCTTTAACCAATGATCATTCCAGACTTGAAATTAAGTGTTATCTCACATCCTCAATGCCTACAAGAAAACAGAACCATCGTACAGGATGTCCACAAAAAAAGCTAAAACTTGACAAGGAAGGAAGAAAAAGGGGAAACTATCTAAAGAAATCAATGAGGATGGATAAGAAACTTATTAGTCAACTTAAATTTTTGAAAGATACATTTAGAAGATGAAAGCAAAGGCAGGAAATTAAGGATGAATACAGAAGAGTGGCACATTCCTATTGCAGCATTTATAAACTTCACAACCCATTTTATAGATGAGGAAATTGAGGCAGACATAGGTTAAATTATATGACAAGGGTCACAGAGCTTGAAAGTATCCAAGGCCAGATTTGAACTCGGGTCTATCCTGATCCCAGATCCAATGATCTGTCCATTGCTCCTAAGAAAAGGGTCAGATGTGCTAGAGATCTAAATGAGCTAAGACTCCTGATGGATGATAATGAAAATTAAAAGGGCATTTTTAGCTATGGAGTGCAAGTGGGGATGGTCGGAGGAAGATGAATAAAATGCCTGCTTTGGGCTAGAAGAGACACTGATAATAGACAAGAAGGGGAAAAAAACTATTCAACTCTCATGTTGCTTCTGTTTTTTCTACCAATAAGAATGAGCTGCAGATCTGGATGGACTGAACAAAAATGGTTGTCAGGCGTATTTGGTAAACCCAAGACTAAGTGAGGAGATGGCAAAGGTCATGTATCTACCTTCAATGAATACAAGTCACCAAATCTGTATAAGCCGAAAGAACTAATAGAATATTGTTGATTCATTACAAGTGATTTGAAAAATGATGAAGGAAGGAAGGAAGGAGGGAGGGAAGGAAGGAGGGAGGGGGGGAAGGAAACATTTTTTAAGTGCCTACTATTTGCTAGTACTATGGTAGGTGCTTTATAAATTTCATTTCATTTTATCCTCACAACAACCCTTTAAGGTAAGTCTTAATGTTATCTCTCATTTTACAGTTGAGGAAACTGAGGCAGAGGCTAAATAATTTGAGTTCACAAAACTAATAAGTATTTGAGGCTAGATTTGAACTCAGATCTTCCTGATCCCAGGTCCAACTCTCTGTGCACTAAATCACAGGAGCCACAGGAGTACAACTGATTCAAAAAAGCAGCTGTAATTCTGACCAAAAAAAAAATAAAATAAGACAATGTGGTCTTCAAACCACAGAATGGTGAGTTCAACTTCAATTCTTATCAAAATTATAGGAATGGTTTATGAACACGTAAAAAGGAAAGCAATGATCACTAACATTATGTATGACTTTTAAAAGATAAAGTCATGCTGAACTAACCTTGATTCTCAAAAGGTACTAGATTAGTAGATTAGGGGAATTCTATAGACATAGCATACCAAGGTTTCGGCAAAGTATTTGACACAGGCTCTCATACTCCCTTTGGGGACCAGATGGTAAAATAGGGGCAAGATTCCACTTCAATTAAATGGATTCAGAATTGAATTACAAGATTCAAAGAAATATTTTGGAAGGAAATCTCTAGTAGAGTGTCTGAGGGATCTGTTTTTGGTACTTGACTAATATTTTTATAAACTGTTTTGATAAAGATATACTTGGCATAACTGTGAAATTTTCCAAAGACACAAAGCTAAATGAGATAGTTAATGCTGAGATTGAAAGGAATCTTGACAGGCTAGAGCAATGGACTGAATCTAATAAGATGAAATTTAATAGAATTCAAAAAAAATTCAGAAGTGATGGTTAGATAATAGTTCATATTGAGGAAACAGAAGCAGTTCAGCAGACTATACAAAAATATCCTGGAGCCAGCTCATACGGCCTTGTGAGAATCAATTGTTAACAGTACAAATAAAAGCTTGATTTACTGTCTTGTTGATTGTCTAGACTTAAGAAAGTGACAGAAAAAATTTTGATCATGAAAATTAAACGTAAAAGTATGTCAGAAGCAGCTAGATGGCACAGTGGAAAGAGCACTGGGTGTGCAGTCAGGAAGACTTGAGTTCAAATCTAGCTTTAGACATTTAGCTGTGTGATCCTGGACTAGTCCTTGCCCTCTGTCTCAGTTTTCTGTAAGATAGGAATAAAAATATCACCTACCTCTCAGGATTGTTGTGAGGACCAGATGAGATTATATGTCACAGATAAGACAAATCTAGGTCTTCATGATTACATACGACGGATTTTTATTTTACTTGAAAAAGCAAATTTGGGGATGTTTAAGTGGTACAGTGGATAGAACTGAATTCAAATCTGACCTCACACACTTATTCGCTGTGTGACTTTGGGCAACTCACTTAAGTCCAAATGCCTCCAAAAAATAAAAATAAAAGCAAACACACACCAATAATTTACCCTCCAATGTATCAACTGCTTTGGATGGGTTGTCCTGCTTTGTTAGGATCTCTGAGACGAATAGAGAAGGGCAAACCCCGAAGCTAATGCTTTCCACAGAGAGTAATGTGCTTCTAGTTACCCAGAGTTTTTAAATATATAAACATCTGGGAGGGCACACACACACACACACACACACACACACACACACACACGCTGTGTTGACTTCAACTGCCAGCTGGATTCCGCAATAAGTGAGTTATCTCTGAGACAGCCAGGAAGCTAGCTCCAAAAGGGATTCAAGATTAACTGTTCCTTCAGATTCCATGAATAGGAAACTCAGGTTTTTAGCCTTGGTTCCAGTTCTGACTCACTGTGTGAGCTCAGGCAAGCTGTTTAACCTCATTTACTCCCATGAGTAATGACAACAAATGTTGCAGGGCTCAGTTGCCATTTACTCATGGATGACACAGCATGGTGGTATATCCACAAGGTGCTAGAAATAGACTGGTGGCAGCAGGCTCATAAAAGTTGTTGCCTATCCCTATCCTTCCCCAAAGTGTGTGAGGGAAACTCCCAGATAACTATACCCATTGCTGCCACTAAGGTAAATCAGGCCCCATGTTTTGAAGAAGCTCACACTTATGGCAGGAAGACAACTGAGCCAAGTTAAGGCTGGGAAAGATGGCTTTACTAGCCAGTGCTAAAAAGAAGTTCGTATACTTATAATTGACCCTCTTCTACCCAAGCTCACACCTGTCATCGAGCAAAATGGTGGAATTTTTCTCATCTTCTACACACAACCCTCAGGTTGACCATTTTCCACTTCTTTTCCTTTCCAGACTGTCCATTGATGTTCATTTATATTTGATCTCCTCTATAAAATATTAGAGGTGAAGGAAATAAAGAATAAACAATATGAGCTTCCAAGGCCCCAGATCTCTTCAGAAGTGACTGACTCTGATTCTTTAAAGATACTGGATGAACCTAGTTAGGAGGATTCGATAATGGATTCAGAAATGGAAGTTCTTCAGTAAAACTAGGTAGATTGCCATTTGAATTTTGTTTTGGAGTCCATGATTATTTCTAAAATTTCTTTAAATCTTCCACTAGGGTCTTATGTAGATAATAAATGCACTGTCTGCGGATTGATTTTTCTCCCCTCTTTTTATGATATTTAATGAAATCATTAGTTTAAAGTAAAATCTTAGTCTGAAACTACCTTTAAAAGCATCCTGATGAAAAGATATAAAAAACGGTTCTCAAAAGAAGAAATTCAAACAATCAATAACCATTTGAAGCAAGTAGTTTGGTATGTTGACTTGTATGGACTTCATCTTAGGACACTCCAACCTCCATCTAGATGTTCCCACCAACTCCTTAACCTCTCAATTCCTCAGCCTCCTTAAGGACTATGCATGACCTAGTTAGTCTTTGATTCCATCTCCACCGATCTTCTCCAGCAGATTGGAACCTCAGTCATCCCCATTATCCTCCCTCTTCCTCTGACTTTTCTCTTCCTCTTCCTCCTTTTCCATCATTTTTCCAGTCTCCTAATTTTATAATTTCATCATCATCCTTGACTATTCACTCTCCTTCAATCCACATAGCCAATCAGTTCCCATGTCTTTCCATTTCTACCTCCACAACATCCCTAGCAATTGGCCCCTTCTCTCTATTCATATAGCCAGTGACTTAATTCAAGCCCTCAAGATATTTCAATTGCATATAAATTGTTCTCCCTTCCCCAGTCTCTCTTAACTCCAGTCCAAAATGATTTTTCTTAAATGCAGATCGGACCATGGGTCTTCCCTACTCAATCAATTCTAGTGGCACTTTTGTCCTAGAATCAAATATAAACTCCCATTTTAGCTTTCAAATCTTTCACAACTGTCTCCAACCTGTCTTGTCAGCCTCATTGCATATTATGCCACTTCACACAATCTATGGTCCAGTCAAACCGGACTTCTCTCTGTTCCTCAAATGTACATCTCTATCTCCCATCTCTTTGCCTTTACACTGGTCATTCTCCATGCCTAGAGTATACCTCCTTCTTTCTGCCACCTCAGAATCCCTCTGTCTACCTTCAAGATACAGCTCAAGCACCGTCTCCTACATGAAGCCTTCCTGATTTCCTGCTCATTTTCTTCCCTCCCAGATAACCTTGTATTTGACTAAAGTAGTCAAGATAGATGTTTATTATTCTCTTCATATTTTGCCAATATTTACTTATGTAAGTGCCTGTGTTCTCCTTAAGAATAGATATTGTTCTTTTCTTTTTCTTTGTATTGCCAGCATCTAGAATGATATCTGGCCAGTAAAAGGCACTTGATAAATTCTAGTCATTGACTGAATGATAGAGAGCCAATTTCAGAGAGATATGAGGACTTGGGTCCAAGTCTTATCACTGACAAATTCCTACTTCATGACCCTGAGCAAGTCACAACCACTCAAGGTCCCAAACAACTCCCTAAAACTAGAAGCTTCAGAATAGGAAGGGATCTTTACTGGTAGAGAGAATTCCTCACGAGGAGTTCTTGACACTAATTAAATTATAGATTCCATTTAAACTGAATTTTGAAGGATACTTTGAAAGAATTTGAAGAATATTAAACCATTTGAAAGAATACTCCAAATTGTTGATAAAAGAAATGAAAATTGAAATAATTCTGAGTTTTCACTTCACATTCAACAAATACAAGAATCACTAATACGCTGTTAGAGAAACTATGAACTGGTCCAACCATTACGGAAAGAAATTTGGGATTATGCTAAGAAAAAGTCTAAAATATCCATATTCTCTGCTCTAGTGAACTCACTGACAGTCAGGTACCCTTAGGAGGTTTTTAAATACTAGAAAGGAACGTCCTATATATACCAAAATACTTGTTGCCGAACTTTCTTCTGTAGTAGCAAAGAACTGGAAACAAAGTAGGTGCCTGTGGATAGGGGAATAACTAAAAAAAATTTGGCACCTAAATGTAATGGAATATTACTGTAACCTCAGAAATGATCATTAAGAGCACAAAGGAACATGGAAAGACAGATTACTGTTGCAAAGAAAAGCTAGTAGTACCAGGAAAACAAAATACATATTGACACCAGCAACATAAATGAGACATACAACTAGAAACCAAATAGTTGTCTAGAAAAAAGAAACTGAAAGCATTCTAAATATAATGGCAAAACTTGACTGTGAAGGTGAGACAAAAACCCTCTCTTCATTGGAGAGCTAAAGGACTAATGGTGTGGAATGTTGTATATTGTATCAGGTTTGTATGTTGAATGGATTAGTTTTATACAATAGCTTGCTTTTTCTTTGTTCTCTGTGTGCTTCTGTTTCTGTCTCTCTGTCTCTGTCTCTATCTGCCTCAGTCTCTGTGTCTGCCTGCTGGTCTGCCTGCCTGTCTCTGTCTCTGTCTGTCTCTCTGTCACTCTCTGTCTGTCTCTGTCTGTCTCTGTCTCTCTCTCTCTCTTCCTTTATAAATTGTTATAAAAGTTGACACTTTGGGTAGGGGAGGAAGGACGGCAATGAAAGTGACACAAATACAAAAGATACCATAAAAATATACACATTTAACTTAAAAAGCAACTTTATTCCACCCACCATAAGATTATTTAAGTCCTTAGAGGTCCGATGTCCTATTTTATAGGTAAGGGAACTGAAAACCAAAGACATGGAATGATTTACCTAGAATTACACAGCTTGGAAGAATTTGGGTTCAAACTCAGGCCTTCTAACTTCAAATCTAGCCCTTCTTCAAAAATCAATTCAATAAACATGCATTAAGCACCTACTATATGGCAGATGCTGTGCTAAATGTTGGGGGTACAAAAAGAGAGTGCCTACCCTGAAGGAGCTTCCAATCAAAGCTTCTACCATGTCTTGCTGCCAGGCTTTCTACTGAGCTGCTAAACACTCTAAAAAATGAATGAAATGTGGTTGATACAAAGGGCTACCACATCCAGTAGAACAAACAGTTAAATGGGAATGATTTCTCCTCTGAACTTGGATTTCATTTCCAGTCAGTCCCACACAATTTAGTCCCTAATTATTCTCTAATTGTTTCCTATGTGTTATTTTTGTTTCCCCAACTAGATTGCAATAGCCCAAATTTCAATATTCCTTTATAGTTTACAGAGCACGTTTCCCAAAACAACTCCAAGTAGTACGGCTGCCATTTTTCTTATGAAGAAACTGAGCCTTCAAAAGCTAACTGACTTACATGTGGTTACATGATGAGTGACCAAGACTCAAACCCAGGCCTTCTAACTCTAGGAACAAACTCGTTCTACTCGATTACACTGCCATTTCAATAATTGATCCTCCCACGTTCTCCCCAGGACCTGATGAAATACTAGACATATATTAATTTCTCAATAATCCCATGAGGGTGTGTACTCATTTGCCTAATAGAATGATCTATTGATTAAATTAATATCTGTTCATGTTAAAATGAATAATTTTGCAATGAAATTAATAATTGCTATATTAGCATATATATGATGCTTTAAGGTTTGCAAAGCATATTATAAATATTATTTTTTATTCTCACAGTCATCCTTGAAGCTAAGTTTCGTTATTCCCATTTCCCAGGTAACAATGATATGAAAATAAGAATAACTAATATTTACATAGTGTTTACTGGGTTTCAGGCGCTGTGCTAAGCGCTTTACAATTATTGATCCTCACAAAAGCTTTAGAGATAGGTCCTATTATTCCCATTTTAAAAATAGATACTAATAACTAACATTTAAATAGAGCTTACTATGTGCCAAGCACTATACTAAGCACTTTACAATGATGAATTCATTCTATCCTCATAATAACTCTGAGAGGCGGTATTACTGTCTCCATAGGACAGATGAGGAAATGGAAACTGACAGAGGTTAAGTGACTTACCCAGGGTTAGTCAGTCGGCCAACACGAATTTATTAAGAGCATACTACGGGTACAGCTACCAAGTGTCTGAGACCAGATCTGAAATCAGGTCTTCCTGACTCCAGGTCCAGGGCTCTATAATTGATCTTTCCATATTCTCCCCAGGATCTGATAGAAAAATAAACACATAGTAGTTGCTCAGTAAATACATCCTGATTTAGAGATATTTATCACTCATCATGTTTATATATAACTTTATGGTTTCCAAAGTCATTTGCTTATATAGATAGATAGATAGATATACACACACATATATAGATACACACACGCATATATATGCACACATATATATACACATATATAGATATACATGCATATATATACTCACATATATAGATACACACATATATAGATATGCACACATATAGATACATACACACACACATACACATCTCCTCTGAATTAGGTAGTAAAAAAAGATTCTCATTCCCATTTTGCTGGTGAAGAAACTAAGGCTCTGAGAGATTAAATGACTTGCTGATGTTTTCACAGATAGCAAATGACAGAGCTGAGATGAAAACTGAGTTTTCTGAATCCAAAGTTCAGTGACATTTGCACCAGACTAAATATGGCATCCTTATAGTCAAGAAATATGTGGATGTGCTATAGCAAGTTTAAGCCCAGAGCATCTTGTTTATTTATTTCTATAATCTTTTTTTAATTGGATTTCAACAAAACAACAGATGTTGATATTTGAAAGCAAGTAGATGTATCAAATATATTTCTATTTGGGGCTAAGTTACTGGTAGATCTAGAGGGTTTATGAATTAACCCCCTTTCCCCCACCCCATTATCCCCACAACACCAGTGGGAGCTCTTGCAAGCAAGGAAGTTTTGATACAGATATGGAGTCAATTGGGGTTCACTTGGCCCCTAGTTGAACTACTCTGAAATGCAGTGAAGAGCCCCTTGGGCAAGATGGATATAAATGAATTTTTAAGGTATGGACCTCCTGAGACACCCCCTTCCCCCTCCAGAGAAGTCCTTGCCAACTGCTTCTTAATCTCTTTGCCAGCAGCTTTATTTGTTTTTACCTCTCTCAATGGTTCTTTATCTACCTTGAGAAATGCTTTTACCTGAGGATATTGAAATACATTTTTAGTTTGTTTGAACTTTTGTGTTCTGAGTGACCCATTGTACCATATGTGGAACAGGGACAAGGATAGTTTTAATATTCTGCTCTGAAAACTGGAGGAGAACAACGAAATCTACGAGAAAGATCAAGAAATTCTATTGCTTTTGGTTATTTGAAGAACTTTTGGACTGTTCTCTAAGGAAGCCTGTCAACAAAATTCAGTACTGGTTTGTATTTTTTTTGTTTTTTATGTCTAGAGTTGTATGATTTGGCCAAGTTTCCATGCCTCAGTTTCTTCATCTGGTACATGAGGGAGTCAAAGTAGATGGTCTCTGAGGCTCATTCAAGCTCCAGAATAGGGCTCTACTCTATATTTATTCACTCCAGAATGGAGGTCACCAAGCATTATCAGAATTTACTCACCAGTAATGTTGCTGTTCTGCCTAAGGATATCTTCTATCACTCCTTTACTGATTGAAGGAATAACTAAGTTGAATCATTTCCCTGTCTGATTTCAGAACTAAAGGTTCATTTCCTCTGTTTCTATTTATCTTTATACACATAGCATAGTCTTGTGGCACATCCTACAAATGATGAATCATGGCCTTTTTTCAAGAAGTAATGACAGTCTTGTTTCCCACAGAAATGGTTAAGCATCCTTTTCCCTAGAGCCATTACTAGAGTGAGGTAACTAGGGTTTTGCACAAGTTGCCAACATGGTTGGGGAGTGGGGGAAAACAGTCACCAGTCCTCCCACGGAAAGACATGATTTCTCTCTAAAGCAATCAGGAAATTGATGTTTTCATTAGGATCAAGGAGGAAAGTGGGCTCCAGGAAAGCATTTGGGAGTGGGAGCAGGGTAAGGGCCAACTCCTCTCCAAGAAAGAGGAGGAGGGGAAAGGTTTCCTATACTCCCTCTCCCCCACCACCACCTTAAATGTGAAACAAGTGGAAAAATTCTTCATTATTTTTCTGATTTTCACTAAATAATGATGTTCCTAACTGATATCTACCCTCCAACCCTGCCCCATAACCAGATCTTTCTAGAAATTTTCTCCATCCCAGAGCATTCAGGACACAATGAAAACATAGGCTCCAGGCTCAGTTACATATGACTAACCCAAGTATAGAAGACAACAAAGGCATCAAATGATTGATAAAGGGAGCTTTCCACAATATTTTAGGGTAGGTGGTGTTCATCTTCAACACCTTCCAATGTTACCCAAAAATGTTCCCTTTCCTCCTGACCCCTTCCTCCTCAGAAAAAAACCAAAAACTAAAAAAAGACCACTGTTCCTCTTTTCATTGCTCATTTTAGAACAGCCAATTTGTCCTAGGAGAGAAAGTGTGACATAATAGAAACAACTCAGAACCTGAGCTATGTCTATGATCCACATTATCTGTTTCCTACTCCTAATTTAGCCAACCCCTTCTACAGTCTCAAGAAACAACATTTATTTCAGGAATATTCATGTTACATGTAGTAGGAAACCAGAAAAGTCTTAATTACTCAAAGGAATGGGGTTTTTTTAAATAGCATTAAGGTCAACGTGACTAATACATGAGCACACTATCCCTGCCACTATTCTTTATCAGAAAAGAATTGCTACACCACCTTACCCATTCCCCACTCCTTAGATGCCCTTTTCTCATCTATCTGTTAACCGCATTGATTTTATGGTAGTCACGACTTTTAAGGTAGTTATTTCTTTGCCAAAGAGAAATTACTTAGTACCTGACAACATCACCAAAACTCAGAACTCCCTTTGATGTGTTAATGTCAAAATGGGATTTTCAAGGAGAAATGAAAATGGTACCAAATATATAGGCCTAATTTTTACACTAAGAGTGTGAGACTGAATCACCAGAGTGAAAATGAGCACAAAGGGGGAGAATGTCCAGTTGACCCCTCTTGATTGCTCAGGTACCAGCAAATAATGAGAAGTCATGGAAATGTTGTTTTTTTATACTGAGAAGCTGTGGAAATGTTTTTTGACTTGAAGGATTAACTGCCAATAAGAGGAGTTCTTAAATTATCACTGGTTTGTTCCTTATGTGAAATTTTTTTTCAACACCAGTTTCCAAGACAGTACTTGACAGAGGTAGAATTCAAAGGTGTGGAGTGGAAGCCTTTGTCCTGGATATTTGGGTTACTCCTATGGAAAATGGAGAGGTATATGGTAGGTATGAGTAAACAACACATTACTGATGTAGAATTGTGCTATTCTTATCAGAAAGATGTAGTGCCAGAAAAGTAGATGGGTCAGCCACATAGAGAAAGTACTGAATAACTGATGAATAGTCCACATGCTCCAATAATGCCTATGCAATCACATGAGATCTGAAGGAACATCCCCAACATATTGAGTGGGGCACCTCTGGAAGACTTACAAGAAGTTGTGAATAAAAATGACACAATATAAAAAAGCATTGATGAGTTGATATTGACACCATCAGAGGAAGCATTCACATTGATGAAATCAGAGACTTATTGATTATCAGGATCCATGGATTTAGTTATCATATCTATGCAGCTGCCTCATTGGTCTATATACCCAGTTACAATATATCTCCTGAGCTCCAGTCCTCTATCACCCCCTGCCAATTGGATATTTTCACCTGAATATTCCATATACACCACTAGCTTAACACATCCAATATAAAACTCATCATCTTTCCTGAAAACCTCCCCTTTCTCTTAATTTCCCTGTTACTGATATAATCACCACCATATTTCCAGTCATCCAGTTTCAAAATCTGTTAGCTTCAACTCCTCATTCTTCTTTGATCCACATATCCATTCAATTGCTGAGTTTCACACGACCTATTTCAATATCTCTCATATCTCACATTCATCTCTTCTTCTCTACTCACATAGCCACTACCCTAACATCACCTCTCTTAGAGACTATTGCAATAGCATAACAGCTTGTCTTCTTGTATCAAGTCTCTCTCTTTCCCAATCTACCCTCATGCAGCTTCCTAGTTGATATTCCTAAAGTAAAAGTCTAACCAGGTCACCTTCATGCTTAATAAGCTCCAGGGGCTCTTTATTGCTTGTAGGATCAAACACATACTTTTCTGCTATTTAAAGACCTTCACAACCTCATTCCAATATACTTTTCCAGCTTCATGCACCCTTCCCTGCATTCTATGGTAAAGTAAAATGGCTTCCTTGTCATTTCTTACTCCATCTCTTGTCTTATTATTTTTCCACAGGCTGTCTCCTGTGACTGAAATTTATTCCCTACTCACCCCCATTTCTTAGAATCATCAGCTTTCCTTAAAGCTGAACTCAACTGCTTTCTCTTACATTATGCCTCTCCTTCTTCTCTTTGCTGCTAGAGCCTCTCCCATGATATTATCTTGTATTTTTTGTCTATATTTTGTATCTATATATTTACATGTTGGTTCTTTGATCAAATGAAAGCTCACCGAAGACATGGACAATTTTATTTTTGTCTTTGTGTCTCAGCACCTAGAACAGTTCCTTAAATATAGTAGGTGCCTAATCAACACTCACAGATAGAGGATGTAAGTAAGTATTCATATTATAATCCTAGAAGTCTACGGCAAAAATTAATTGTAATCCAGAGCCATTGATAGATAACAGGTTCAAGCCTCTAAAGAATGTATATAAGAACTGAAGCTCTAATAATTCTTAGCATTCGAAGGTATTATATAAACTTATAAGTCTACATAAAATAAATATGAGGTAATTCAGCTAGGGTGATCAGGAAAAGTCAACAATAACAACACATAGGAAGTCACATTTAAACTAAGTTGCTTTTTTAAAAAAAAGGCATAAAAGCTATTATTTAGAATATTTATGCCCAGGAAAGAGGTATAAGAACAAGAGATAACAAACAACCCAGAGATATTGAAATAACAAGAGATGGTTCCTCTGTGAAGGAGCTATGGAATCTCATGAACACGAATTGTTTCATATTATGAAGCATGGAAAGGCCTGCATTTGGTGGGAGGAATGCCCATAGTAATTAAATAAGAATCCACAAAAACATGAGATTATGTTTATGTCCAAAGTCAATATATGAACATAACTGAAAAAGTACTGACCTCTGAATTGGAAAACTTGACTTCCACTCTTAACTTTTACTGTATGACCTTAAAAAAATCAATTAACTTCTCTGAATTTCATCTATAAGATAGAGGGTTTGGACTCAAAGACCCCTCTTTCTTTATTATATAACTAAGCTTAGGAACTGTCTCTTGTCCTCAACAACCTTATGATATGATTGGAAAGAGAGAGATCATGTATGTAAACAGATAAGAATCAATCACTTGACCTCAGTTTCTCCATGTGTAAAATGAAGGACTTTGAATGAATGAAGAATTGTTGAATGAATACAAAAGACTTTATTAAGCACTTACTATGTACTAATTTCTGGGAATATGAGAGCCTCTGCTCTCAAAGAGCTCAAATTCCAAGAGGGAAGGCAACATATTTAACATCATTTCTACTGATAAAATCCTTTCTGTTTCTGTTAAAACATTTTATAATGCCAAGAGTTTTATTTTCTGGATCTTCAGTTGCTCTATGAAAATCTCCAAATTTTCTTCTCTTTCTATCAATCAGTAATTCCATAATTTAATATAGGGCAGCATCGGATTAGTGCCCAATAAATTATTTAGAGAATGTGTGATATAAGATTTCTGAAAGGGAGAGATCACATCCTACAAGGGTTATCAGGAAAAACTACTAGCTTTGAATTGGGCCTTGGAAGATTTCTAGTATTTGGATAAGTGGAGAGAAGTAGGAAGGCAAGGAAAAGAGATAAAAAACACAATATGAGTGAAACCTCTAATCCAGAAAGAGCAAGATACATTCAGAGAATGATGATGAGGCCAGTTCATCTGGAGCAGAGGGTGTGTGTTCAAGCCTCAGTTCTCTGTTCAGGGAGATGAGACGCCTGCTTAAGTGGCCCAAGAGAAAGATAGCCTTCATGCAATTTTCCTTTTCAGTGCATCATATCAAACGACTTGTTTACTGGGCTGAAAGAAAAGAACTGAAAGATAAATTGAAGATAAGGAATGCTTTGTACCCATCTTTTTTTTTTGTCTGCTGATGGAGGAGAGTAGTCCACAAAAAGGTATGAGAGCAATTACCAGGGCAGGAGTGAGGTTTCAAGTTTAAATTACTCTGGTAGCAGTTTTGTCAAAGAGGTTTTAGCTGACCACAATGAGGCATATGACAGACAGATAGACAGACAACAAAGTAAGATATAACTTAAGAGAGCTCTTTGACATGAAACGTACCGTTTTAGCGACAATATGTCAAAGCCCATGATTTTGTGAATGTGAGAAGTACAGGTATTGGGACTTCCAACCATCAACACCTTATACAGTGTTGGAACATTGCCCAAGGCTCAGAAAGGCTGTAATTTGTCTGTGGTTTCACGGTGTCAAATAATGGAATTCAAAACCAGGTCTTCCTAACGCTAAACCTAGCCCCTCCATCCACTACATCATGCTGTCTCTTGGCCATATTAGGTAGGTTGAGGAAACAGTAGGGAATGTGTTTCTTTTTCTTTGTACTAATGCTTATCTTCATATTCTTGAAGCATAAAGCTAGAAGCTTTGGGGCAAGAAGGAACACAATCCAGAATCTAAGTGATCTGTGCTATTATCAACATACATAATCCTTCCAATAACAAAGATCTCAACCTATCCATGCCTTCCCATCTTGTGCAAAACTTGACCATATCTTCCCATAAGTCAGTCACAGGGCTCTATGCAATGTGATCAGGGTCTTCCTTAAATTCTTCCAACATTTCAAGGATACCAGTACAGCATGCTGGCTATACCTTTGTTATCCCTTACTCTCAACCCATGTCTAACCCAACTTATTTTGATGATATACTTCTTTAATAATGACCTTTGGTTTTATTAATATTGAGCTTGTAATTTACATGAAACCTACCCCTTTTATTCTTTACCATTGGTTGGTCAGTGGACTAGACAATCACATTTCTTCAATACTATGTCCACTCGTTGGCCATTGGACTAGGAATTCACAGACTAATGACAGCTAACTTAATGTTTACATGTGGTCTTAAATCTTTGTGAATCTAAGCACTTTCTGTCTCATTTCCACAACTCTTCCACTATCACTGAAGAAGCAGAGATTGATAAATATCTTGTTTTGTGGGTTGCTATGAATTGAGCACATACTAAAAAGAGAGAGAAGTAGAAACAGATTGAGATAAAACAAGAAATAGAGACCAATTTGAGTTGCTTCCCTTGAAAGTACTGAATTCAGAAAACTGGGAAAGAGTTTTTACAACTGGTATCTGTGATAAAGGCATCATTTCTAAAACAGATGGAGAACTGAGTCATATTTACAAGAATACAGGTCATTTCCAACTAATCAATGGTCAAAGGATATGAATAGGCAATTTTCAGAAGAAATTAAAGCTATCTAGAGTGATATGAAAAAAACGCTCTAAATCACTATAGATTACAAAGATGCAAATCAAAACAACTCTTGAGATAGTATATCACACCTATCAGATTGAGTAACATGACAAAACAGGAAATGATAAATGTTGGAGAAGATGTGGAAGAGTTGAAACACTAATTCATTGTTGGTGGAACTGTGAGCTGATCCAACAATTCTGGAGAGGAGTTTGGAACTATGCCCACAGGGCTATGAAAATGTGCATGCCCTTTGACCCAGAAATACTGCTTCTATGGCTGTATCCCAAAGAGATCATAAAAATGGTAAAAGGATCCATATATACAAAAATATTTATAGGAGCTCTTTTTGTGGTGGTCAAGAACTGGAAATTGAGGGGATGCTCATCAACTGGGGAATAGCTGAACAAGTTATAGTACATGCATGCAATGGAATACTATTGTGCTATAAGAAATGATGAACAGGAAGATTTCAGAAACACCTGGAAAGACTTATATGAACAGATGCTAAGTGAAGTGAGCAAAAGCAGGAGAACATTATACGCAGTAACAGCCACAATATGTGAGAACTGTTTTGACAGATACAGCCCTTCCAGCAATGCAAGGACCTAATCATTTCCAAAGGACTCATAATGAAAAACACCATCACATTCAGAGGAATAACCATGGAGTTGGAATGGAGATTGAAGCAGGCTATTTTCTATTTTGTTATGTTTTGTTTTATTTTGTTTTTCTCATAGTTTCTCCCATTCGCTTTAATTCTTCTATGCAACATGACTAATATGAAACTGAGTTTAATAGAAATATACATGTAGAACCCATATAACTGCATGTCATCTTGGGGAAGGAGGGGGAGAAAACTTGGAACTTATGGAAGTGATTGTTGAAAACTGAAAACAAATAAATTAATAAATTTGGAGAAAAAAGTGCTGAATACAGTTCTGATAAAACTAGAGCATACTTTCTAAAGGCAGCCAACCATTCCCTGAAATGCTTCACTGACATATTTGAGGGCTATGAGGCACCATCTATGGAATGCTGTGCTTTGTCTCAATTCCTACAAAGATTTTATGTGAATTATTCATGCTTTGCAATGTCACTGAAAAGCACAGATCTAGCTAAAGCATCTTTTGTAAACTTATCTTCCAACAGAATACAATTTTCTTTGGCCACGTAATTGACACTTCTTGGACTGAGTCATGGAGTTTTAAAGTTGAAAAGTAATTCTAAGTTAATTCTAGCCCAACAACATTGTTTATGGTAAGGAAATGAGAGACCAGACACTTTTAAGTATTTTGACCCTACCCTAGTCCAGGCCCTCAACACCTCATGTTTGGAATATTACAATAACATCCTGAGTTTTCCCCCAGTTTGCAATTTGTCCTCTACTCAATTGACAAAATATTCCTTGTAAAATATAGCTAGCTACGTCACCTTTCTATTTAAGATGCTTCAGGAGCTCCCTACTGCCTCTGGGATAAAACGCCTTAGCTTAACATTTAAAGCCTTTGAGAATCTGGCTCTACTGTAGGATTTATTTCATTCTTAAGTCTATGTCCTACCTTTGTGACTTTGTATAGTTGCCCCCTATTTCTAAAATGTAGCCTTTCCTTTCTCTATTAGAATCTCCAATCCCTGGACTCCCTTTTACAAAAAAAAAAAAAAAAACCCTTCCTTGTCCCCTTTAGTACTGCTCACTTCCTCTCCAAATGATGATGTATTTATATTTCTGTTCATACGCTGATCTGACTAGTAAACTTCAGATTCCCTGAGGTCAGAGACTATTTTTTTTCTTTATCTTGTCTTTTATGCCAAAAGTCCTTATTAGAGCCATCTAGTAGCTTATTTTTAAAAGCAACTTGGATACAAAGAAGCAAGCCAGCTTTGAAAGTAACACGTTGAATTTATTCCATATATTTTTAAAGCCAACTGTAATAGAGTTTTGTGATTTCACATGCAACCTTTTTTGGGGGATTCTACTTTGTATATGAAATATTCTCCTTTTTAGTACCTATTTAATTCAGAATAAAAAATTATAGTTGGCTGAATTGGTTTACATTATCCAAAGTCACAAAAGAATTCATCGTTACTCCAGGAAAAAATAGATCAGAGATTTTATAATAATTTTTTTAAATGCATTGACCTTAAGTTAAGAGCATAAACTAATTAGACTCATTCATGTGCCCATGAACGTCAGATCCAATATGGCCTCATTTCTAAACTCGAATTCTTACTTCACATTTTCATTTAGGCACAGGGTGAAATGTCTCTTTATGGAAATCTTGACTCACTTGCTGCCTGCCATCGTGGGCGTACTAAAAGATATGAAAGTTATAAAAAGATATTAAATATGACTATAATATAGTTCTAATTGTTTCCATCCTCCAAAGACTGTGATCACCACTTATTTCATTGGCTGTCAGGGAAATCTCAAGTGGTTGGAGTTGCATACTTAGTAGAGAAAAGAGATAAAAAGAAATTGAAAGAAAAGGGGTCTGTAGAAATGAACTCTCCCTCATGACCTTTCTTTGTATTACTTTGCATGCATTTTGTGTTTGAAAGCAATGTGGCAGAATAGAGAAATGGACTCAGACAGGAAATTCTGGGTTCGCATCCTATCACTGACATATGTTGTGACTGAGTGACCCTGGGCAAGTCATTGAGCCCCTCCATGACCACTCTGCCCTCTAAATTACAGAAAAATATAATCTACAGTTAGAAGTTCCTCACCAGAAATTCCTTATACTAAGGAAATTATAGATTTGAACCAAAATAAGTGTGTGTGTGTGTGTGTGTGTGTGTGTGTGTATTGCCTGAGTACAAAGACTTTTGTTTTTGTCTATCTCCATGACTTAGCACAGAGTCACTGTACATAGCAGGTACTTAATAAATATTCATTAAATTGCATTGAAACCCAGAGCCAGCAATTCAGTGATGATAAGGGCACTGGCCAAGTTAGACAAAGCTAAGGTTAATCAGTATCCCATATATTCGTAATCTCTGCTTCCCTACATCCAAAGTGCTCTTGAAAATTTCCCCTTGAGTACTTTACTTCATGGCAGCATGTCTTGTTTCATGATGCTCTTCAGGGAACTTTATATGTTAGACTTTCCAAAATCAAGAAGTGAAGGGTCACTTAGTCATTAGGTTAGTGGATAAACATACAGGGGTGGAATTTGGTGGAGAATGGGCTGGGACTGCACTTAGGAGAGGGCTGACAGCTGAGGTGCAAGTCAGGGCTATCAGCTCTCTCCAAATTTCATAATTATTAATCTGCATAAATGTAATAATTTGTGCTTGAGTTTAATCATTCATCAATGTGTTTGCATTCATCATTTGTAGCTTGTTTATACATTTTGAATTTCTGCCTCTTCCTTGCAAGGCAGCTGGAAGCCAAGATTTTCCAAAACCCTTAAGTACCCCCATACTGTGTTTGGACAGCATCTCCTGCAACTCTAAGAAGGCAGAGGAGTTCTGTTTGGGCTGGAGAGGAAGTGAGTGTTTTTTCTTTCTTTCTGTTTCCCAATATTTATTTCCCAAGTTGTTCTGGCTGAAGATTAAACACCCAGGGGCATCTGACTAAATTCTAGGGGCATGCTTTCTATTTTGACATCAATGAATCTCTTTTATTTTTTGGCTAATAATCTTTTACCTTCACAATGTCCCGTTAAAAACGACTTGATATTTGAGGAAGTGGTGAGATATGGTGGAAGGTGGCTTTGGAATCAGGGGACCTGGGTTTGTAGTCTCAATTTTACTATTTCTTACCTACTGTATAGATCTAAAGCTGAAAACTAAAGATATTATCTAGTCTAACCTCCTTATTTTATAATTGGGGAAACTAAGACCCAGGGAGAAGAAATGATTGTCCAAGGTCAAATGGGTAATAAATATTCTAGGCAGTATTTGAACCTTGTGTGATCAATCACAAGCATTCATTCATTCATTCATTCAATAAGCATGTTAAGCATCTGTTAAATGGGAGACACTGTGCTATGATAGAGATGCAAAGACAAACTAGTGCTTGCCTCAAAGACCTTCCATACTTTTAGGGGAAAGCAGATAAACACAGATAAGTTGAAATGGAAGGTGTGCCAAGTAAATACATAAAAAGTAGATGCATTACTGGTTGAGATCAGGAAAGGCCCTGGATAGGAGATAGCACTTGAGTTCAACTTTGAAGGGAGCTAGAAGAATGGGACAGAGCAGAGGAGGAGGGAACCTATGTGAGGGAGGAAGATATGATACCCTATACTGGGAAGAGAAAAACCAGTTTGGCTAGAAGAAAGAGAAAAAGAGACATGTAAAATCCATTTGGAAAAATACAGTATTATTATTTCCTCATCTATAAAATGTATAACTTCATAAACATACTCCACTGTTATTTAAGCAAAAAAGATGAGAGTCCTTCCCCTGTTGTAGCTTCAAAGCTTTGTTGAACTACAAGGAAATTTACAATGGAGAATCCTCAATCAACCAATATCCTTGGTTCTCCTGAATGAGCTCATCATTTCAGACAGTTCAGGAATGTTCAGTTTTCCACGGTAATACTTCTGAGGCTTTGGAATGATTCTGTTAGTGGTGGCTATGAAGAACTTTGTAAACTAGAATGATTAATGACCAGAAGTCCTTATTGTCTGATCAAGTTTCTAATGGAGACTTCTCTTGAGTAGAAGTTTTCCCTATGTTGAACTTCCCTAGGAAAATATACAATTTTATTTTCTTCAAAATCTATTCTGCCTCTTTTTTTACTTTGGGTAAGAATGAAAAAACATGTTTCTCCTCCCCATTCTTGAGAAAGAAACAAAGAGGTTTGCTATTATCTACACACAACTAACTACCAAGAGTGAATTCACCTTAAAAAAAATTCAAGTAGGCCCAAATCAAAGGTTTGTATACAAAACAACCTGTTGTTTGATTTTTGTCAACTTTCCATTTTTCAACCAATTTCTGCAATACTGAGTTAAGTGCATTTACTCATCTCCTTCAAAATAGTTGAAAGAGAGACTCCATACACTTAAGTTGTCCTGTGGCTTTCTTGTCCAGTTGTGAAGACAAAGAATTTAAGCCAGAAGACATGGCTTCTTTCAGGTGCCTGGTCATCATGAAACAATACAGCAGCACAAATGTGTAATCACTCCTCTGCTCATGAATGAGTCTGCTGAGATTGGTAGTGACCCCTAATGAAGCACTGATCCCTCGGAAACAGATATGAAGAGGTAGTAATAGCTAGAGAACAGAAGACTATACCAGTAGTTGTCACTTAACATATTTTGGGTTCTCTGAAATAGTTTCCAACTCATTAAACATACTAGATCCAAGTTAAGACCAGCCACCCCTGGCTCACTTCAGGAAGGCTTTCCAATCATTAGTCCCCCAGCTAATATAGAGAACACTATTGTTCAGGATTCTTTCAGACTCCAAGCTTCAAATTATCTCTCCTCTATGTTACTCCCCTTCTTCAAATCATTGTTAACCTTCATTGTCTTGTATCTTTCCCATCCGTATCTTCTATATGTTTTCCTATCATATGCTAAGGAGGGATCAGAACTTCACAGTAGAAGTTCTATGGAAATCAAAAACAGGCGAGAACCAGAAAAGAGATTTATTTTTTATCAATTGGGGAAAAACAAGTGGAAGACATGGAATTTGCATAGCTCTCCAAAGAACATCAAGGAAATATTTTGTTGTAGGACAACAGATGTGTGAGATGACCTGGGTCATGTTTTACTCAAATTTTCAAATGTTATCTGTGATCTCATAAATTTGGATGCTCCCCCCTCAAGATCTGCACATTCTGTGGAACTCTTGTCCATTATATCCCAAAAGTTCAAAGTAGAGGGTCTTCCCAACATGCTGGAAGCCATCTTCACTTTCTTCTGACATGGCAAAGATTAATGGAGCAAGAAGAACATCCCCTCACTACATAACCATGGTGTCTACCATATATTTTCTTATGATATAAATAAAAGTACTTATAAACTATGATATATATAAATAAAAATCAGAAACTATTGTCACAAAATAGAGGAGCAAGCATTCATAGGATAAAGCAAGGAGATTATCCTGGGAAGGAGTCAGAATGTCAGTGAAGTAGACAAGAGTGGGTAAATGTGGGGCCACAAAAACAATAATTAAGAACTTCATTTTTATTGGGGGTTGGTTTTTGTTATTGGTTTTGGGTTTTGTTTGTTTGTTTTAGCAGAGTCCCACAAGCAGTATGTGGGAGCTTGATGACATTACCCAAGAGGTGCTTAATGAAAATTATTTTCACAATAGAATTTAGGATAAATTTTGATGGAGAAAGAATAAAGGTGAGGATGTTGCTAAAGACATTGTACCACCCTCAAATGAAGACTGAGAACTATGCTATTAAAATGTAATTCGTAATTACAATGTTTATAACACATCTTGGGTTTTACTTCACCTTCAATCTCCATGCATTTGCACTGGCTCTCCTCCCTCCAGGCTGGAGTGTTGCCCCTCCTGACCTCTGCCTCTAATATTCCCTGGCTTCCAAGGAGTACTCAACTCAAAATCCACCTTTTCTTTCCTTCAATGTGTACCCCCAGCTTCTGCTGTCCTCTACATACCTCTGTAGATTACTTTCCATCTACTCCGTGTATACCTTGACTCTACTTAGTGATTTTCATGTTTTCTTCCCCTTCCAAATGTAAGTTCCTTGAGGGCAGAGATTGTTTTTGCTTTTTTTTTTTGGTATCTCCAATTAGTAGAGTACCTGGTACACAGTAAGCGTTTCATAATTGCCTGTTGACTGACTGACTCTACATCTTTTGTCATCTAACAGCTGCTTTATAAAAATTAACAGACTCTCTTTCACTCAGGGCCTAATAGTGAGTTAGGTACTTAAAGTAAAAAGTAAAATCAATTTGAGACAGGGGTCATTTTTATGAAAACAGGAAGGAGAATATTTCAGATTAAAGACTTCTAAGGGCTGGACAAGAGCTAGTCCTCTCCTTTCTATAGTACCAAATCTAACCCAGTGGCACCAATGTAGGGAAGAGGAATGAAGAAATCTGTTTACTTAGCTTAGAATGTTTCTCTGAAACATGTCTAGACTGAAGGATGCCTTTTAAAGCAGGCCAAGACTCCTAGACTCCAAACTAATACAGTAGACAGTTTGTCATTAACAATATTCAGCATCCCTTTTGTGTCCTTTTCCCCCATTGATGACACCTTTTTCTCCCCTGACACTTTTCTGTGTATCTAGTCACTACATGCTATCTACCTTTCCTATGAAAACTATCCTCAAGAAATGATCTTGTATAATCACTTATACTAAGTGATCTTGAAATGATCACTTATACTAAAGTACACTTGACTGACTATAGTTCAAAGTATTAACATCTCTAAGCTATTTGCATTTAACAGTAGGTCAAAGTCATAAGTCACAAAAAAACCAAAAAATTTAGGAGGTAGGAGGTTAAGAGACTTGGGATATCAAAACTTCTGAAGTCACAGCCATTGTCTTTACATAGCAATTCAGAAAGCAATGAGAAGAGATTAGCCAGCTTGCCTATAGCTAGATGATGAAGACCACATGAGAGAATTAATTATAAATTAATAGATAAATAGTAGAATTAGGAGATTTGGTACAGAGAGAACTGTCCCATGACCTCTGAAGTCATAAGTATTGCCTCTATATTACAATTCAGAAAGAGAAAAGGAAAGGTTGCCCCCTTTTTCCAAAGCTACACAAAAGTTGTTTTTTTTTTTTAATTTAGTTTTAGTTTCTTCTTTTCCTAGGGAAACTTCCTACCCCAGCACAGGTCATCAAAGATAGGGGTTGTAAGCCGTAAAACCTGGGCATGTGGTCACTTTTAATTGAGAAGGGGCATTAACTTTACCAGCTCACTTAGGGATCATTTCAACTCCATCTTACTACTAAGGTTCACTGATACCTGATTTCCTGAAAGAGCATTTACTCATCTCCTTCAATAAAAGAGTTAATGTTGCTTCCCAGAGAAATCTGAGCAAGAGACCAGCCACCTGCAAGTCAGACTCACCACTGTTATGTGCAATCCTGCCTGGGTGGTCTCCGTAAGCAGATTTCCTGGTACTCAGAGGAGCTCTCAGAGAAAAGACAGGCTTAGAATTGAACCACCCATTTAATGGATTTTCACTTTCCCCCCTCATGGCCTCAGATGGATGTAGTGGGAACAGGAGAAGCGAACCAGTGAATATCAATCTACAAAGCTGTCAGAGCATGGAGGCTCGAGCTAAGGCACACGAACTTAGCTATTGTGGGGGAAGAAAAGAGTTTGCTGTATTTTTTAAAAGCAATTTATCCATAGACCATTGTAGGCTTTTGGCAAACTCAGTAACAAGCATGCTCCTTACTGTTCTCTCTGACTGGGACAGTGAACGTTACATAATAGGATTACCCATTTAAAGAGAAAGATAGGAAATTGATCATTGTGGGCAAAGATGTAAGTATCACCAGTAAACAAAAGTATCTTGCAGCTAACAAGGAATACTAAGGAATTTATATTGGCAAGTGAGTTTGAACAGCTATGTCTCCTCTCCCCCCCTACCCCTCGCCCCCACCCCTGTTGGCATTTTGAACAATATCAGATGCTATTGCCAACGTTGGATTAATTGAGGTGGGGGAGAGGATTGGAAGTGTAGAGAGAGGGAGGCTGTGATGAGTGAGACTCACTCACTTTCCCTGTTTCTTCTCTGGTTTCTTTATTATGTGTCAAAGCTGCTTGTGACATCAGAGTTAGTGATGTGCGCAGGATGCAAAGGAAAATGTGATGGGAACACGAAGATGACAGATCCAAAGTGAATTAAAACTTTAAAATTGGAAACTAAACTTAAATGAGTGGGCATGATAACAGCAGCTACATTTATATGATATTTTAAGGTTTGCAAAACATGTTACATACTTTATCTCCTTTCATCCACACAATGTGCCTTAGAATGGATGATATCCTTAGTCCTATTTGACAGATGAGGAAACAGGCTCAGAAAGGGCAAATGACTTTTCTAGGGTCATACAACTAGTAAAAGTATGAGATGGGATTCAAACTAAGATTTCCCTGACTCAAAATTCAGTACCTCATCCATGCACGTGTATGTACCATGTATGTTTATATACATATATTCAGCAGACACATACGTGATATATATGATATTCAACTAGAATATGCCAATTTGTCTCTTAATCAGTAAGTTGAGAAACATTCATTAAACACTTTCTATGATCCATGCACTATGATAAATCTTGAGGATAAGGGAAAGGGAATAAGGAAAAATCAGGAGAGACAACAAACCTCCTTATGTCAGCTTCCCCATCACCACCCCAAAAATTCTACTGCATGACCCATTTAAGAAAAATCCTGACTAGCACTGAAGTTGCTTTGAGAGGGAGATGGTGATGTAAAAATAATATGTAGAAATTTTGTATTAAATGGGCTCCAATGGCACTGGCTGAAGTTTCAGTCAGCAGTAGGACAGGGAGTCATCCATTGTTTTCCCCTCCTATCAGTAAAGAGGGCAAGAATTATGTCTTTCAGCACCTAGCAGGGCATAATTCATACAGTGGATGTCCAACAAGTTTGTCTATCGTTATGCTAATTGACAGTTCAGTCAGTCAATGATGGGTTATAGAGGAGTAATGGCAGATTCTAGGTTCCTCCTCCACCCCCATCGTCCTCTGATTAAGCATCGGTCACAGAAAGCAAATCTGAGGATAAGAAAAGTCCACTACTGCCTCCTCAATGCTGCAGCAACATTGACATTAATCAATCCACAGACTGTTGCTATCTAGCATTTCCCTAGCCATTTCCAGACTCTAGATCCATGCATCCTTAAATGGAGCAATGCTCAAATGGCCCTTGGTCACTTTTACATTATGGTAAAAATTATCCTTTCCCATATAGAGATAAATACTCTGAGCAGCCAACCTGACCTATCTGCAGTTTTTTTCCTTGACCAACCCTCGACACCCAAGCCTAGAGCTTTCCCTTATTTACGCACCTGTGAGCAGTTCAGAGCTATGTGTGTGCATTTTCCATTTTGTTCCATTATATCTTTTTCTAAAGACTTCATTAGGATACCTAGACTAGCTATACCCCATTTAATATGTATACTGCCCCCTCCCTACTTTAGTAATTCATTTTCAAATGAGCTTGCCTCACAATCAACCAAGTAATCAACAAGCATTTATTAAGCACCTACTCTGTGCCAGGAGAAGGAAAATGCTGGCCAAGGAAATGGCAAACTACTCTTGTATCTTTGCCAAGAAAACCCTCAATGGGGAGGAAGAGTCAGACATTACCAAAAAGACTGAACAACAACAAATATGCCAAGATATACAAAGACATAAATGAAATAATCCTTGCCCTCAGGAAGAACTGAGGGCAAGGATATAGTCTAACACTGGAGACAACAAGATACATAGACATAGATACTGATATATATATATATCCATATGTATGTATTATATGTATATACATATAATATGTATATACATATAATACATAAATTAAAATTTTGAAATAAGGGGAGGGAGGGCACTAGCAACTGGGGGAAATCAGGAAATATTTCATGTAAAGGTTTCATTTGAGTACAATTTTGAGGGAAAGAAAGAATTCTAAGAAGTAGGGATGGGGTGGGAGTGAATCCCAGGCATGGGGGACAACCAGTGCAAAACTGGAGTGCAGTGTGTTAAGAAAAGCAAAGAAAAGCAACTTAGTTAAAAAGTAGAGTGAGGGAAGGGGAATAATATATCAACAATATTAGAAGGGGCAGGAAGGTTGTAAAGGACTTTGAAACTTAAACAGAGCAGTTCATATTTGATCTTTGGCAGCTGTATGAAATAAAAATTAGAGAAAGGAGAAGTTTGAGGAAAGGACACTAATGAGAAAGTCATTGCATGCTAACCTAGTACCTTAATTTCATTAACAAGGTGGATTAACTAAGTGGAGAATCATCATTTATACAACAACATCTGTTAGGTAGTTATATTGTTGATTGGAGAATTGTATTCAAATAGCACTTTTACCAGAGTTCAAATTGAAGAGCTGACTACTGGAAATCTCTTCCAGCCCTATCTTCCCACCATCCCCATCCCTCAACTACTTTCCTTTCTGTTCCTCATAGTCTAGAACAGTGACTTGCACACAATAGGTACTTAATGATGATCAATTGAATGAATGATACCATAGTATAATGGAAAGAGCCTTAATCAGATTCAAGAGACCAAATATTGCACCAACAGCAAGAGGGAAGGAGAGAGTTTCAAGTACATATAATATATGAAGTCTACCCATAATGTGGGAAAAGTTGGGGTGGGGGGAGGATAAGATGAGTGGTGCATTGAAGGAAGACATATCTTGTGTGCAAACACACAGCTTGGCCCCTCAACAATCCTTTACAAATGTTCTAAGCAACTTCCGCATTTTTACTTCCAATGGTATGATCAGTACTCAGGAAAGATATGATCAGTAATGTACCTGTATAATTCTTTTGGAACATCATCTCCACTTCAATCCAAAAAACATTTATTAAGTATCTACAATATTTCAGACACTCTGCTAAACACTGGGAATACAAAAAATAAAAAGATGGTCCCTATTCTCAAAGAGCTTAGAGTATAAGGAAGAAGAAGACAATTCACAAAAGGAAACAGGAAATTAAGAGGTACCAGAGGGTATCCAGAGTAGGGGCATCTTGTTCCATGGGGTTGAAACCAGACAAAGGAGTAGATACAAAGTGGAGTACACTGAGAATCCAGTTTCTGACCTCTACAAAGAAAGTCTTTGGAAGGAATTTGGTAATTTGCCCTCCCATCAAAGGGGAGAAGAGATTGAGGGAGCTATTGTCAATCAAAGCTTGAGTTACTAACATGATGTTTAGAACAGAAGTGAAATTTATCCTGGGAGGGATATTGTATGCAATTAGACATTTTTAATGATGAATATTCTATGGAATTCAAATCAAGAAACTTTGAAGTACTTACTGTGTACCAGGCAGTGTGTTAAACAGCAGGGATACAGGCAACTTTGAATTCCCCCCTACTCCTACCAAGGAGCTTATCATTTACAAAATATACATGTACACAGTTAAGTTCCTATGAAATATGTACAAGGTAAATAGAAAGACATTGATTGGAATGAAGGTGGGAAAAGCACAGGGGAAATCCGGAAAGACTTTGGTAGGGAGGAATTTGAGTTGAGCATGGGAGAGAGCTAGGAATTTCAAAAGATGAGGGAGCAGAAAATTCCAAATATGGAAAATAGTCTCTGGTGAGAGGAGAGGTGGGATGTTGATGATAGTGGTGATAGTGGTGGTGGTGGAATCCAGGGCACAGTGGTAGCACTTTTAAAATTAACTTTAGTGGTCTTAATTACTGATTATGATATGCAATTTTTTCTTTTTTTCTAGGAGAGACCTTGGATGTGGGGAGGAAGGGGAAGGAAAATTGAGAAGAGAACCTGATTAATCTCTGATTCATCCTGATCTTGATTTTAAATTCCTGGGGAAATGGCTCCCACTGACTCTTGGGGCACACAGCTAAAAGACCAGATCTTTTAGGAGTTTCCTGAGAAAGAGAAGTCAGTGGAAAATACAACTCCCTATTCAAGACTGCAAAGGAACCTTTCACATTCAGGCAAACTCACGCTCTCCTACACTGGTTTGTCAAGTTCCTTATTTAAATATCTCATTATCTGGAGACAATTTTGTACTTACTGTCATGAAGGCTTATGAAACCTATAAACCTGTCGTGCCTGAACAGGTACTGTTTAAGCCAGTGAGTGTTAAAAAGGAAAGGTAAAGGTGAAGAATGCCACCTCTGTGAAGATGCAGAGTGGGAAAGTAGACAGCCCTCAGAGCCTAACCCCTTTTCTCAGGATTGTTTGTTTAGGTTCCTCAGACAATGCATGTAGCCTAAAGAAAGAGGAGGAAAAATTGTAAGTCTTCATGTATAATTTTTGTTGTTATATCCAAACTGATAGTTGAGGGCTAGGAGCTGAAACAATATTTTATAGAAGTATCATGTTGAAGTTTTTGCAGGTTTCAAAATATTTAAATATGTAAATTTCAATGGAGAGATGTTCAGATTTTTTGATAGTCTAATGATTTTAAGCATCTCATTTCTAGTCACACACTGACAAAAGATGCTCAGATTGCAGTGTGAGATGGTTTCTATGGTTACCGTTGTTTCCTAGCATTTTAGTGACATCTTTTGTGAGCATTGGCTGCTTCACTTATTTGTCACTAATGTATGTGTAGAACTATAGTTAATAGCCTTGGGCGGACAAAATTTTTTTTTTCTGAATGGCTGTATTGTTTTTTAGCAGCATTTTTCAATAAGGTGACAATGCATTAGAATACTAATGGTATGTATGGTATTTTCAGATGTCAAGTTTTCAATAAAATGATAATGAAAATTTTGCATTTCATTTAATAGTTAAATATTCATGAATTTTCACAGCATGATGAAGTGAGTGAAAAATAAAGAAACTGTATAATGTATAATACTAAACATCATAAATTAAGTTTCTTTTCATAGAAGCTATTCAAGAGTATTTAATATATGGTTCTTCATAGATTCAGACCAATCTGTGCTAAATTAAAGGCATCAAAAAAGGAAATTTGTTTAACTCAATTTAACATATTTTAACACAGCATGTTTACAATGCAACTATATAAAGGAAAAATGACACATTACAAACAATATAGATTATATAAAAATTATGATGACTAAGTGGGGGATGTAATTGTCACACACAAGAATTTTGAAGAAAATAAATGTGAAATATTTATTTTCAGGGGAGCTGCACAAGGTATCGGGTATAAGTAATAGGATGAAATTAAGCAATAGAAATTGGCCATCTAAAAATAGTACCCAATGGTTGAATCTCTCAAACACTGGACTGGCTGCAGCAGAACTGGGGTATTAAACCCCATTCTTCACTATGACTTGCTCTCTCTCAACCCATAATTCTGATCTCATAGCAAAATATTTGAGGGGGGGCACAATCTTCCATCTAAACACTAGATACTTAAGAAAGGTTAATTCCTACTCAAAGATAATGTATTGGTTTGATATATAGTCTTCTACTTAACCTCTGCTACCTACCAGGGAGTTTAATGGTGCTGAAAATGAAATTAGGGTACCAGTAAGTGATTAACATACAAGATTCTACTCCAAGGAGCATTATGATGTGGAAAGGTTTCAAAGAAGCCCTCAAAAGTCATCTGCATAGAGCCACCATTTTGATCCTGCATGAATGGTCTCTCCCAATAAGCAAAGGACCCTACCATCACTCAGATATCTAGAAGGGACTGCTGTCCACCAGATTTCACGTATTGCAGTTATCACTATGTGTCCTGTCTAGTGTTAAATATGTAAAAAATAGCACTAGATTATAAGATTATTTTGATCTATTCTACTCCAAGGACAGCATGGCATAATGCCTAGAGGCTTCAGTCAGGAAGCTTTAGGTTCAAATTCTGCTTTTAACATACGCTTGCTATATGATGCTGGAAAAGACACTAAGTTGTTTAACTTTTCAATGTCCCTTAGGTAACTCTCTAAAATGATAAACTGCAGAGAAGATGACAATTTATATTGGTAGAGGGAGTTTCTTCACTGGGATTTCTCAATTCCAATGAATTTGCAGGGATAGTTTTTAAAAAACGGAAAGGATAAGAGAGATTCAGAGTATATGGTGGCTGATTCTGTTTTGATATGCTCTAGGGTTTGGGACATTTTTGTCTTTGTATCATTTAGTCTACATTTAGATATAATAATAGCCAAGTATCTACTGCCAACATGCCCCAAATTATAAAGATTTAAGAAACAGGGATGTGATGCCCAGTGAAAAGCAACTTGAAAATATTAGTGCACCTGTACTAGTAATTGGTTTGTCAAAAAACATATTTTTTCTGCCTCTAGTTTATGTTCTATTTAGCATACATATATACATATATATGCAGTAATACAAATATGCATGTATACTTAGGGAAGAAGATTAATTCTTGGGAGAATGATTTTTTTTACATTCGAGTTAAACTGCAAATTTTTGTTACTTGACTAATTTTAAAATCTCCTTGTTTATGCTAAATGGATGATGACTTTATGCACCAGGGAATCTCATGAAAATAATCTGTTCTTGATGAAATGAAAAAAAAGAAAGGCATCACCTTAGCATTATTCTTTTTTAAAATGGCCTTTTCCTGGGATTAGGACTTAAGGTTTTTAAGCAGGTTATAAACTCGTGTGAGTTATAATCCCAATGTGGCACATAACTCAAGAAAGCAAATGCAATCGGGTTGAATTGTATATCGTGTTCCACTTTATGGAGGTAATATTCCCCACTGGATACTGAATATTGGTAAAGTTAATTCAATTTAGAAAATTTTTGCTAAGCATTTACTTTAGAGAGTACACTATACTAGGCACTAGGAGAGATGCTGAATTCAGATAAAATAATTCTTGCCCTTTTGGAGCTTGTAGTCTGAGGAAGATAGGACACATATTTAAAAATGCAATACCTGAAATCTCAGTCAGTTTCTTTTCGGGGACAACAAACCTCACATTTCTCCAAATACAGACAAAAATTTTCTCCAGAGGAAGGTGGTTTTCCAGTTGTACATGAATACTTGGTACATCACAGTATTCTTTCCCATCAATGTTATGACCTTCCCATGGTGGAATGCAATGTTGCATCTCCTTTAAACTCACATGATCTTCTTCCACAAAGATTCATTCTGTTAAGCATCCCAAGGTCAGATGATATTGAAGGAATTCGATTTTCAAATAAGTAGCATGGCATATTAAGTAGAGAGCCAATCTCTGAGTCAGGAGAACGTGGGTTCAAGTCTTGGGTCCAATAACATACTTGCTGTGTTTCGCTGAGAGAATCACTTCATCTCATAATCAGTGTTCTCCAGTGATTCTTTAACACTAAATTTCATAGATGGTGTTAATTTGTATTGGCAAAGGGGGTCTCTTCACTGGAAATTTCCTATACTAATGCCATCACAAGTTCAGTAGGAAAGAAAAAAGAATCCACAGTAGAATAGAGGTCGTGAATATCAGAACCTGGTAGTTTATAAATTCTATACTGTTCACATATGACCCAAAATAAAGGAATCATATATACATATATATATATATATATATACATGTATATATATATATATATATACACACATATATATGTACACATATACACCCTTATATATGGCATACATTTGCAAATATGTTGGATATATATATATAGTGACCTTAAGAATTTAGTTTAGTTTGATCATTTAAGAATTTAAGAAAAGGGACAGAGATATTTAAAAATTTAGATAGATGAAGAATGGTATGGAGTGGTGCAATCAAATCTGGGATGCTTGTGTTCCATTCGAGGTGTCATATTTTTTAAAGAGGTATATTAACAAAGTGAAGTACGAACTCGAATAAGGAGTCTTGAAACCTCACTAAATAATTGTTGCTGAAAGAAGTAGGCATATTCTATCTAAAAGATACCTGGTTGAGAGAGAAGATAAGAAATTAGACTTATTCCATATGATTCTAACAATAATAGCTAGCATTTTATATGGCACTTATATAGATTTGCAATGTGCTTCACATATGTTGCCACATTGGATTCCCCACAACAATCCTGGTACTATTATACCCATTTTTCAGATAAGGAAAAAGAGGTTAAGTGACTTGTTCAGGGTAATGAAACTAGCATATGAGGCTGATTCAAACTCAGGTCTTCCTGACTTCAAGTTCAACTTCTCTATGCACTGTGCCCCAAAGCTACCTAGAGAAATGAACTATAATCACTGAACTAAGGTAGAAGTCATACTGAGGCAAATTTTGACTAAATATGAAGAAGATCCTTATAATAGAGCTGTTTAAAAAAATAATTTTTTTAAGGGAATGAATTCCTGTTTTTTAAGGGAATGAGTTCCTCTTCAATGAAGAGAGGCTGAATGTTTTAAATGGTATTCCTATTTTGGATGGAAAATAGGATTAGATGATCTTTAAAGTCCCTTCCAACTTTTGAGAGTCTAAAGTTTCATCACTGAAACAAATTATCTTTTCTTTCTTCCTTCCTTTCTTTTTTAAAATGGGTCCCTATTTCACTTAGGCTGAAAGTACAGCAGCCACATATGGACTGAAACATGCCACTTATCAGCACAGATCTGATTTACTCTGCTTCAGACCTGGGACAGTTCAATTCTCCTTTGGCAGTCTCCTTTGAAGTCTTTCATTCCAAAAGACTCACCATATTGATTCCAGACAGTGTGGTCATCCAATTGTCTTTTAACTCACTACAACTCACAAGTTTGAAGCTCAAGTGATCCACCAACTTCCCTGGCAAAAGCTTATACATATGAGCCATCAGGGAAGTTTTCTTTCATTTTACAGGTGGTTTTGAATTTGGGAAAAGGAAAATTTGGGGAAAATAAAAAACAATGTGAAATTGTTTTAAATTACTTTAAAAGAGTAATGAAGTACAATATTCCTTTATCTGTGATTTTAAAGGAAAGGGCAAATTGATGTAATGGAAAGCAGTGAAATAACCAGATGGAAAGACACCATGACTCTAACTTATTAGGTAACTGTGGGCATGTCATTTAACTACTCGGGACCTCAATGTCCTCATCTGCAAAACAGAAGATTGGGCTAGCTGATAAATAAATGCCCTTTGAACTCTAAAACCTTAGAATTTTATGATGTTAGAGGAATAAAGAAGAATGCACAGGATTAGTCTCTTACTATTTAAATGATAGCAAAGGGATATGTAGAATTTTAGATCCTGAAGGGGTTTCACATGTCATTAATAAATTAATCAAACCAATTAGCCAACATGCACTTACTAAGCATTTGCTATATTCCAGAAGTGGTGGTGTGCACCAGTGAATACAGTGAATTTTGGAAAAGGGCACTAGCAGATAGGAGTTTGGGGAATGCATTTTAAAGGAGTAGGGGACTTGGATCCTGACAGATCCAGGTTGGAATTCAACTTCTTATATTTGCTAGCAGAGTGACCATGGGCAAGTAACTTAATCTCTCTCAATTTCAATTTCGTCATTCACAAAATGATGACCACTCCCATAGTGGTCTCGCTCCAACAAACATTCAGTAAGCACTTACTTTGTGTTTTCTTGTTATTATTTAGTCATTTCAGTTATGTCTGACTCGACCTCATTTCATGCTTTTCTTGGCAATGCTATTAGAGTGATTTGGCATTTTTTTCTCCAGTCCATTTTACAAATGAAGAAACAGAGGCAAACAGCGTTAAGTGGCTTACCCAGGGTTATACAACTAGTAAATGTCTGAGGCTGGATTTGAATTCATGAAGATGAGTTTTACTGATTCCAAGTCCAGGGCTATATCCACTGTGCAACCTAGTTGTTCTACTTTGCATTAAGTGCTTACTATGTACCAGGCTTACATGGCCCCAAAGGTCCCAGATATGTCCCCATCATCTAGTCCACTCTCTGATTTTACACATGTGGACACTGAGGCACAGAGAGATTGAGCAATTTGTCTAAAACCATGCAACTAATGTGAATAGACCTATAAAATATTAGGACCTTTATTTAAGAAACTATGTCTCTATTACTGGACGTGTGTGTGTGCATGTTTATGTGATAGAAAAGTTTTTGATTAAATGCCTTATTTGAAGGATCATGCCATCAAAAAAAAGCCCTTTGCTAATTTTTAGCTAAACTCTTCTAGTCTAAAACTTGGGCATAAAATAATTACATCACATCTCCATCCACTTGAGAGCCTCAGAAAACCTAATGAAGCCATTTGAGATCAGCACTTATAGCAGGGCTATATTCCTCTTCAGAATACATCAGGGCCTTGTACTAGCATAAGTGAAGGGGACATTATCAAGGCAAATTGTAGCTAATGCATTCTCCCTTATGCATTTTTAGGCTGATGACCAGTCCCATTAAATTTCACCCCAAATGGATTGGGAATGCTGCTCAACAGGAAAAAGAAGACATGTTCTTCCTACAAAAGTACAGTCAATACAAAAACCCATAATGTCAGTCACTCCAACATTCCCCTCCACCATAGACCCATGATGTTTCTTGTTATGATCTGCCTTGGGAAAATAGGGACTGGCCACCCTAACCTCAGGGACTCCAACAAAGAAAATTGTTATCACTGTCATTAACAGACAATAAGGTTGGCCTTTGGTTCCCATGTTTTGCCCCCTTCATCCCAAAGCTACTCTGGTTTCAAAGAGTCTCATTTCTCTTTTTAAATCTAGGGATGGGGGCGGAGCCAAGATGGCGGAGTAGAAAGACTCACCTATGCTAGGTCCGAACCCACAGCCCATAGATTTCCTGTAAAAAGAACTCCTGACAAATTCTGGAGCAGTGGAAGCCGCGCAGCAACACAGTGAAGGAGATTTC
>CM053774.1:29486702-29538637 GCA_028658325.1 Potorous gilbertii | reverse complement strand
ATGAGGGTAGATACTGTCTATATTTTGGATTTGAATCCATTAGGTCATGAGCGCCTTGAGCTCAGGGATTGTCTTTTACTTCTTGTTATATCCCTAGCATTTAGTGCCTGGTACATAGAAAGCACTTAATATGATTTATAGTTATTCCACCCTTCCCATGAACCATGTCTCTGGGTTCTGGATCTCCCAATGCCGTGGATGCCAAGCATCAAGTATCAGTGGACAGAGCATCTCAGAACCTAGCCCTGAGCCATCCTCCCTACTCCTTCAAAATCTACCTCTAAGGGCTTTGAGACATCACGGTTAGGTGAAGGGCTAACCAAGGGGGCTGACTTGGTTTGGGATTAGCCTTGAAAGTCATCATATGACTCATGAAAGGGGTAGGATAGCACATGTTTATGAAAGGCTAGTTGTCCATTGTTTGATTTACACAGCCATACATTTCAGAGATCTAGTAGAGTGAGGAATCTTAGAAAATTCAGGAACACAACAAGCAAGCAAAAGTTTCACAGTTTATGACCGCATATATGTTATATGTATATAGATAATGTAGGGGCAGCTAGGTGGTCTGGAATCAGGAGGACCTGTCCTCAGACACTTGACACTCACTAGTTGTGTGACCTTGGGCAAGTTACTTAGTTCCAATTGCCTCAGCTCCCCCTGAAACACAAACAGAATACAGCAGGATTATAACTTTCCTAGTTCTGAATACTGTACCTCTCTTAGGAAAGGGATAGGAACTGGAATAAAATTTCACTGACAGACTGAAATCCTAGATAAGTCCCTCTACCCTAGGTAGCTAGTTAACATAGCAAATAGACCACCAGTTCTAGAACCAGAAAGATCTGACTTCAAATCCAACTTCAGACATTTATTCAGACTTGGCAAGTTGCTTAAACTACTGTCTGCCTCAGTTTTCCCATCTGTAAAACTGATATACTAATAATACCTAACTCCCCAGGGTTATTGGGAACATCAAAGGAGTAATATTTTTCGGGCGCTTTGCAAATCTTAAAGCATTATACAAATGCTAATTAACATGATAAGTATTACCAATAAGAAGTATTTTTTTCTAGCCTAACTTTCTCTATAACTTATAATACTAAAATATCTTCCTAAAACACAACTTGCCTGAGGTCACACAGCCAGTATATTTCAGATGTGGAACCTGAATCTTGGTCTCACCAGTTTCAAGGCCAGCCTTCTATTCACTGGGCAAATTAATCTCACATTAATGTATTTTGTTTGTGCTTTATCTCACCATTGATTCAAATTAAGCTTACGGTCAACTAAAACCTGTAAACCCGTTTCAGGCTAACTGCTACCTGGCCGTGCATACCCGTCGCACATTCTTCTCAGGTAGTTGGCATTTTGAAACCAATGTAAAATTGTATCTTAATGGAATTAACCCAGTGCTCCAGCCAGTTCTTTTAGGTCATTACTTGGTTATACAATATACTTTCTTTCTTTCATCTTTGCATATCTATGCCTTTATTCAAGTCCTTGATAAAAAATAATAAAAAGTACGTAACTAATCACAGAACCCTAGAGCATGGTACGAAAGGCTTCCTTCTAAAGTGAGAGCAAACCATCAGTGACTATTCTTTGAATGTTTTCAATCCATTTTAAATCTACTGAACTATGATGGTAGTCACCTATACTACTAGTAGTACTACTTATATAGAGTTCTCTGTATATTCCATAAGAATATCACGATGGCAGAAATTATGTCAAAATCTCAGTGTAGCATTCCTTCAGTCTTTTGGTCTAACAGGGCCTTTTATTAATAAAGTTATTTTAATCAGTGCTTCCTTTTCTAGACTTTCACTTACCATCACCTCTTTAACAACATGTTATAGAATTTTGCCAGAAATCAAAGGTTAATACACTGGTGTTTGATTTGTGGGTTCTATTTTCTTTTCCATTTTGAAAATTGATGCATCTACCATTTTCCAATCCTGTACTACCACTCTCTACCAATTTTCAGAGATCACAGCTAATGACTCAATAATCACATGGACAAGTTCTTTAGGTATGAGTTCATCTGGGCTCTGGAACTTTAACTCATCAAAGGCTAGGAAGTGTTCTCCTTTGTCTTGGGTATCAATTCCTTATTAGTTAGATTTGGTCTGTCTTTTACCATCCAATGACAATTCTTCTAATCAGAGAACACAGAGTTTTGTGACCATGGTAGCTTCATATACTTGGTAGTAGTGACAGCATATTTGCCTAGTTAAGCCTGAATTAGAGTTCAAGTCTCTCGTCACATCTTCTGCTTTGTGTCTCTTTCCCTGAATACGGATGACCAAGCAACTGTCCTGAGATGGATATTCCTCAGCCTTGAGAGTTAGAGTGATCTAGAACAACTGAGAAGGTGGGTTACTGAATGTCCACTAGGAGGGGCTTCCTGCAGCTACACCCTTTCCAGAGGAGAAGATGGCCCCTGCCATGGGTATGAGCCATGCATAACTGGCTGGCAAGTAGATATGGACCATGAGTAAATTAAGGCCTAGATAGTGCAGAGTGAGGGGAAAGTAGAATCTGCTCATCAGTCCTACAGTCTTTCAGGAGAATTTTATGTCTTGGGGGAATAAAATAGAGGTGATGGGTAGCAAGCCTTTCTGTATCTCTTTATAGAGTCCTTAATTATGGGCTCCTATTTAATATTTTAAGTGTTTGCCAGTATGTGCTTATGAACTTTTGGTGCTTTAAGTATTTTTTTTTGTGGTGGAGGAAATAAATAGCTGTTCTGTATCTGATATCTACTGCTACATTGGTCACTTTTCCTTTTGGGAAGCCCCTAAACAGGAGCCAAATCTTAGCTTTAAGACAGACTCTATAAAAAGTATATAAAAAGTCTAAGCACCCTCTTTAGGATCAAGCTCCCTAGGACTGTGTCCAGTCTGCCTAACCCTAGAGTTGAGGTCCTGACACCAGAGATGACAAGAGTGACATCAATGTTATTGTTTCTGACTTCATTAATTTTTACCCAATATTTTCCACCATTCTTCATTGCCCTTGTTCCTGCATTTCCTTACACAAGCGAAATACTGTTAGTATGTAATGCTATTCCATATGCTGCCCTGCTTTCACATATATATTTATGTATGTATATATAAATCTTATTTTGGTTGTTATGCTTTTCCAGTGCTATAACTTAGTTGTGGTTCTCATCCCATCAGTCTCAGTGATACCTATAAGGTTGAATTTGCCTTCTTGTATTAGCATCTCTCATTTGCCTTGTTACTCAGTTTGTCTGCATTTATGCATGGGTATCTAAGGATATGGGCTTTATAAATGGTTTCCTTTTTGTATTTTGATTCCTTTGAATTTCTGAGGATCTCTATGGCTATTTTCCCTTCTGTGTTAGCAACACCTTAAGGTATCTGGTTTGCAAATATATATTCAAGTATATATGTATATATGTATACATACATCTGATAGATGTAGTTTTCTCCATTCTTTTTCCTTTTGAGTAATGAGTAGGGCATTGAACTTGGAATCAGGAAGACCAAAGTTCAAATAAACATAATATATGACTCTAACAAATCATTTAAGTTTTCTGTGTTTCCTCAGTTTCCTCAACTGCAAAATAAGGGAGTTGGATTGATGGCTTCAAAAGTCCCCTTTTATCTCTTAATCTATGATCCCATAAAAGCCCTTTTGTCTAGTTTTGCAAGATTTCACACAAATTCAATTTTTTTCACTGCAACCTTTTAGGAGAGAGGCTAAAAATTTAGCTTAGCTTCAGCATATGAAATCTTTTCTTAAACTTTCTCTGGCAAATTATGCCTTCTGCTTTTTGTTTTCATTCCTTGCTGAACCTGCATAGAAGGCTGAAGTTCTCTTCTGACTATGCTTAACAATAATAAACCCACCATTTACATTCTTTCTAGCTATTAGAAATTAAGTACACAAGGCAGAGAATTGTACTCATTCCCAGCAATGACTTTAAGATTACACCTTTCCTGATCAAAACTGTCCCAATGACCTTTATGAAAATTTATTACTTTCACTCATGAAAGGGAGGGCAGCAGAAAAGATCTAAAGCTGGTCAATCCATTCCCCCAGTATTTAAACTTAACCTGGTGGCCATTACTCCATCCACCAAGCACCATTGGAAATGTCTGAGTTGTTTCCACCCTCCTGCTTATGAGTAAAACTAAAAACTGACTTCCCTTATCTTTCACAATCTCTATTTTTGTGTTTGAGCTTTGCTATATTAAATTCAAATTAAATATGTCTATATTCAATGTGTTCTGTATATTGAAGTGGTTGGTGACCACCTCTCCTATACATCCTCCATGCTGTGACCATATTTTCTATTCCTACATATCAGTCCCCACCCTTAGAAACCTCACACCTCCATTTGACTGAAGGAGAAAGTTCAAAGTCTTTGGCATTAAATGCCTTCCACAATATGACCCTTGTCTTCCTCCACTCTCATTTTGAACCCTCTGCTGCTACTAAGGTCATCTGCACGTTGTCCCTGCAAACACATGATGTTTCCGCATTCAGACCCAAAGGATAATGAAAAGAAAAATGGACTTGGAGCCAGATGATCTCTGTTCAAATCCTATCCCCAATACTTAATTACAATGTAAAATCCCAGCCAAGCCACTGTGATCACCACTTGGACCTAAATCTCCTCATTTATAAAAGAAGCAAACCGGATTAGACATTCTCCTAGACCCCTTCCAGTTCTAGCGTCTATGATCATGCCCCTTTCTTTTATTTAGAATGCATACCTGCTCCTCTGTTTTTATCAAAACCCTACTCATCCTTCCAGTTTAGATTCAATGAAAGCCAATTGAAGTCAATCTGTTCCATTAAGTCTGCCTAACTACTTAAATGTGCAAACTTGAGGGAAGCAGGTGGCACAGTGAATAGAGTGCCTGGAGTCTGGAAAACTCTTCTTCCTGAGTTCAAATGTGGCCTCAGACACTAGCTGTGTGAGCCTGATCTGACCAGGGATCTTTTCCTGTATGTTCTTCTCAACTAGATTTTTACATTCCGTAAGAATTTATTCATCTTTGTGTCTCCACGGAGCATTTATCAGGACTCTATGAGCATACGAGATGTTTGAGGAATACTTTCAAATGAATGAATGAATGGCTGGTTTGGGCAGATTGATTGAAGATACATTTATTACAGCTAATCTATTCAATAGGGCAAGTCTTTCTTCTTTAGCAATTTTTGTTTATAAAAGTATGGGAATAAATGTGAAACCATGTTTTCACATAGATAAGAATGTTTCTCATTAATTGTAACAAGAAAAAAATGGTTTATAAAAAAGGTATGGTTAAAAAATGGTACTCATCTTTTTTGGTATATTTCTTGATTTTTGATGCGGATAATGCTAATGGTCCATCATGTTCCAGGAAAATTAATTTCACCCAGTAGCTACATTTGTTGGCAAGGTTTTTCTTTAGAATGTAATTAAATTATACAAAAGACAAGATGATTAAATGAATCCTTATCTTTCTCTTAGCACTTGGAATCTAACTTCAGTTCTTCTTACCTTCAAAACAGTTACCTTGTCATTCACTAAACACCCACTCAGAAGTATTCCTTAAATGTCTATGGTGTACAAAGCATTGTTGTAAACACTGAGAATGAAAAGATAAATAAAATACATTTCCTGCCCTCAGAGAGCTTACATTCATCTATTTGTAGCACTCCCCTTCTTTGATATTTTCAGAGTGACTCTGAATAATTTAAATCATATCTTGCCCCTATGTATATTTTTTCTTATTTTTCATTCAAAAAGCTAATTATTTGTGTCGTAGCTAAATTATTTGTGAGGATTCTCTTTGTAAAACAATTAATTTATGACAACCAATTTAATAAAAAATTTAACCTTATATAAATCATTTTACTTCTCTAGGTTTCAGTTTCCTCATCTATAAAACGAGAGATTTAGATGAGATTTCTAAGGTCTCTTCCTGCTCTAAATCCAAGAATCTCACATACTATTAGCACCAGTGGAATGAAAGGCACACTTTGCCCACCATGAGAGTTGTTAGTGAGTTGAACAACAAACATCGAAGTATTGTCTATAAAAGGCCATTTTTTTCTGTCTATAAATCTGCTATAGAAGCAAGTAAAGGCCTTAATTCATTGTATCAGCCTTCTACCCAATAGCAGAAAGATCTAGTTGCCCCATTGCATGTATTTGGAGCAACAGAGAACCTATAGAACAAAAAAAAAATCAATAGTTAGACATATCAAAGCAGCAATAACCCTAGGTGAGCAATGGGGATGAGTATGAGGTCCTGAATCATGAAGGCAAAACCCTAAATAGTCACTCAGCAAGCATTTATGAAGTACTTCCTGTAGGTCAAACATTGTGATAAGCCCTCGGAAAAGAAATAAAAACATAGAGGCCCAATAAAGGGCAAATAGTAGGTACTGATATATTTACATATTTATAATTTTGGCCACTGACCAACTAGAAAATTAAATAATCAGAATTTCAATGAAAAGAAGACGTTTTTAGATAACAGAAATGTGTTCTGGGTAAAGATTTCTAGATACAAGGAGAGACCATAGATTTAGAACTAGAAAGAAACTTGGAAGCCACTGGAACCAACTCCCTCACTTTATAGTGGTCTGAGTCAGCTTAAGTGACTTGCCATGGGTTACATAGCTAGCAAGTAGCTAAGAGTAGATTTGAATTCAGATCCTCCTGATTCCAAGTCCAGCACTTTATACATACATCAGCTGCTCCTCAAGAGAGTAAATTAATTTTTTAAATTCAACAAACATTAAATATGCATTAGACAAAAGACATTGTCGAAAGGAGCAGAACCAGGAAAACTTTGTGCACAGCAATGACCACAGTGTGCGAGAGTTTTTTCTGGTAGACTTGGAACTTTGTAATAACACAAGAACTTACTGAAAAAAAAAAATCCCAATGACGATTTTCTAAGGCAAAATGCCTTCCACACTCAGAGAAAGAAATATGGAAGTCATTCGCAGAATGTAACAGATCATGTTTGTGTGTGTTTTAGGGTATTATGTTTTGATTTGTTATATGATTTCTTCCACTTATGTTAGTGCTACTACATAGCATCACTATAGTGAAAATACACTCAATAGGAAAGTATATGTAGAACCTATACAGAATTGTATGCTGTCATGGGGAGGGAGGCGGGTAGCAGGGGGAAGGTGTGGGGGGAATAAAATCTTAATTTTAAGGAAAAAAAATAAAGAATGTACTATGAGGCTCAAAAAAAAAGATAAAAGACATTGTGCTAGATACTTGTTATACAAAAGTGAAGTAGATCAGTAATTCCTATCCACAAAAAAACTCAAAATTTAATAAAAGAGGCAAGCAGACAAACAACCCTAACATAAATTTGGACATAAGTGCAAAGGTCTAAACATAATTCTTCAAAAATATTCATACTTATATCAAAGATGGTATTGAAATATATAGGCATCAAGCCTACATAAATACAATAGTCAATTTTTCTTCCTTGTGTATGAATACCATATTTTTACCTCTACCTATAAAATGGAAAAGTTGTAGGGAAATGTGAGTAAGATGTGTGTTTCAAAGAAAATCTACATTAATCCATGATAACTTGAGATGTTTTTTTCAATTGGCTATTTTTTTATTGTTGTGTTTATGTCTACCATTTTCATCCTAAAGAGATATAATGTTAATGCATATTACAATAACCATAATAGCTAGTGTTTGTGAAGTACTTTAAGGCTTGCAAAGTACTTTACAAACGTTTTCCTCCCAACAATTACAAGAGGTAGGTGCTGCTATACCTATTTTACAAATTAGAAAATTGAGGTAGACAAACGTTAAGTGACTTAGCCACAGTAACATAGCTCATAAGATTTTAACTCAGGTCTTCCTGACTCTGGATTTGACACTGTAGATCCTCTGTGCAAATGAAATAATAAGAATGCTATTAATAACTATATAGAACTAAGGTTTACATAGCATATTACATATATTATCTCATTTGATAAAATAATGAAGCTGGGAGGGTTAGCTCAACATTGAACAGCTGAATTAAAATCCAAAAAAATTTTATGACATTAAAATTATGAACAAAATCTAGTAAGATGAAATGTAATAGGGACAGATGAAAAATTCTTTCCATTGCCTAAAATAAGCAATATTTTTACAGGGTGAAGGTAGCTAAACAAATAGTTCATATCGAAAATGCAGGGATGGCTAGCAGGCTAAAAGCTCTTCATTACTCACGGGCAAGTTATTTAACTTCTCTAAGTCTCTGTTCCCTTGTCTGTAAAAATGGAGTCTTTGAACTAGATGACCTCTGGAGGTCCCTTCCATTGCTACGTCTATGATCCTATGAATAATGAGACAACTGTAGATTCTACTTCCGATATGAGTGGGGTTAGACAGCCTTGGAGGTGCCTCCCAAGTCTAAAATGCTGTGATTCTCTACATATATTAAAGAATGCTATTGCATTTATAGACTTAGATTTAGTTTATAATACATACGTCAGTGAGATCAGAAATCAATTGAAGTATCATAGTTGAAAATGATGGCCATTATTTTCATCCTATACCCTTAAAACAAACGTTATATTTGGGTATGGACACAACACTTTTGAAATGATGCTGATGATTTAGCACATTCCCAGATCAGCCACCAGAATAGTGAAGGGACTAGAAGCCATCCCATTCAAAGATCAGTTAAGCAAACTGGATAAAAGTAGCCTAGAAAAGACCCGATGACTATATTCAAATACCTGAAGGGCTGTCATAGGGAAGAGTGATTAGACTTGTTCTACTTGACCCAAAGGAGAAGACTAAAGAAAACGGGTGGAAATTGTAGAAAAGCAGATTTCAACACATGTAAGGAAAAACTTCCCAGCAATTAGAGCTACCCTAAAGATGCAGGTGCTGCATTGGGAGGTATTCAAGTAGAGGTCAGATTGATGAGACTGAAGAGAAGGCAACCAGGTTGGACTAGATGACCAGAGAGGTCCCTTCCAAAACTGAGAATCTATAATATAACCTGATTCTCAATTTCCTTCTTTATAAAATGGAGCCAATAATGCTTTTACTACTTAACTCATAAGATAGTATAGTGTATGCCATGCTGATTTTGGAATCAGGAGAGATTTGGGTTTAAATCACACCTTTGACATTTACAAGCTGTGTGGCCATGGGCAAGAATCATTTAGTGACTTTTGGCTTCTGTTTTCCCATTCATGAAACTGAATTTTGAGATCTCCCCTGCTGAAGGGAAGGCTCTACATAGGATCCATAATTCTTTGGCTCCCTCATTTCTCAGCAAAAATGGGAATATAACTCATCCGATGCCTAACCACATTTGGACGAAAATGAAAATGGACACATAATACTAAGTACCTATACAATCATAGGTTGTTCTTTAAAGTTTTAGGAAATTCTATATTTTTTTGAGGTAAAAGGAACTTGGAGCATTCTTCAGTCCATCTCTTTCTCTGCCTCTAAGCAGAATTACAACCAAACCATTCCATACTCTTGAATCTATTTCAAATTTTCTGAAGAAAGGGATTTCAAAATTATTTTCATTAAGTCCATCAAGGATTCAACAACTCTTACTAACAGAAAATTCTAATTTATGACAAAACAAAAGTGAATACTCTATAATTACACCAACCAGACTCAACCATGGAGAGGAGTTGAGAAAATGTACCTACTTCCCTCCATCACAGAGATGATAGAGTATGGAATTTAACATTATATATTATCAGACATGATCAATGTATAAGTTGGTTCTGTTGAAATATTTTTTTCTTTTTCTTTTAAAAATGTTGTCACATGGGAAGATGTACTGTGTGAGAGGGAAAGATACATTGGAGAAATTGACATGAAGTTTAAAAAAAATCATCAATGAAAAATTCCCCTTTCTGTCTAACCTTTCACATAGTAATACAATAACTGACATTTATATAGCAATTTAAAATTTGCGAAACACTTTACATACATTGTCTTCTTTGACACGAAAATCTTGTGAGATAAGTATTCTGCATTTTATTATCTCTATTTTTCAAAGAAGGAAATTAAAAATCAGAGAAGTGAAGCAATTTGCCCAAAATCATACACTAGGAAGTGTCCGAAGTTGGCTTAAAAATCAGTTCTTCCGGACTCTAGGTCAAGAAGTCTATCTATTATATCCCACTGTCTCTTATGAATAAAAAAAATGAATGAAAATCTATTTTTAAGTGCTTACTATGGGTCAAGCAATGTGCTAAGTGATGGGAATACAAATGGACAAAGGAGACAGTCAATGCTCTCAAATAACTTTTCTCAGAATCGAGAGAGACAACTCATAAAGGAGGATTTGATGGTAGGGCAGATAGGAAGGACCAGAGAAATCTTAGGGTTATTTTTGGCAAGTTAGTTGGCAATGCTTACGAGTGTAGAGGGTATAGTAGAAGGACAAATGGTAAGGCCCAATGGTCCTCCATTTTACCAGTATTGTAGTTGATGACTCCCTGGGCTCATCTTAACAGTGTCTACCCAACAGGTGAAGGAAGGGCAATAGTGGAAGGTCCCAGAGTCAAACAGGAATTTAGAGTCTTTCTGCAACATCCAATCAGGAGAAGAGGAAGAAGTTGGAAAGATAGGCTCCTTAAAATACCGACTCTAATTATATAAACTCATTTTCCCATTCTCTCTAGTCTCCAAAAATAAAGATCAAATATTATTGAATAGAAATAATAAGAACGATCTGTTGAAAACATTGAGATTGTTTTAGTAATAATCCAGAATCTGTCCTGGATCAATTTTTCTATATCCCTGGAGGGATATCCTGGACTTTCCTTTCCCCTTTCTACTCAGTGCTTTAAGCAAAGGAGATTAAACACTAACCACTACAGAGTTAGGAGCCTTGACAAGTGTGGTGGTTTTCTCTTCTTTACATGATAAACTTAAGGAAATATGGCCATACTGACACCTGAACTGGCCTGACTGAATGGAATCCATCCTTCCCATTTAGTTACTAAATGTTTGGTCTGGGCAGGCAGGCAGCAACGCTGCTAGCTGATGGAGTTACACTGCTGTATTTCTAGAGGACTGTCAGCATGGTGCAGTATTATTATTTGAGATCATTTCTTCATATAAAGACATGTTAAACCTCACAGTTGCTTTATCTCTTGTCAAAGTTGTACACCATCACATTAGTGATGAGACTGCCTCATAAACCTGCCAATGGCTGTGTTTGCTACCCACCTTGGAAGAATCAGCAATTCATGCTTGCTTCCCTTTTTTTCCTCTCTTTCTCTTTCTCCTTCTTTTAGCAACTGCTTAGTAACAGCAGTTTCCAAATATGAGACTATCAGTGTCATAAAAATAACCTGGCTGGCCTGTGGTTTAGCATAGAAATTAAGAGGATCAAAGGATGTCAGAGTTAGAAAAGGATTGAGTTATATCCCAATTTATATGTGACTAGGAACTCCCTCTAGAATATCCCCATATGTGGTTGTCTAACTTAATAAGGTCCTTGAGGGAGGAGGCTGCTACATTTCTATCTTTATTTCCCTGGCACTCAACAAAGCATCTGGTATGTAGTAGGTGCTTAATAAGTGCTTGGTGAACTTAGTTTGGTTGCTTGAAGATTTCCAATAAGGGCAAACCCACAATATCTTGAGGCATCCCATTTCACTTTTGGATGGCTTTAAATTTTTTGGAAATCATTCCTTCCATCAAGTGAAAATTTGTTTTTTTTCTAGATTCAATCCATTCTTTCTAGATCTGATCTTTGGGGCTAAGTAAAAAAACTATAATCTCTCTTCAGCATGACAGACCCTCAAATACATGTTGACAGCTATGATATAGTCTTCTCTTCTTCAAATTAAACATTCCCAATTTCTCAAATAAAGGGCAGCTAGGTGGTATAGTGGATAGAGTGCTGACCCTGGAGTCAGGAGGACCTGAGTTCAAATCCAATCTCAGTAATTACAAGCTGTGTAACACTAGGCAAATCACTTAACCTCATTTGCCTCAAGTTACTCATCCGTAAAATGGGCTGGAGAAGGAAATGGCAAATCACTCCTATGTTTTTGCCAAGAAAGTCCCAAATGGGATCATGAAGAGTTCGGTACTACTAATCAATCAAATAATAACAATTCTGGTCACGCACCTTCTCGTCCTCTTGGTCACATTCCTCTGGATAAACTCTGGTTCATCAGTGTCCCTCCTAACATGTGATAATCAATAGCACCGCACATGTGTACCCAGCATCCCAGTAGGGTTCTAGTAGTCCTGGTATCCTGGGATTCTCCAAGTGCACTTTAGCATTCTAGCAAAGAGAGACGTTCTCTAGTCATCCAGAAACATTCATCCTGTCCTCGGTAAGAAAATAGATTCCTTTCTGTCAATCACCAAAGGATCAATTTAGAAAGGAAGAACGACACAGTCCATTCAACTACGACATATGGAGCATCACCTGACCTCAGGTCCTGAAGTGAAGGATGCAGAGAAATAGAGTAATTATCTCCTTATTTCTCCCTCTCCTCCCTAGATGTGCCTTGTGTCACATAAAAAAGAGGGAGAAGAGCAAAGGATCACATATTTAGAGTTGGAAAGAACTTTAGAGGTCATCTAATCTAACCTCCTCACTTTACAGGTGGGGAAACTGAGTCCTAGAGAGCTTAAATGACTTACCCAAGGTCACACAGTGAGCTGTCATTTCAACTAAGTTCCTCTGACTCCTAAACCCAGTGCTCTTTCCATTGTCACACTGCATTTCAGAGACAAAAAGAATAAAAGGGAATAAATGAAAAAGTATTTGTAAAACATTTAGTACAATACCAATCATGATGCTAAGCATGGAGATACAAATGGAAAAATAAAGATAGTTTTAACTTGCAAAGAGTTCACTGTAATGGGAGAGGTGAGGAGGAAGGAGGGAGAGAACACACAAAAGAAAGTTTGAATTCAGAGAGTATGGAAAGGCCTGGAAATCCTCAAATTTCAGTTGCAGGGTGAACAGCAAGGCTGTTATGCTACCTCAGTAGAGCAAATGACAATGCAGGTAATATCCAAGCATATCAGTTGGGTAGATAATAAAAAGTCTTTTGATCTTCATCTCACAGAGTTGGTGACTCCCATCCAAGCCACATAAGCAGTCAGGCTGTTGGATGGGTTCTGGGTTTCCTAATCAAGCAGGGATCAAGAGAGGGGAGAAGGCAGAGAGTTCAGAGCATCTCTGGTAGTACATATCCGGTTACCTTGGATGGCAAGGGGAAGAGGAAAAAGAGAAAGAGAAGAGAGGGAAGAAGGAAAACAAAGAGAAAGAGAGAGACAGAAGAAGACCCACATTATGGGTGTGGGTCAGAAACAAGGCAGTCTTCATCTACTCAGAACACTCAATACTCTAAAATAGTATTAGATTCTCATTCTACTCTGCCTCTTTCATACCCCTGGGTATGATGAAGCTGATGAAGTAATGTTCTGATTTATCCAAGTTTCATACAGTAGAATTAAGAGAGTCTACAACATGATATCTCTTTGGAGACCAAAGAAGAAAGTTTCTCATGAAAAAAAACACATCATTTTTCTTTCTTTCTTCTCCCTAGGCCTATGGGTTTCATTTCTCATTGGGAGCAATCCCAACAATTCCAGGGCTAGACCTAGTTTTTTCTTGGAAAACAATGTTTGGAAATATGGATAGTTTGAAAGAAAGGATGAGAATTCTGGTCTGCTCAAGAGTAATAACATATATGATATAATCCAGACCTGTAAATCTCCCCAAGATTTAGACTTTCAAGTAAATCTCTGCTTTCTTCTAGGACAGAACTTCTTAACCTGGGTGTGGATATATTTCAAGGAGTCTCTAAATTTGGACGGGAATAAAAGTTATGTCTTTATTTTCACTCACCTCTAACTAAAATAATATTTCCTTCGATTATGATTTATCAAAAATTATTATTCTAAGAAGAGATCCACAGATTTCGCCATTTTGCCAAATGTCTTTGATATATAATAAAGGTTGACAATCTTGTTCTACACAAACAGAATGTTTTTGTTTGGTTCAGTTCTGTTGTTGTTTTGCTTTGTTTTTTGCATAGACACTGAGGTTCACCAGTGTCATCCAGTGCTAGAAACTATGGGAGATACAAAAGAAACCTAAGATATGTGTCTTGCCATCACAGAACTTAAACTCTCTTCTATCTGCAGTTTTTCAATTATTTGGAAAAGAAGCAAAATGGTAGAAGCTCTTAAAATCTGATTACAATGAAATAATGGTAACCCAAGACCTCAGGAAAGTCCTAATTTCAAATGGATTCATTCAACTCCCCTGATTGTCTCTCTTCACTTTTCTGAGTTTATTCATTTTTTTAAAAGTTTGAATTTTCTTCTACTTCACTAGGTTAAACTGAAATAGATGCCCTGCTGTATATTATGTTATTACCTTATACCTGGCAACCTATCATTAATTTTTTTTGCATGTCTTGCTGTAGTGACTGCTGTAAAGAAGTCATAGGAATCTCAAAATCCCCAAGTCCTGGACAGTACCTAATGAAGGGTGTTGTTGAAAGCTTAGCCCAATTATTTTGGACAATGAGACTAGAAAAATGTCATAAAAATTATCTTTCTCTCCCTCCCTCCCTGCCTGCCTCTCTCTCTCTCTCTCTCTCTCTCTCTCTCTCTCTCTCTCTCTCTCTCTCCCTCTCTCTCTCCCTCTCCTCTTCTTCTCTGTGTATACAAACTTGAAAGGCTTAGCAACTCATCACTACAATGACCCACCACAACTTCAAAGGACTGATGAAGAAACATGCTATGCACTCCAGAAAGAGAGCTGATAGAGTACAGACTGAAACCTATTTTATTCTCTTATTTTCTTTTTCTTGATTTTTTATTTTTGGATCATGGCTAATATTGAAAATTTTCATTATTTTGCATATTTGTAAATAGTTTTGCTTTTCTTGCTTTCACATGGGACAGGGAGGAGGGGAGAGAGAATTTGGATCCAAAATAATAAAATTTAAAAACTCTGTGCTTTAAATTTTTTTTAAACTAGTAATGCTATTGCTTAAATAAAGTTCTAAATATGATACTTTTAAAGGTGTTGGTATTTTTAAATAAAAATATTATCAAGATCTATTCTTTAAAAAAAATTTCCTAAATGTTCCCTTTCTTTTTTTACTCAAGATGACAGTTTTCTAAAAAAGAATTTCCTTCTATCCCTGACACCATTGTCTTTTAAAGACCAAACACAGCTATGACTTTTTTAAAAACATTTTCAATCTTCCTTAATCAGATACTTGACTCCAGCCTCGTGACCTTGATTGAAATCAAATTAATCAGTGTCTACTTAGTGTAAGGCACCCTGGTATGTACTTGTCATGAAGAATCTCCCAAGGCATTCCATAAAAAAATGTAGCAAGGGGGGTGCATAAGAGAGGCTTTCGACTGAAACCTACAGCTGGGCATTTCATGTGAATTCCCTTAGGCAGAGATTAGAGGTATACCAGCTACATTTCAACAGCTGATCATTGTCTAAGACCCTAAAATATGCATTTTATGATCCTTACAAAGAGTGAAATTGGAGAATGACCTCTGCTCTAGTGCCTGTTACTGAACCCTCACACATAAGATGAAAGAAAATAAGATTTGTCATCTTGCCAATTGCTACAGAACCAACTTGACTGAAACTCTCAGCTGTAAAAGAGAGCTTTGTCTTTCCTCCTGCCCAATAACTGCTTAGGTAGACTTAAATCTATTTGTCCATTTTAACATTTCAGTTAAGAAGTTGGATATGGAAAGCAAGGTCCAAGACACCAGTACCTTGATAATCTCTACAGATATTCATAAATAACTCAATAGAAATAGATTTAATACCTCAACTCTAGGGAGGCAGTATGGTGGATTGAATGGAAAGATGACTTTAGAAGTCAGGAAGACCTAGCATTTAATACTTGCCTCTGTTTGCAACTGGTTATATGACCCTGGGCAAGTCACTTACCTTTTCAATTGCCCTCTAAAACATTCTCCAAGACTATAAGTTACAGAGAAGGTGCAGGTCTGAATTGATAGAAGGAGTTTGCTTATCTGAAGGCTCCCTATATGAATGAAATCTTAGGTCAAGTCTCTCTCCTTTTCTTTACATTAAAAAAATTATATCGATCAATAACAAATTAGTAGGTAGAGACAATGGATGTCTCCACATCTGTTTTCAGTTTCTGATAACCACAGACATAACTGAAGTCACTGAGCAGGAACATTCAGAGGAGGGATGAAGAGTCATATCTATAAACTACTTTCTGGGGGAAGGCTGAGAAGTGTCAGACTCATAGAATGGTTGAGTTGTGAGGAATATGAGACATCATCTTGTCTATCCTTTTTATTTTCCAGGTGAGCAAACTGAAGGCCAAAAAAGGTCAATCAAATTGTTTGCTTACCCAGGTTAATAGCAATGAAGATGAGAATCCAAGTCCCTGGACTCCACCCCATCTTGTTCTCATCAAAAGATTGTCTATATTTTGTGGATATCTGTACAACTTTTCTTTCCTTTATCTGGAAAAAAAGTAGAACCCGGAAGACAGATGTAAGCCCTGCCTCTGATGTATACTAACTTCATGAATATAGGAAAATCATTTATGCTCTTAATTTCAGGCATCTCCCTAAGACTATAAATTACATGTGAATTGATGATTTTCATTAGTGGAGAAAGTGGACATCCCACACTGGGATCTCCTTTACCAGTAAAAACATAGCTCTGAATCAATTCATCCTCTTCTCCCCCAAAAAAATTTGGGGAAAAACTCAGAATTTCCCCATTGTGAATATTGATTTTTTTTTTTAAAAAACCGGTAATAGCATTAAGATACCAGTCTCTTCCGTATCTGCACTATGTTTATAGTGGTGCTTCAGTGTTGACTTATGTATTTTTAATGGGTATAGTTATTATTTACTACTCAGTCTGAGTTTATTTTGGAGGGAATATCACTTGTCTGTCATTAGTGTCTCACTGAAGGTAATTTCTGCCTTCCTTCCTTTCTGGTTGCATTACCAAGCTACAAATATAAATCCAAGCTATTTTAATGTCATTGCTCCAGAAACAGCTAGGGAATGATATGTGTCCATACGTACCACATGTATAGATGCGCATTCTATATATCTCTACATATATATGACAGAATGGTTTCCCCAAAAATCAACTTTGTAAGACTACAATAAGAACTTGAAAGCATAAGTCCCCTTTTTTATACATACTTTAATTTCTGTTTGTCTACCCAAACAAGAAAAATTCCATCTTGGTCATCCCATAACAGCATTGTTCCTGCCACATATACGGCAGCACTTATCAGAGGATAGATAATATGTCAGAGTTAATAAATGGCTGGAAACTAAAGATATAAGGCGAGTGTTAAACGCATATTCTGTTGAAGTTATTCTGGCCACTGGGGAAAACGTCGTTCGAAATGTAGGAGATACCAAGAAGAAAGAGAACGCAAAATAACAGAATAAATTTTCCTAAGCTGGACTGAGGAGTGGCCTGCTATATGAGATTAATGGGAACTGTCTTAAATAGCTGGTATTTTGCAAGGCCCTTTACTTCTGCCCCACAACTAAATCTACCCTAATTTAAACAGGCCTGAAGATTGATTGTTACAACAATATATCTTTTACTTAATCCATCCCCAGTTAACTTTTTTCCCCTATTTCCATATTACACAGGGGCAACCCAAAACTGGCTGCCGGTTGTTAATTACATTTGATGTGCAGTAACACAAGAGAGCTAATTAACTTGCATCAAAAAAGCTTTATTTACTGTGACAAATTAAACAAACTCATAAAGTGCTCAGCCACAATGGTTCTCAATTATCATGCAGTCCAAGTAATGAAGTGCAAACATATTCCCTGGGTGTCTCTCAGGTATCACTTCAGCCTTGCAGCCCCGCTGCACATGTAAAATTATAATGGATCATCTGGACTTATTTTTTTAATGAATAAAATTGATACTCAACTGCTTATTTTTTTAAGTGCATGTATTTGGTGGTATGGCAGCCCTACCCCATTTCTTAAACTTGATCATTTTCCCTTTTCCCAACAGTGTTTTCTTGAATTGTAATAAAAGAACATTAAAAAAAAACCCACAAATGCAAATATATGTATATACACATATGTATAATTTTATATCTTATTAAGTGTAACTGCCCATACTCAAGTCCTTCTCTCCTAACCAGATGGTGGCTGTTCTGAACAAAACAGAGTACCGAAGTTCCATATCCACCAATGAGAGCTTAAGTCAAGGAAGGCCAGTACATGTCTTTCTTCTTGGCAGGAAGGAGGCTGAGAACTTGTTCCCTTAGCTGGCACAAGGCAATGGGAAAACTGGGTACTTGGGTGGGGAGAGAATTAAAACCATACACACATACACACACACACACACACACACACACACACACACACACACACACATATATATATATATATACATATATATATATACCCTCTTGGCATGATAAGACCAATTATGTCACTCTCGTGGAACAAGAAAGACTGAGAGTGAATGTGAAATATATTGGAAAATAAAAGTCCACTCTTTCATTTCAGTAGAATGTATAGGGGATTTACTTAGATAAGCATAGATTAGGAATGGAAGTTCCCGGTTAGCATCATGACAGTTAAGGAAAGTGGTTCTCTTAAAAGGATGAAAAAAAGTTCCATTTCAACTGCAGCTCAACACTGAAGACACTCAAACCAGTGTCTGGTAAGCCAGCTTACTAACTATCTTTAGCTACAAGGAGGAGCAAAGAGAAATGGGAATGTGGATGAGGGATCAGTATTCAATGGTGGTGTATAGTAGAGGTGCTAATGCTTTCCAGAACTAGAAACTCTGTAGCCCCAATTGAAAGCCTTCCTGGGGAATTCAAGATGAAAAAACTCAACTTAGTTAAATGGCCCTCTTTCTTGAATTCAATTAGGCTGCCAAATGCAGGTTCAACACAAAGGCTAAACTCAGCCATCTTGTGTATAACCTTATCACACAAGAGAATCTTGTCCCCAGAGATGGCAGGAAAAGTCTCCTCTAAGGTCTGATGTCTTACTCTACCATTCTTTGACTGTTGATGTTGATGAACAAACTTACCATCCTGTTGCTAAGGTCCAAGGTCCCTCCACTTCTGAAGGAGTTTTGTCCTGCTTTCCATCTAATCAGTGCTTTTGTCTCCTGGACTGACATCAAGTTCCTACGAAAAAAAGTAGCCATACCAATATTGCATTGTATTTGGCAATAGGTCACAGCAGGGTCTGTTAAAGAAGTCACAGTAGGAAACACAACTGAGTGTGGGCATAACAAAATGTCCTTTATTTACAGGAGCATAACCTGTAATATGCAATTTGAACACTGAGGTACACCATAGTGAGTCTAAAAGATTGCTGACTCTTTAATGAAAACTTTGAGTGATTCCAGAGGTCTAGGGGCTTTGCCTTTGGGTGAGTATTGTGCACTACCAAGGCAATGTGATTATTCTGCCCCAGAATATTCATACAAATCAGTGGCACTCTCCTAACTCTGCCAGCATTTCCTGTCCAGGGTACTAAAGTTCGCCACTGTCACACAGGTCTCCTAATTGAAAGGAGAACAAAAGACAGAACAATTCTGCTTTCCATTTTCTAGCTTCTTCATGCACAGCATCTCACTTAACTGTCGCATAGAAGAGGGAAAAAAGACCTACAATTTACAAGCAGGGTCTGTCTTCTTTCTGAGGACAATTATGAGAGAAGAAGAAAACAAAGATGATAAACAGAAATAAAACCTGAAATAAATCATCGCCGAAATTGGAGAGCTGCCGTAAGCCATATTGAAACCCTTATATCCTAGTCTACAACGAACAACTATCTTATATTTCTCTATCCCATCTGGAGAGAGAGCACATAAGAGGCTGACCAATTTATTATAAACAGGCCTTTTTTATGCTAGACTGATTGCAGAGATGTCACTATAACTGAGAATGCTGAAGAGGACATTAAAATACAGCTTTGATGCCAAATGGAGTAGTTGATTTCTCAGGGTTTTATTCAGACTGAATGTTATACACTCTTCTGCTATGGAAGTCCATAGGTGGCCATTAAATTGGACTGAGCATCCTATCAGCCTATTCATATTGACCAGGTCATGGTGGCTAATTTTGCCCAATTCTCCTAGTGCCTATTGCAGGAAGCTAACAGGGCTAAAGAGAAATTTCTTGCACTGCCTACATCTCTTCATGACTACAGAGTCATTACCCCCTTTTTTGCTTAAATGTTAATACAAGTCCAAACAGAGTAAATGACGGTACATCCTTTTCTACCCACTTCTCTTCAGCTACATTCAAGGGAGAGAGATCACTATTTGGTTTGTCATCTCTCTTGTCTGTTTAATAGAAGTAGGTGCAGACTTTGGAACCCTTATAAGGAAAATTGGGGTTCAGTAACAGTGATGAGCAGCCAACTTGCTCATATATTATTGTGAGGATGTCATTTGGGGCAGAATTGAAGTTTCATTTTCTCAAATAATTGAAATGAAAAGTAAGAGTCTGGCTATTTGTTGCTATTGAAGAGTCTATGGTACTTCCCACAAGATCTGGAATAGAGGAAGTCAACATTTTTCTTTTTTCAAAATTTCAAATTAGTTGCTTTTTCCACTCAGTTTCAAATTTCTTTGAAGGTTAATCCACATGGGACTTTTATATCCCTCTCTTTCTTCATCTAAACTACTAAGTTTTTTGGCATGGTTTATGAGCCATCCATTCATGATTTCACTTAAGGCGTGGCTATCTAAGATGTCTGCCCATATTATAGTAAGAATCACCCAAGTCGGCATTGTCCCCTTTAATGTAACGTTGGGAATTGTCTTCAGAGTCCACAGCACATTCTTCTGAATATTTTCAGTAATGTTTGATCTTTGCCTATTGATTTTGGATCTGAGTTGGGATAAAAATCAAAAGTCATTAAGAGTTAGTCTTCTTGAAAAAAAATCTGGGATCCAAATGGGTGATTTCATTTTTGCTTAAAAACAGTATGTGAATGGTGGCAAAGAACTGGAAATTGAAAGGATGCCAATCAACTAGGGAATGGCTAAACTAGTTGTTGCGTATGGTTGTGATGATTCTTTCACATACTACTATGCTATAAGAAATGATGAGTAGGTTAATTTAAAAAAATGGAAAGACTTGCATGAAATAATGAAGAGTAAAATGAGAAGAACCAAATGTTGCGTGCAGTAGAAGTAATATTGTTTAAAGAATAACTATGAATGACTAAGCTATTCTGAGTATTATAAATATTCAAATCAACTACAAAAGACCTATGAAGGAAGATGCAATCCACCTCCAGAGAAAGAATGGATAAATAGAAGTATACATGGCATAATTTTTCATATGTATGTGTGTGTGAAATGGTAGCCTTCTCTGGTGGGGAAGGAGGGAGGAAGATAGTTTAGAATTTAAAATGTAACCAAAACAATAAATTAAATTTAAAAAAACAGGATGTGACCATAAAGTAATAAGATTTGGTTTCTTGTATAGCTTGGGAACTGACTCCAAAGGGACTTTCAAAAGAACTACACCATGGTGAATGGTCTCCCCCAATGACCATTTCAAAAGACAACAGTATGGTACATATCTTAAGAAATGACCTCTAAATATTTGAAGAACCATGATGCAATGCATAAAAAAGAACCAAAAGAACCATAGGAAACACAATTCTGATCAACTGCCACCATAGATGTTAATACCATATACTGAAAATCAAGGAACCCTTCCTCTTTGCTGTTGACAATCAGTAAATTCAATGATTACATATTGCAATGAGGTATAAGTGCTTGCTGCAAGGTGTAGGTTTTGACTAACAAAATGTATGGATATATTTGAAGACAGGTGAATAGATAGATAGATAGACAGATAGCAGACAAAGATGCCAACCTCTTCTACTTCATGTGCATTTGTGCTTCTCCTTGAAGAAAAACATTACAGTGATTGGCTAGTTGTCCCTCCATATGAGGTGGATAATTTCTAATATACCCATTTGGTTGGCGAGAAAGAAGTCTATGAGAAGGTTGTACTTCAGTATTACAACAAGACAATGACCAAATTGAAGCAAAAGGCAAAGCCACTTGCCCTGCCTAGCAATTCAGCGAATGAAAACACATTGTATGGATTTCTCTACAAATCCTTAGAGTATCCTGAGCTTTGTCACTCATCAAAAGGTCTTCCCTTCTAGCAACCATGAGCTTGATACAAGTTATGTATAGAAGACCAAGCCTCCTATGACTTCCATACGTGCAATTGACAACCACCAAGCCTTGATAAAACCATCCACTTATGTTTAGGGAGCACCTATATGCCCAACAGCTCTCTGTTAGGACTAGGAAGTAAGCATTCATTGCTAGTAACAGATTACTCATGTTGAATGAAGGCCAGGCTCTCTGATTATGCTCAGCTGTGTCCAGGTTTATGTCATCCAGTGTTGCCTGTTTCTCAGGCCCAGACGTGCAGAAGTGACAAATTAGAAAGATCACTCAGCTCAGGGCTCTCAGAAGGGCATTACAAATGATCAGTCTAAGTTTTCTACGACAATGAAGACAAGCCATTGGATTCCCTTGGGGGAAGAAAACAATATGGCAGTTGGCTCTGGAAGCTCCACTGAGGACCCTTAGTCTAACCATGGAAAATGGACTCTAGGTTAGAGCAAAAACTTATTTTTAAGACTAAGAGAATAGGCAGGAATAAACCTAGGTTTTGACTTCTATGCCTGTGAAATACCAAAGAATAATTACAATGGAATTTCTAGCTAGCGATTTTTTGTCTGTTATAACATTTAAATTAGGCTACATTCAGCTGTTTGAATGCCCTGTGACAATATTTTTTCTCTCAGCTCCACGACTGTTTTATCACTCCATACTCACTTGACCTAATCGGCACCATCCTGCACTCTGAAATGTTTATACTGTTAAATGAATTTTTAATCTAACTTTTACAGCATTCAATTTCAGTTTCATCAGCCATCTACAGTGTAATCTCTAATGTTTTAAAATAACCTAGACAGTAAAAAAAAAAAAAATCCACCATGCAGTCTCTGTGTTATGAAGCAAATGACTAATTAAAGTAAATTAGATTCTGGCAGCTCTCGCTATCATTACCATTTGTTACCAGACTAGACTAATAAATCTTTGTGGAGAACATGTGCCTTCACAAGGTTCAGGAGTCACCTGGGAAAGGACATTGTTGACTAATATTTTTCTATTGCTGTTAGTTTTACATTTTATTACCCTATGGAATAGCAACGAATATTTCTCAAATATTTCGAGTGCATTCATGAATCCTATATTTGAGTTTGCTGTTTAGAGGTAAATGTTGGGGGGAAGGGGAATGCCATTTCTCGGCATACTTGAGTAATGGCAGTTATCTGGGACGACTCACATCTCTGTCCAGCACATCAGGAAATCGAAAGGATGCCACATCACAAGTGCCTCCTGCCTAATGCAGTCAAATTCATGGTACATTCCAGGGGCTTTCAGCAGCTGTAAATGTTATCTAAAACATAGCACACTAAGAAAAACACAGCACTCTGCTGGCTTGGAGGCTTTTCTTTCTTTTCTGCATCTCTGGCACCTCTACATTCAGTAAAGTAACAATGCCGTGGAAAACAGCTCTCTCTAAATACAACCAAATGTGGCTGCCATGCAAACTAGATGGTCTTTGCGTTGTTTCAGAACACGCAGAAGGGAAATATTGACAGCTTTTTCAAAAAAGGGACCACATACTTGCTTTCCTTTATTTAGACTTCTCCGAATGCTGTCATTTAAATAAACCTTTAATAATTTCCCCCCTAAAATCAGCTGTTGCCCTTTTCAAGCCTGTTTCCTCAATTTCTATGCTTTGAATTCTATTTCCAGAAGCTTTGTCATTTGATCTACCTCAAACTTCTTCAGTTTGGCATTGTGTTGAAGGAATTCAAGGTTATTTTGATGCACAAGCCAACAACATAAACTGTGAGCTTAAGTCTCCCATGTCATTGTTAACTTGGTTCAGATTCTATATTACCTTGAAATGTTGTGAAGAATATAGCACCCCAAAATCATTTTTAAACCTTTGTTGTTTTAGTAGATTCAAATTTTAGGATCATATCAACATGGTAGTTGCATGGATTTTTAAAATAATAAAAACCACAATATGTTTTCCCCAAGCTTAGATGTTTTAAGATTGTAATTAATAACCCTAAGTAAATTAAAAATAAAAATCCGTGTTGCTTCTAACATGGTGTGACCATAAAGTTTAAATATATAATATAATAGAGAAAGGTCATTTCAGGCCTTGGTTTCTTTTTTACTATACTTGAATCCCCTCCCATGCAAAAAAAAAAAAATTCTAGTTGCTTTAAAATCTCAAATTAAATTCTATATGACTCCAGCATCCTAAAATAAATACCCTTCCCTTTTATTAAGTAATAATGGAGAAAAAAGTGAGCTATTCCCCATCAGAGTAATTTTCTCTACCTACCTACTCCTTCTCCATTACCCAAAATTGAAATGCAGCTTGTTCTGTTGTTCTGGGTGGTCCCTCTCTTTTGTTTTGGTTTTTTGGGTTTGGGGTTTTGTTTTGTTTTGTTTCTGGTGATGTGTTTATTGCCGTAATAAGCTGGTAAGGAGCCTATGAGGAAAATAATTATGGCAGTATATCCCAAGGCCTGGGTGTATTTTTTCAGGCACCATTGAAAAATGATCTGGCATTGCGTGAGTTAAAAAAAATTCCCCCTGGAAAAGCTAATTATTGCATGCAGATACTTCTTTGTGTGATCAAGGAGGGGACAATTTAATAGGCTCTGTAATACAACCAAGAACAAAATTGCTTTAAAGGAAGTCTCTTGTTGAGTGACAACTCTGTTGCCTGAGCCAATTAGGTCCCAATAAAGAGTGTTGAATTGGCTCCTGCTTTCTCATTAATTATGTTCTGTCACAGACATGGGGCTTGATTTAGCAATTTTGTATTACATTAAGATACTGAAAGGCTTGGAACAAATGGTTCAGTCTCATAATAGGCATTCTATACACGGTGTGACACTTACTATCCAGCTGTCCATAAGGCAGCCTAGCACTTCAGTTCAGGGGTTTATTTGTCATTGCTTCAAAGGGACACTCAGATTTTCACAAAAAAAGAAACAGAGAGGCTAATAGATAGGACAAAATGTACTGCTGATATGCTTTATTAGAGATAGGATGCTAGGGTTTTGCTAACAAGCTCATCCGTTGGGACTGAGCCGAGTTTGCTGTCAATCATTCCACACACAAAGGCACACTAGTTAACAAGGAGAAATGAATTACAGACACTTATTCTGCCTGTGGGATCACAAATACACCAATCTGTGAAAGAGGCACAAACTCAGGAGACAAACTACATATTTGTCAATAACCTCCTAGAAAGAACCCTAGTCATTCTTGGAGGACCTTTGATTTAGCTTCCCTCTAAAATACATGTATAGGAAATGTTTTAGTTACCATGACATTCTTTCTTTGTTATTTGTACAAATTTTCATCACATTAAAAACAGAAAACTGAGGAGGTCTGCAAATGTTTTAGTAAGTATCTATCCACTACTTTTCATAGCCCTCCACAGGGAGCTGCTGCTTTGGTTATTTTCATTAAGAACAACAGAAAATTAAATCTTTAAACTTTAGGTTTGGGATATAATCCATCAATATAGGATATCATTTATAACTCAATGTATATCATATAATAACGAAGAGAGCAGATTGTTGGGAGGAGGTTTTTTTTTTTTTAAAGAAACCAGGTCCAACTTTTTAAATAAATTGACAAGTTTTAGAATATAAATGAAAGTAAATCTGTATAAATTTGTGTTATGAGTATTTATATGTGTGCATATATATGTAATCTCAAAACTACCATATATGATATATATATAATCATACAGTAATAGATAATATATCGCTCACATGTTATAAATACACTATTTAATAGCATATAATGAAATGTCTTTCCCATTTCCCATTTAACGTTGGAAAATTTCTGCTCATGAAAGAGATCAACATTTTTCACCATTTCTGCCACTATAAACATTCTCCTATATCTCAATGACTTTAGGAAAACCCTTCAGAAAACCACAAGTGGTCCATTAAATATGACTGAATCACACTAAACTTATTAAAAATAATATCTCTCTAAATAGTCCCAGAGTCCCTGGGCCACCCATTTATCTGAATCAATTCATTTAATTTACATTGGAAATTTTTCTTTTCTTTTTCACCATCATTATCATGTGTTTGGCAAGGTCAAGGTTTAAATATGAGAGAATGAGGTTAGAAGGGGAGTCACCAAATATCCCAATTCCTGAAACACAAGCTGTGGAAGCCTGAGTTCAATTTCAAGCTCCAACAGAATAATAGTCCCTGAATCCTGTGTCCTAGCCTAACACCAGAGGTTACTCTGCTGAAAATTAAGTCCCTGAGCAACTTCATCCTTCTTCGATCAGGGTTGGGGAGTGAGAGAAACAGAGCTACCTATTGTAGAAGCTCCCTTTTCTTAAATGACTACACACACACACACACACACACACACACGTCACACACATCACACACACAGACGCACACATACACACATACATACACATACACATACACACACATCACACACATATCACACACATCACACACAGACATACATCACACACACATACATACACACACCACACACAGAGACATATATCACACAACATGCATACACACACATCACACACCGACACACACATCACACACATGCATACACACATACATACATACACACACATCACATACAGACACACACACACACATACACACAACATACCCAACACAGCCTCCCACTCTCTTTAGCAAAGCACTCAGCTTGTGTTTCTACCACTGATACCTCAGCAAATCTCTATTTCTTCACTAATTAGCAACTCTGGGGAAAATAAAGCTAAAACAGAGATGTAGGCCTACTGTTTGTTCTAGATGCATTCACCCATTCCACTAGAAAAGAAAGAAAACCACAAGTGGTTGTTGGTTTGTTTATATGTGAGGTTGGTATTTTTATTTTGCTTTATTCTTAGTTCCTTGTGAATTTTGTTGTTGTTTAAACACTAATAGATCTATCTAAGTCAGTTCCTGTCTCTGGACATCGATAGTATTTCCTGTAAAAAAAAAAAATAAGAGATCAAATTAACTGACCTCTGCAGTGGCTCCCAGTCCTAAGGCTTTATGGCCCTATGAAATCCTGACTGATTTAGGTATACAACCTTCAAAATGTAAAAATAAAACAAAATAAGTGCTTTTGATAAAGGACTCTTTGATAAAGCCACCTCCATTTTCAGTGAGTCAGTTAACAAGTAGTTATAAGCATCTACTAAGTGCAGGAAAACCCCAAATGGAGTCACAGAGTTAGACACTAGTGAAAAGATAAGAACAGTCACCACAAATGTACCAGGCATCATGCAAAGCGCTGGAGATACAAAGAAGGGAAAAAGTAGTCCCTGTTCTGAAGAAGCTCACGGTCAAATGGGGCGGACAAAATGCAAATAATAAGGTTTTGTTTTTGTGTTTGTCCTTCATTGCCAAAGAAGACCATGCCATCAGAGAAATGATGGCATGACTTGCATTAGACTTTGTTTTGAATGAGGGAGGACTGTGCAGGTCACCAGCCTCACTTCTCCTCCAGAGTCATTTGAATCTACTGACCAGATATTCATCAGGATACTGGAGATGACCCAGGATCAGGCAGTTGGGGTTAAGTGACTTGCCCAAGGTCACTGAGGTAGTGATTATCTGAGGTGAGATTTGAACTCAGGTCCTCCTGACTCCTGCACTGGTGCTCTATCCACTGCACCCTCTAGCTGCCCATAACAAGGTACATAGATGAAAGATACACAGTAGATAAAGTAAAAGTGAAAGAAGAAGCAATTGCAGAGAAAGGGAGAGTAACAGCAAAGGCCTTCTGAAAGATTTAAAATTATACTTTCTAAGTTGGGGAGGTGGGGAGGACCCTGTAAAAATGATTTTTCTTTTTGTTTCCCACCTCTAACATGGCAAAGAAAATAAATAGCTACTACGAGTAGCCCATTGCCACTTCCATCACTTGATATATATGTATTTTGCAGCAAATGCAGAACACTGATCATTTTATGGTATATTACATATTAAAAATACATTTTTATTCTATCCTGACAGAGATGTCAGGATAGCATCTTGTAAAGATGCCACCAAATATTTCTCTGAGAATTTTCCTCTTATTATTTTGGAAAAATCTACATATTAAATAAATAAATGAATGAATAACAAAGGGATGAGGACTTCATACCCATTTGGCAAGGGCATTCGTTGTCTTCTCTGGTCTGGAGTTTCATATTTTTGTTGTATTTTGCAACTCAATCCTGGAAATGAGTCTGCATATTCATAGCAGTTGCTATGGGTATTGTATTGGCGATATAGCAAGGGGACTGAGATGCAGTGAAGTGAATAGTTCCTGGTCAGAAGAATGGTTGGTTGGTTGGTTGGTTGGTTGGTGCCCGTCATGCTTGAGGAGAACCAGAATGACATTATTATATTGGGCTCAATGTACAGTACATCAGACTATCATTAATCAAACCAATATGAGCTCAGAAGGCTCTACCATAGGTCAGGCACAAATAGTCTACATGACTATTTGGGAGGGAGATGTCTCTAAATCTGCACATCTCATGTTTCTTTTTAATTGCTGAAATTCTGCTTTGCTCATAAAGTATCTTCTTTGATGCAGACATGCCATAATGGACATTTCTGCCCCAGTGTCTCTCATGTCTCACAATCAATATCAAGTTTTTCAGAGAGACCTTTAGAGTATCCATACATCGCTTCTTCTGAAGATCATATGAGCACTTACCTCTTGTGAGTTTTCTGTGAAGTAGACTTTAGTGCTTTTGGCATTTGAACAACATGGCTTGCTCATGGGGAGTCCTTTCTTGAGCTTAATTTCTAAGCATTTCAGCTCTATAGTAGAGAGTGCAATGTTCATGGTAGGAAGAATTAGATTAAAAGGAAAGGCAAAAGACCCCAACTTGAAGTCAAATGATTTAGGTCCAGCTCTGACTTGTCTTAATTGTATTAACTATTGACAAATCTCCTTTTCTCTTTGAGTTGTGCTTTTCTCATCTGCAAAATGGGAATTATATCAACAAACTCATGGGCTATGGTAAGGAAGGTATTCTGTAAACTAAAAAATACTACGCAAATGTGTGCTGTTGCCACCTCTGATAAAGTGAAATCACAAAGGAAATAGTAAAATCTGCTGTCTGTAAATCCTTTGGTGTGTAGATTCCTATACATCTGAAATGTTGTTAGGTTGCAATTTTTTTTTTTTGCAGAGAGCAGTGTTGTGCTTCTACTTAATAGTGGAAAGATGAAGGTAAGGTAACATGGTACACTAGGAAAGGGTATTCAGTTCAAATCCTCTCTGATGCTTACTATTTATGTCTTTTGGGCCAACCACTTAACCTATTTGGACCTCAGTTTCCTCCTCTGCAATATGAAGCAGCTGAATTAAATCATCTCTAAGGTTCCTTTTAGATCTTTTTAAAAGGTTTCTTTAGGTCCTTTAACTATCTAGTCTTATAGAAAGTTGATAATCCTGGGACAGTCCAAGCCAATCCAGAATTCACAGAATTCTGAAGCGAGAGTAGTGATTTCAAGTTGGGGTCTTTTGCCTTTCCTTTTAATCTAATTCCTCCTACTAGCTTAGAATATAAACTCATCTAGAAAATATTAACAACAAAGATGATGAAGAATTACGAGTATTATCAAAAATTACATTATATTATATTAATTATGTAATATAATATATATTTATATATAATATACAATATAAAATATATTATATTAATATAATAGAAATAGTGGAGGGTAAAACCCATTTTAAGAAGGCTTAATGGGAGATGTAGCTAAGCAAAGTCATCCCAACAGTATGTAAGGACTAAAAATGGAAGTAAAACAAATGAAAGAAAAATGAAAAATATTTAAGAAAATCAATATATATCAAGTTGTTTATTCATACTCATTAAACTTATCTTTTATTAAATTGAAAATATGAGCACAACTAAAACAACAAAAAAAGTTCCAATCTCTAGAAGCGTTATGAACCTGATCATTTTTGAAAGGACATTTTAGGTCAGGTCAGATAATTTCTGCTTTGAAAATCACTTCAAGAGTCATCCTGAGCATCCATCAACCAAAGCAAATTCAAGGCACCCACAGTTTTAGAGAGCACCATGGTAATGCTTCCACACCACCTTTCCCATATCCTGGTGACCACTTTGCCACGCCTACTAATTCTAGCTTTATCTCCAGTTAATCAAGGTCTTCAAGTAGAGGATAATTCAGGGGAAAGATAGTAAATAGGTAAAGTGGATAGAGTACCAGGTTTGGAGTCAGGAAGACTTCCTGAGTTCAAATCTGACCTCAGACACTTAGTAGTTGTGTAACCCTTCGAGAGTCACTTAACCCTGTTGGCCTCAGTTTTTCATTTGTAAAATGGACTGGAGAAGGAAATGGCAAAGTACTCCAGTATCTGCCAAGAAAACCCCAAAAGGGGTCACAAAAAGCCAGGAATGATTGAACAATATTAACAACAAATTTGGGGGATATTGTTTAAGAAATTATTCTTTCAGACAAAATACGGAAGAGATGAGCTATGAGTTATTCTCCAACTTTAAATTGCCATGATTCCTACACACAATCATTGTCATTGTAGGTTCAGTGAGTTCACCTCTCTGGGTTTCAGTTGTTTCATCTGTAAAATATAGGAGTTAGACTAGATTATGTGGTTTTTGTCACTTCTCAAAGTTGGTTATTTTTTTAGGATTTTCTGAGTTCTTCAATTTAGGTCACCAGAGAAAGGTAAAAAATGAGCCTTGAAATGGAGACATCTTAAGAAAATTAATAGACCATTCTGGTCCAGATTGTCCTTATGGTATTAGAGGGCAAAAGTTATAGCCACTACAAGAGTAAGCATCATCAGCTATTAAGGCTTAGAAAATCTATTGACCCAGCAAAGGAGAAGAAACATTATGTGAAATAGTATAGGATAGGGAAAAGCATACCATCCTGCATTTAAATCTCCTCTCTGCCATTAACTTGCTCTATAATTTTGTGCAAGTAAATTTACCTCTCTAGACCTCTCTTTTCTTACCTGTAAAAGAAAGAGAGTCTATTAGAAGACTCTAGACTGAATCTAGAAGATTCCTTCCAGTTTTGAACCTGTGAACTGTAAGTCCTCTCCACCTCCTTCAGCATCTTTTTATGAACACCTCCAAGACAAAAAATAAACAAAATTCAATTATATAATTGAACCAGTAGATGTGTAACCAGTAGGAAGGCAAAATGTCTTCTGGCCATTGTGTGTTTAATCAAAACATGTAGCATTTAATTCAATTATAGAAGCATATATTAAGTATTTATTAAATGTGCTAAGCACTGGGAATTTAAAAACAAAAAGTAAAGAATTTTTGACTTCAAAGAACTTGCATTCTACTGGAGATCTTGACAACAGCTCTCTATATTTATAAATATGAGTTCAGTGTTATCTGACCATGATTAAATGATAACCCTACATTTTTTATTATTTTAAGTGTAGAAAAAATGGTTAAGATGACATGTTATAAAAAGATTTATAGGACATTTCCTCCCCACATTTCCCCCACCTCCAATTAATGCTTTTTTACTATGTACCCACCAAATATGATACTCACTCTCAAACTCTGTTGTTACCACATATTCATATATTCTATAGCATGTAAGGTGCCTCACTGGTAAAAACTAGAGAAGGCAATTTAACAAACTTCAAAGATAGATAAAGGATACTAGAGCTCTGAAATTGTTCAAGTTTGGAATTATGTAAGAAAACTGTCCACAACCAGCAATCTCACTAATGGGAATATTCACCAAGGAAGTCTAAGACAGATTTGTTTCTCAAACTTAATGAATGATTCATAGTATTCATTGCAGTTGCAAAGCACTAGAAATGAAGTGAATACTCATTAACTGGGGAATAACTGAAAATACTACAGCATTTCAATGTAAAGGAATATTGTGTGGTAGGAATGACAAACATGGGGAATTCAAAGAAATATGGGAAGATTCATATTCTGATAAAGAAAGAAATAAATAGGAACAAGAACCAAATATGCACAATGATGACAAAAATTATAATACAAATATAACTAAAAGGAAGTTAAATTCTGAATAATTGAAAAAGTTTATGAAAGTTACAGAAAGTAGGTAATTAAATATACTTCTACTCTCATAGGAAAGACTTGGACAGCTACTAGGATAAAATATTGCGTATGATGTTAAGTGCAGTCAATATGGAACATGTGTTTGCTTAATTTTTTTTTTTGCCAAAAGAGAAAGGGATAAGGTAGAAAATGAAAGTGATATAAGGACAAAAGGCAACAGGAAATTTTTAAAGTTCACTTACTTATAAAAACAAAGACAAATGGTAACATGAATCTATACAGTACTTCTATATTCCTTACATTTGAAATACATGTTGATCATTGCTTAAATAAAAGAAAATGCTTTGAGACCACTAGTTAATTTCTTCAAATATCTCTACATTTATTATCCTGGTAAGTAACAAGTGTCTTTTCCAGCTTATTCATCTGTAAAATGGGCTAAATTTCTAAGGTTCTTTTTTAGCTCTAGGATTCTGCAGTTCTTGAATTCCACAAAATAGCATTTAAACTTATATAAATAGTTGACAGTGGTTATTTGAGGCAAATGTCTGAGTTCTGTGGAAAATCATATTTTTATTTGAGTAGCATTTTATTAAGAATCAGTACATTTTTCCTTGGATATCAAAGTAGATTACATGATTGATTCATTATCTGTATCATAAAAAGTTATACTAATGAAAGAATTTAAGCAACTTTTTTAAAAATAAAAAATATAATTCTCCATTAATTTCTAGGAACATTTTTATTCTCCATATCACATAACACAGTGGTTTGCAATCATGATAACTCAATAAATATTGGTGTTTATGTGTATACACACATGCGCAAACTATATCATACTTAGCATGATGTACAAGAAAAATTGGTGGACTTATCAAAAGACTTCAGAATGAGTCCATTTACTGCTATGTGACCTTGATAAAGTTGTTTAATCTCTTGAAACTCAATTGCTTCACAAACTGGGAAATGTATTTCTTCTAGAATACATTTTATTCAAATATTTTTTCTGTTTTGGTGCTTCATGATGATATGTGAATCACCCTGAGATCTCAAAGGCTATTGCAGTAGATCCCAAGCTTTGGTTGGTTTTCTCAAGAAGAATAAAAAGATTTGAGTATGGATCTAGCAATAGTCTGTGACTGCTGTTCAAGAACCAGCCTACAGAGACACTCATCTCCTGATAGTGTGCCAGCAAGGGATCTCTTCTTTTTTTTCCCCATGGTGCCCCATGAATAACAGAAATACTGAACATTACTCAAACCTGAGTGTTGCTATTCTATTTCCACAGGAATTGTGGCAGAATAACAATAAGAATCATAGCTTTTAAATTACCTGCAAACATTAATTTAATTGTTGGTACTCTTTATATATAATCTTTGTCCAATGAAAAATATGCTAATATTCAATTAAAAGAACTGAACTACAAAATTAGAAGACATAAGGAAGATAGAGTTAAATTAATTAATTAATAAAGAGGAGTGGGGAGAGAAAGCACTGTGCTAAACTCTGCAGATACAAATACAAAAGCAAACACAGTACCTATTCTCAAGGTGTTTATATTCTAATGTGGGAGGTAACTCATATGGGGGAAAGATGGGAGGGGAGGAGTATTTGATTTGAGAAGTTACAGAGATGGTAAGTGTAGTCATCATGGGGTAGATTGGCACACTATCTTTAGAGCAATGGCAATATCGAATTGGCTATGGTTCTAGAGCTGGAAAGAGTAGGAAAAATACACACATGGCATCAAGATGACTAATGTGAAGACCTCTGAGGGGTAAAATAAAGAATGCTTTGAACAGATTTAGATGTAGTGAGCTGCCTCACCAATCAGGATAGATCCAGAAATGAACGGGCGCATTTTCCCAGGACATGGTTTCTGGTCTTGGAAGCAGTGCAGCTTATGAGAAGATCAGAGAGTGGAATATAAGGAAGCAATCTAAATGCAAGAATGGTTCTCAGTTCCTCCTCAGAGAGCCAAAAGTAGAGTTGACAGAATTGGTTCATGGTGCTTCTAAATAGCATTTCATAGGCTAATTGATCATCTCACCTTACTTCTTCATGATGAATATAAACAAACCACTATAAAGATAATTTCACCTTATGCCCACATACTTTTCAGACAATGAAGTGAAAAATTTCTATTGACAAAGTCTACCATATTAATTGAATATTCAATGATGCAAGTGTAGATACAAGAAAGAAAACTGAAAACTATGTTAGAAAATATAATTCAATGGCTTTTTGCCTTATTTACTTTTACATCCTTCCCCTTACACATTTCTTCTGGAGAGAGGTAGAGAGGAAATGGCTCCCCTTCCTATTACACACCCAAACAGTTAATAATCCCTTGGGATGGAAGCTTATGTCATAAGCATACACATATTTGTTTACTTGGATTACACCAAAACATCCAACCTCCTCCTGTGTCAAAGGACAAGACTATGAGTCAGGAATCTAATCTTCTAATCTAATGCTAAAAAGGCAATTTCTGGGTAAATCTCAGCATCAGGAATCATATCTTGCAGTGTATCATAAATATATCTCAGAATTGCTCTCCCTTAATATAACACCCTCTAATTCCCCCTTCTCCCTCCTTGCTGAGTGAAATGTATCTATATGTATGTATTCTTTCCTCTTTTGCCCAGTTCAGATGAGTCTGACATTCAAATGTCTGAGACCTCAAGTTCAAGAATTCTAAATCCTAGTCCTCTAGAGAGAAGGGGAATTCCTGAACAGTATACCTCTTGTAGAAAAAAAATAGAATTGTCCATGTGCCTCTACAGAGTAATAGTATGGGTTAAAGCCATATGATGTGGGAATGAGAGTTCAGTGCTTTGCTATAACAGTGAGTTATTTGGAGAATAGAGTAGAGATCTGATGGAAAGGGGATTTGCTTTCCAACAGCTTCAATATATATTTCCTTTCTAAGGGAGCCTAAGCTTTAAGAATAGGGTCAAAGAGGTTCATTGGATGTGTGGGTCTTTAGGTACTAAAAAAAAGGCACTTGGTATCACTTACTTAACAACCCTAAAGTAGATTTGCCTTACAGATGGTGTCTAGGAATGATTACATGAGTGTGAGGAGAAATTTCAACAGAAAGTCAAAGGGTTGACCTGATAGCCACACTAAATCAGTTGCCTTCTGAGGGAAGCATATGTATATTATAAGTGTTTTGTGTATTTTCTGTATTTGTTTATGAACTTCTGTGAATCTTTTACACATTCTGCATTATTTATGAGATGAATGTTGTTCTCTACCCATTAAAAAAATAAAATATAGCTCATGTTCAAAGTATGAAAGAGGTCAGAGGTTTACAGAATGCTTAAATGTCTCACACTTGTATAAGGAGAACTTTCTCCACAAAAATTCAGAAGTCACTGACTAAGACAAGCAATGAATGATATCATAAAACATGATATCAAACAAGAAATAACGGGTTACAGATTTGATAGCCATTTCAGAATCATCTATCTGTGTTCAGATTGTTGTCTGGTTAGAGCAAATAAAGAAAATATCAAATTAGAATAGAATATAAAGATAAGTAGAAAACTACATACAATTGTAGTAATTCCAACTCAAATAACTTAAACAAGTTGTGACCTCCAAAATATTGACAAAACAATAAAAATTATAGAATTTCTCTACAATAGATATTGGAGACAATCTGGTGCAAAGATTCTTTTTTAAATTAAACTTTATTTTCTTCAGTCAACAAGAATCTGTCTTCTCTCCCTCCCATTCCCTTCCCTGAAATCAGTTTCCATGTTGGCCACGCCCAAAAAAGAGTCTCATTCTGCACTCTGAGTCTTTCACCTCTATCAGGAGGTGGCATAGCATACTTGAAAATGTTCATCCATGAGCCTTCTGGAATAGTGGTTGGCCATTACACTGATCAGTTCCCAAGTCACTTGAAGTTGTTTGTTTTTATAATATTGTTATTGTATAATTTGTTCTCCTGGTTCTTCTCTCTTTGTTTTGCATTAGTTAATACAAATCTTCTCAGGTTTCTGTAAAACCATCCTTTCATCAGTTCTTATAGAACAGCAGTATTCTATCACATGTATATACCACAATTTATTCAGCTATGTTCTAATTTATGGACACCCCTCAGTTTTCAATTTTTCCTTATCACAGAAAGAGCTATTTTTGTACATCCTTAAAGTTTGTTTTGCTTGGAACTTATCTCTCCTGTAATTTATCCTCCCTTCTCAAACTTCTCTTTCTCTCTTCTCTTTTTTTCTTGCTGAGTGAAATGTATTTCTGTACTAAAGTGTATGTGTGTATTAGCACTCCATATTAGAATGCAAGCAATTTAGTCTGGTTTAGTTTCTTCTGGTTGTTCATTTTTGTTTACCTTTTCATGCTTCTCTTGTTTTCTGTGTTTGTACTACAAGGTTTTTACACAGCTCTAGTTATTCACCAGGTATGCTTGGAAATCCTCTACTTCATTAAAGATCCATATTTCCCTTATAGGATTAAATTCCATTTCATTGGGTAAGTTATTCTTAGCTATAAGTCTATATCCTTTACCTTCTGAAATACTATATTCCAAACTCTCTATTTCTTGATAGTGGTCATTGCTAAATTTTGTGTGATACTAATTATAGTTCCTCGGTGCTTGAATTATTTCTTTGTGGTTTCTTGCAATACTTTTCCTTCAACATGGAAATTCTAAACTTGAATTGTAATGTTCTTGGGATTTTTCACATAGGGATTTCTTTCAGGAAGTAACCAGTAGATTCTATTTCTACTTTGACTTCTGGATTTAAGAGATCTGGGCAGTTTTTAAATAAGATTTGTTGAAATATTATGTCTAATAAGGTCTTTTTTGATCATGGTTTTCAGGTAATCCAACGATTTTTAAATTTTCTCTTCTTGACCTGTATTCTAGATCAGTTGTTTTTACTATAATATAATTTATATTTTATTCTATTTTTTCCAGCCTTTTGACGTTTAAAAATATTTCTTCTTTTTCTAATAGAGTCACTTGCTTCTATTTGATCTATTCTAAGTTTCAAGGAGTTTTCTGCTTAGACAAAATTTTATACCTCTTGTTCCAAGACATTAATTTCCATTCTAATTCTTCCTTCTATAGTTCATTTCTTTTCCAATATTTTTTCTCTAATGCACTCATTTAACTTACAATACTATTTTTTAGCTCTTGCTTAATATCTTCAAGGACTTCTCTTTGAATTTGTGTCCACTTTATGTTTTTCAATGAGGCTTTTTGGATATGTTTTGATGTCATTTTCTTCTGGGTTTCTGTCTTGAGCTTCCCTGTATCCATACTAGGTTTTGATGGTGGGATACTTTTTGTATGGTCTTTTTTTCCAGCCTACTTTCTGACTTCATTCTTTATGTTAGAAGGGATACCTGGGTTAGTTCCATAGCTCTTTCTTAGGGTGTTGAATGCTGTGTTATCCCGAAACTCAGAATGAAAATGAGATCTTTCAAAGCTACAAAAATTCCCTGATAAAGGGCACAGATTCATCACTGCCACCCTGGTCTGACCCCTACAAGTTTCTGGTGTGAATTTGGATATGAACAGTCCTGTGGGCTTGTCTCATTTAGAGTGTTTGACAGCCCCAATCAGTCAGCTGAAAAATACTACTGGTTCACAGTGACAGAACTATAGGCTTCCTTTTGATCTGGGATATCTGTGCTAGTTATCCAGATTTTAAACTGGATGAGAAGCTGGAAACTCATCGGAACTGATCACCAGAAGAAAGAATACAGACAAACAGAGTTTAGTGGAGAAACATTTCACTCAGAAAGGAAAGAAGAGAAGGGGGAATTAGAGGGTGTGTCATATTAAGGGAGAAATCAATCCTAAGATGTATTTATAATACACTATAAGCTATGGTTCCTAATGTGAGATTTGCTCCAGATACTGCCTTTCTAGGACTAGAAGATTAGATTCCTGATTCACAGTACCTAGGAAACTGAATCCATCCCTGAAGTCTGAGTCACAGCTTCTGTTTGCTTCTGAATCTGCTCCTTGTTAAATACACAGTCTTCCGTCCTCAACAGCATCTCACCCTGAAATGTTACCCCTAAACACAAAAGTCCCCTCCTTAGTCTACCCTCGTTCTGTGACCTAGAACTGGATAATGAACAAGAGATCTGCCAGTTGACACCCATTCCTGTGTTCTAGACAAATTTAGTCACCCCTCTATCCCGGATCTGAGCCTCCTTTTTGCCCTAGTGCATAGTGTCTCCCAGCACTGGAATGCTCCATGTGGTACACTCTTGGTCACACCTTGTCCCCAGTATCTACAAATCTCTCTGACTCCTTATGCCATCTTTGGTTGGCAAAATGACTCACTGTTGTTTTGTTCTTAGATTTCTTCTTCAGGACTTAGTTTGGTACATTTTCTAGATCCATTTAAAAGTGCTATGGGTAGGGATGGAGTGCCTACCTGATCTCTGATTAAGTTCTAAGGGTCCTATAGCACCTGCTTCAGCTACCTTCATGGCCCCTGGAACAAATTGTTCCCATCCTCTCACTCACCCATACCACTAGTGGTGGGGCAGGGAGTGAGGGAGGAGGCAGAAGACATCAAGATCATCCACTGCGTCTCAAGCCATCACCAGTCATCTTGACTCTATTCTGCCATTGGACTATGACGACTCTGAGGGAGTGAGGCTGAGGACTTCATTCAACTCTGCCACACTTAAATCCAATTTATACAGGTTCAAAAGATATCACTTATGACATTTTTATCATATTTCCTGTTTCAAAGTTCAGTGACAATTGGCAATAATAAAGCAGCAGGTACAGATACACTGAGAGCTGTAGTCATAATCTGTACCCAGGAGACCCAGACCATAGGATTATCTTCTCACTGGAAGAAGCAGTGGAATTCAACAGCCTCCTGGGTGTCTGAGCAGCCTTTTAAGGATCACACTGATTACCTCCTGGTATGAGGAAGGGGCTAGAAAAGATGCCCTAAAATTGTAGGGTTATCCAATCCTGGCCAGATTATTGCAGTAGCCGGTGATCCCACCCTATGGTCAAAATACATGCAAAAAAAAATGCGAAAACTTCTGCAAAGAAGATTCCATTCAACATTGGTACAGGGAATGTGTGCACACTTATAGACAACAAAAGACCAGTAAACTTGAAAGACAAACAGCTCTTGTGAGAGAACTCAGCAGGTATTGAGTTCAAATAGCAGCTCTGAGTAAAACAAGTCTGGCAAATGAAAGCCAGGTTACTGAAGCTGGAACTCAATACACATTTTTCTGGAGTAGCTGAAGTGAAGGGGAGCACTGTGAAGTTGGTGTAGGTTTTGCAATCAAAACCAATCTAGTCAACAAGCTAAAGGAGTAACTGACGGGGTCATGACAATATGATTGCCTCTTGCAGGAAAACATTACACCACTATCATCAGTGCCTATCCCCCCACAGTGATGAACCTTAATGAGGTCAAAGAAAAATTTTATGAAGATCTGGAGACCCTTATCACCAATGTGCCAAAAGAGGGCAAGCTCATAATTCTGGGTGTCTTTAATGCTAGAGTAGGCTCAGACTACAAAACATACTTAACTACTGAAGACTTGTACATTTCATGATCTTCTAATCATCAACACTATTTTCCATTTATGTAAGTGTAATAAAACTTCATCAATGCAACCTTGCAGGAAACATTGGCATTTAATAGATTGTGTGCTTGTAAGAAGAGACAGACAAGATGTGAGAGTAATGAAGGCAATGCTGGTGCAGAGTGCTGGACTGATCATAGACTTATCTTCTTCAAGTTAAAATTTGCATTCAACAAAAGTAGCCATCCCAAGGCAAAATGACAGAAGAATTACTATCAACAGATTAGAGTGTTTCTCTGAGAAGGAACAGTTTATTGCTAACTTGGAGAGAAAATTGGCAGTTGGCAACAGTGAAGTAGAAAAGGTGTGGGCAGCTTTCTGAGATTTGTTGTATACATTTCCTTATCTGAGTCACAACACTTGCATATATCGATACTGGTTTGAAGAAAATCATGGGGAAATTCAGAATCTGCTAAATGAAAAATGACATCTCCACAGGTTTTACCAGCAAGATAGTTCATTAGTCTCTAAGAAAGATGCATTTAATTCCCTCAAAAGTAAAGTACAAACAAATTTTAGAGAGATGCAGGATTCTTGGCTTGGTAAGAAGGCAGATTAAATTTAGTCTTATGCTGATAGTAAAAATTCAAAGAACTTTTCTGATGCCCTGAAGGCTATTTACAGACCAAAGACCTATGGTGCATCTCAACTACGCAGTGCTGATTGATTAGTGATAAGGACATGATCCTAGAGAGATGGGCTGAACACTTCCATAGTTCTTTCAACAGACCATCATCAATCAGTGTTTTAGGCACTTACTGTTTACCTCAGGTTGAAGTTAACCTGAAGTTAACAAAGTTCCAACTGAAGACGTGGACTGAATGCTATTAGGCTCCTTTCATTTGGCAAAGCCCTTGGTGCTGATTCTGTTGCAGCTGAGATTTACAAGGTAGAGGGATCATTGCTCATACAAAAGTTGACTGAAATTTTCTAGGTTATATGGCAAGAGGAGGTTGTTCTCAGGAGTTCAAGGATGCCACAATTATTTATCTTTATAAAGGTAAAGAAAGTAGATTGTCCTGTAACAATCACAGAATAGGGAGGGGATGTCTGCCTCAGTCATTGCAGACAAGTTTCTTGCCAGAGTCCTCTATAATAGGCTAATCCTTCACTTGGAAGATGATCATCCACCTGAGAGCAAGTGTGGCTTCCGAAAGGGTCAAGGAATGGTCAATATGATGTTTGCTCTCCTACAACTCCAGGAGAAATGCCAGGAGCAGAACAGAGGTCTGTACACAACATTTATAGATCTGACCAAACCTTTGATACTGTCAGTCATGAGGGCTTATGGAAAATTATGTCAAAATTTGATTGTGCAGAGAAGTTCATCATTATTTTACATCAATTTCACAAGGGCATGCTTGCCTGAGTTTTGAATAATGGACTATGCTCTTGCACTTTCCCAGTCACCATTGGAGTAAAACAAGACTGTGTGCTTGTTCTCTTACTTTTTAGCATGATATTTTCAGCCATGTTGTTAAATACTTTCAAAAAGGCCAAAGATGTCATCAAGGTCAGCTACCGTACTGACAATAAATTCTTCAACTTGAAAAGGCCACAAGTCAACACTAAAGTGGAGGGAGTGTTGATGCATGAATTTTTGTTTACGTATGATTGTGTACTTAATGTAGACTCTGAAGTTGAGATGCAACAAAGTATAGATTGATTCTCTACTATCTGTGCTTATTTTGACCTAACAGGTAACACAAAGAAAATACAGTTGCTCCATCAATCAGCACCACATCATCCATATGTGGAACCACTGGTTACAGCAAATGGAGAAGTTTTGAGTACTGTGGATAAGTTCACTTACCCTGGAAGTATACTTTCCAGGGATGTACACATTGCCAGATCTAGTTCATTTATTTGGGAGGCTCCAAAAGAAAGTGTGGTAAAGAAGAGGTATTAGACTGACTATCAAACTGAAGATCTACAGAGCTGTTATACTGACCTCATTATTGTATATCTGTGAAACCTGGACAGTATACCAATGCCGTGCCAGGAAACTGAATGACTTCCATTTGAATTGTCTTAGGAAGATTCTGAAGAGCATCTGGCAGGATAAGGTGCCAGACAATGAAGTTCTTTTTTGAACTAAACTGCCAAGCATTCAAACTCTACTACAGAGTGCAACTACAATGGACTGGCCACATTGCTTGAATGCCAAATGTACACTTGACAAAAAGACTACTTTATGGAGAACTCACAAAGAGCAAGCATTCACATCGTGGTCAGAAGAAACAACACAAGGACACCTTTGAGAATCTCTCTTAAGAACTTTGTAATTGATTGTGTGATATGGGAGACACTGACACCAAACCTCCCAGCATGGCATGCTCTCATAAGTCTAGGTACTGTGCTTTATGAGCAAAGCAGAATTGAAGTAGCTCAAAATAAATGTCATTGCACAAATTCAGAGAATCCACCCCAGATGTTTACATGGACTATTTGTGCCCCAACCTGTGGTAAAGCATTCTGAGTCTGATCAGCTACAGTCAGATACACTGTGATTTGACTCTTAACAGAGATGTCATTTTGGTCCTCTTTAAAAACAAAGGACATCAATATGCACATGTTTATATATGTATGAATGTATATATATATATATATATGTATTGCATTGTATATGTGTGTGTATGTGCACAAACATGCATATATATTAAATAGTCTAGTACCAAGGACAGATCCACATGGATTTCTCAAGAGACCTCCCTTCCCGGATTCCAGAAATCCATTAATAACTATTCTTTGACTTCAATATTTCAACCAATTCCACCTATTCTTTGTCAGGTAGATTAACATCTGGGTAAACTCTATGTCAAACTCTGCCAGGGTAGGTAGAGTAGTCAATCTTGCCCACCTTTAAGATGTGCTAAATAACAGACTATTGTGCTCCCCTTAGTATGGAAATAACACCTTGCACATACATAGGTCTTTTACTTTTATTCAGTGATGCTAGTGAGGACACACTTGTCACTGCCAGGCAATCAAAGAATTTCAGATTTGGAGATGACCTCAAGGTCATCTAGTTCAAACCTGAAGAAAAAAAACCCATAAATCTCTTCTTCAACATTCCTGAAAATTGATCATCTAGTTATTGCTTAATGACTTGCAAGGCAACTAATTACACTTTTAGACTGCTTTCATTGTTAAGATTTCTTTTCTTGCTTTGTTCCAAAATAAGCCCCTTTGTGTTCCTAGATTTATCCTCTAGGACTGAGCTGAACAAATCTAACTTCCCTTTAGCATCACAACTCTTCAATTAACTTTAAATTTATTTCTCGTCTCCTTCAAAGTATTCTCTTCCTAGAGCTAAAGATTCCCAGATCCTTCGAACTAGCCCTCATGTGGCATGGCTATCAAAACTCTCCCTGGATGTGCTCCATGTTGTCAATGTCTTTCCTAAAAGTTGGCACCTAGAACTGAACATGATTCTCCATATGGGGTCTGACCAAGGAGGAATAAGGCAGGACTATCATGTCTTTTGTGCTGGACACCATGCTTCTCTATGCAATCCAGGATTACATTAGCTTTTTCGTCACCTTGGTGACTCAGAGGGAGTATGTGGTTCACTAAAATCCCCATGTCTTTTTCATATGAACAGCTAGCCAGTTATTCCTCTCCCCACATCCTGTACTTCTGCAATTCAGTCTTGAAACCCAAATATAAAACTTTACATTTTATCCATATTAAATTTCAAACTTCATTTCAGCCTATGACCTTTGATTAATTTTACTCTAATTCTGTCATATAGCGCGTTAGTTACTCTTCTCAACCTCATGCATTCTGAAATTTTGCTTCTTTCATCCAGCCTAGAGGATAGAGAGCTGGCCTCAAAGCCAGGAATCCCTAAATTCAAGTCCTGTTTTTGACATATATTGGGTGTGTGACCCTGGGTCAGTCACATAGATTCTAACCTGCATTATGAAAGGAAATTTCCTCATCTGAGATTTCCCTAAACCAATGAAATCGTAAGTCCTTATTCCTCAACCTATCTTTTATCTATATCATTAATATAAAAATAAAAGAATACAAGGCTTAAAAAAATCTTCCTGGGACACTCACTCCCCCCAGAGAAATAAAGTTCACCATTTTACTATGTCTCTGCCTTACACATTGTATCCACACCCTATTCCCCTAATCATAAAACCCTTTCTTGGTACCCAGGACCTTGGAGCAATATATTAACTCTAGAGCTTTTTCTTCCTTTAGCCAATCTTGTTGTATTTCACCATGAATTCTCACCCCTTAATATAGTACTTGTTACTGACTACAAGATTTTCCACTGGCCTACATCCCCCTCTTTTGCCTGGCATATGTTTTCTTTCACACTGTGCCTCTGCCTACCTGGGAAGATATCCACTTGCTGTGTAAAGAAGACTCTCCTAACAAGCACCTTCTCCAGGTTGACCTCTAAAATGTTCCATGTCACTTCTTGGACACTTTGAAGGATCTGTGATCTCATCAGTATTGCTAATGGTACAAATCACTAACCATCCATGCCTGTCCATCCTTTGTGATGCATGTAAGCTTAGGATCTGGATGAAATAAATGACAGAGAAAGGGCTTAAATAAATGATAAATGGAAAGGATGAATAAGGCTGAGAAAAATCAAGTAATTTCCTGATCCTCTGATGGGCTATAAAGGTTTGGTCATGATTCATAAAACTTTCTGCAAGATTAATCCTAGACAATAAAAAGGTGATGGGTAGAAATTGATACAATTTCTATTGAGATTTTTGTTTAGAAGTCTAAAAAAACAGTGGTGCTTATCTGACTCAGATTTTCTTTTACTGTGGAGTATTCCATCTCTATCTCTCACATTTTATTCTTAATTCTAAAGGAAACAAGAAGAAAAGGAGGAAGGAATATAGCCAGAAAGTGGAGAGGGAGTGGTCAGGGGTGTGTCTTTAACTGTTGGTTGAGTCTTCCTTTCTTCTTTGCTGTGTTGGTACAACTGTTGAATGTGGACTTGGCTATGGGAATAAGCAGTGCTGGAGTTGGGGACATTCTCTCTAGCTTCTCTTTCTTTATTATTTCCATAAATATAAAGTTATTCATTGAAACAGAAACATTGGGAATTGCTACTGTATTTCCCTACAGGACGAGTTTAGGGCTAACAGAAAGAGAAGTCATCAACATAACAGAGGTTGATATTACATATTTGGAAAAATTATCTGAGTAATAAGTTTAAAGAAAAAAAATGGATCAAAGATGGAACTCCAAAAGATACTCATTGTCAATGAGTAAAAACAAGAAACCCAAGAAAAGGAAAGGATTTTAGGAATCATTTCAGATTTGAGGTACAGTATGATGAAATGAAGAATGCTGACCTTGGATTCACAGGCTATGAGTTCAAATCCTGACTATACTGCATGACCTTTGCAAAACATTAACCTTTCTGAGCTTCAGTTACCTCATCAGTTAAAAAATAAAGAGGATATACTAGATGACCCCAAAGGGTTCCTTCCAGCTCTGACTCTGTAAGCCTAGGCTCCCAGTATGAGTCCTCTGATAAACATTTAACAGGCAGGTCAGTTTCATCACCTGTGGTAAAATTGATTGCAAAACGTCCTACTCTCTAGTCTCCACTTTGCCATCTCCAAATCACAGTTCACTAGATGAAAAATAAAGAAGCGGTTCTCTTGAAATGCTAACGGAAGACTAAGAATTTTTATGAAGGTAGTAATATACAAGTGAAAACATGCACTTGCCAAAATGAATCTTTTCGTCTCAAGAATAAATACAGTGTTAAGGATAAAATGCTATACAGATACACACAAAAATGATTAACAGATATTTTTACATTTGGCTGATAGAAAATCTATATTGTATGCAATATAACAAAAGTGATAGAAAAAGGTATTATGTCAGTTACAATAGGAAAACTTAGACAAATTGTCAATAACATCTACTGAGTACTTATTATACGCCAAGTGCTGTACTAAGCACAAGGGTGCAAAGAAAGGCAAAAATAGTCTCTCCCCTCAAGTAGCTTATGGTCCAATAGAGGAGACAACATGCAAACAATTATGTACAAATAAGATACATAGAGGATAGATTAGATATAATCTCAGATGGAAGGGATTAATATTAAAGGGAACATTAAAGGAAAGGCAAGACTTCATCTATCATTCAAAGGAAGTCAGGAGACAGAGATGATGCGGCGGGACAGGCATGGAGTATAGCCAGCAGAAATGTACTAAGATGGGAGATGGAGGATCTTGTTCAAGGAACAGCAAGGAGATCAGTGTGCTTATAGATCTTGTCTGCCTTGTAGAAACTCTTTTCACCCTTTTCCGACCTTCCCTACTTTCCTGGGATAGCTTCATACATAGGAATGATTAGTATTATTATGATGAGAGGAAAATAAATATTATTTTAAATTGTTTCATGAATATGAAAAGTTAAATGCAGTATGAACGTGAAGGTAACAGAGGTGCCATAAATTGTTTTTAATCAGACTTCAAATGAGTTTAGGGATACTCTGCAGAGCCTTCTAGTACCAAACAGTCATATCCATTAATTGCCGAAGAAGATGCCTGGTATCAAAAGTATTTCCATGAGGTAATGTTTGTTTTAAAGTAGATGCTATGGCAGAAATAGACCATCAGGAATAAACATTGCCATGATGACCTGAAACAATTCTCATGTACTAAACAGCCCAATTATCACGTATTCCATGACTTCACAGATGGATTGTACAAGTTCTTATGAAAACAGAATCACAGAATTTCACAGACAGAGACAGAGAGACAGAGATAGAGAGAGAGAGAAAAGAGAGAGAGAGAGAAAGAGGGAAGGAGAGAGAGAGAAATCTTCTGGTCCAACTTTATTTCACAGACATGGAAACTAAGGTCTAGAGAGGGTAAGAAAGACAATACAGTATAATAGAGCTCTGTACTTCCGTACCAGTTAGAAGAACTGGATCCAGCTGCTCCTGGGTGACATTGAGCAACCACTTAGCTCTTCTGAGACTCAATTAGTTTCCTCATTTGTAAAAAGAGGGAACTGCATTAAATGCCTCCCAAAGCCTCTTCTGGCTCTGTATCTGTGATCTGATAGACCTAAAACAATATATATGTTGTGATTTGTATTTCCTTCACTGACACTTAAATGTATTAGAGATCAGTTTGATAGGGTTATTGCATCCCCTAGTGAAAACTGAAACCCTTCCTCATCTCCTCATCTTGAATAATCCTTGTCTATGTCTTTTCATAAATTCTTTATAAAGGATCAACTCAATTTACTGGCTTTTCTTTAGGAATATTTCATGGGCACCGTTGAAACACTTGACTGTCCATGTGTTATTCCTTTCCGTTACTATGTAACTAGGACACTTCCTTTTCTGATCACACATTTCTTGGATGATATTCTCTATGCCATTTCTGCCACACAGACCATTGTTGACAATGTGTTACTACTTACTTATGCCCACAAAGCATTTCTCTAATACCCTTGGAGTAACCTGAAATTTAGATTCTTTGTTCCATGATTTACAAGATAGAATCACTGAGGAAAAGTTAAGGTTTAATAAGAGACAGGATATGTTCGATTTTTCTTCCTTTGACCAGTCTTGGATAGCCTTTCTCTTCATGTCACTGATGGATTCTCATTATCATTCCTAATGGCAAGGGAAACTATTTCCTCTTTGAAGATCCAGGTCTACTTTCCAAGGAAAGTACTTCAAATCTCATCACTTTTCACATGAAGTGTTGAAACATCCTCCTATTAAATTCCTTACTTCTAGTCTTTCCTCTGTCCAACCCATCCTTCACATAACTAATCCTCTTTTTTTCTGTTCTTTTTGTCTAAGAAAATTTTCATTTTTGCTTCTGTTGTTTAGTTATTTTTCTGTAGTATCTAACTCTTTGTAACCCTTTGGGGTTTTCTTGGCAAAGATATTGGCTTGGTTTGCCATTTTCTTCTGCAATTCATTTTACACATGAGGAAAGTGAGGCAAACAGAGGTAAGTGACTTGCCCAGGGTCACACAGCTGCTAAGTGTAAGAAGCCAAATTTGAACTCAGGAAGAAGAGTCTTCCTTCCAAGGACAGCACTCTATCCATTGTACCACCAATCTGCCTTCAGTTTAGTTGGTGTCTGCCAAATTTGGATTAAAAAAATTTAATTTAAAGGAAAAAATTGAGCTTTTTTAGATCACGACCATCATCGTTTTTCAGTGTTATTTTCCTCCTCAAATTATTTCTGTGTTAACATGTCATATAACCCTAGTACAATGTAGCTCATGGTAAGTAGGTAGTGCCTTTTATTTTTGCATCCCCAGTGCCTAGCACAATTCCTGACACTGTTAAATTGAATTATTTAAGCAAAGGCTAAAGGACCAGGTTGGAAAAGAGATCTTTTTCAGGTATGAGGTAAACTAAATGATCTTTGAGGGTCCTCTTGTCTCCAAAATTATGTGATTCTGTGAATTGTGTCCCTTCTTTATATCATATGTTCTCACACTCCAGCTTCCTAACACCTTCCCTTCTGTCTCTTTGGATTTACTTTTTTCCTTCATTTTTTCCTTGAAATACTTTTCCACTTTTGAGGGGTAGCAGGGATTGAATGTTCTTATGTCTCCCAAGCTGGAAGTGCACAATCCTACTGCTGATCAACACAGAGACTTTTACCTGGTCTATTTCCTCCCTTTGCTTCTTTGGGCATCCTAACAGTGTCCCACCCACAGTGACTCACAGCTATACTGATACTGGATTTAATGACTTTTATAACACATGATCAACTTTGGCCCAGCTGAGGCTTATAACTCCCAACTCAAGGGATCCACCAGCCTCAGCCTCTTCCAGTAGCAGAAATTATAGGTATGAATAACCATACCTGGCACCCTCCATTCTTTTAAAGAATATTTCATTCTACCACTGCATAGAGATGATTCTCCAGCCCTCTCACTTTCTTCTGGAATAGAGGTACCAACCTACACTTAGCCCTGACAAAAATACAAACACAATACAATTCCTTCAGATTGCTGAAATAATCCTCTCCATCTCCCATGCTTACTGAAAAGATCATCGGTTCTCCGTAACTCTTATCAACAGCATACTTCACCTCTTGCGGCAGACAACTACAGAAAACTGCTCATTTGGTGTACCCCTTACCTATACTGGTTTCTGTTCCTGGAGTCTCTTCAGCCAAGTTTGATATCCCCCACAGCTAGGGATATTTATCCTTCTACCTTTGGTCTGCAATTAAGAGATTCCTGCCAAATCCTAATGCAAACATTAACTGCTTTCAGTGACCAGATGGATGTATAAGGTCTAATGTAGAAATTCAACTTTCAGTCGTTTATCTCTTCATTCTCTCTCTTATCTATTTCCATTAATGATCAGATGTCAGAAATCATTTGTTTTCCAGATTCTTCTCTCCTTGTTGGTTCCCTGAAGCCAATATGGAAAACTTTTCTGCCTTTTTCTAGGGCTTTCCATCCCTTGGCATTTTCCCACTTTGAATAGTTGCCATTGCTTGCCCAGATGCACGTGACTGGCACTTGGATTCCTGCTAATGTCATAATGTAACCATAGGTGCCTCCAGCTATTTCTCTGCTATAAGAATTTATGTAGCAAGAATTTTCAGTCATTTCTCTTGTCTCCAAGAATCTCTATTTTAAGAACACCCAGACCAACTACATCTTCACTCCTCTCTTGATTATCTGGACTTTCTCTATGAGGCCACAGAAGTATTTTCAATCTACAAGCTTGCTTCACTCCTGCACTTCAAACATTGAAAGTACCCTCCACCCCAGCAGTCTCTCCTACTGATTGGCTAGTTCCTCCCAGAGCCTCCCAGAGGCCTTCCATGGCCTATCATATCTTCCTTCCTCTCCAGGTTGTTCTTTTCACTCCAGGCTTTCTTTCCCAAGTCCCAGATACGCTCATTCCTTGCCACCTCAAACCCATTAGATTTCAATCTCCTTGAGGACTGTCTTTCTGTTTGTTGGTATATTTCTCAGATTCAGTACCAGTTTCCTGGCACATAATCAGTGTCTCATAAATGCTTCTTGACTTGAGTTCTCTTCTACTTTCATTGATCAGATAGAATCCGGAGTTTAGTTACTTTATTGCTTACTTTTGAGATTTAATGGAATAGAAAATGTGGTTGGGGTGCCATGGGCAATGACTAGTTAAGGAAACAGGAAAAGTAGGTATGCATCTTAAAGCTCTGAAGGAGTTGATATTTGGTCTATCAGGTGAAAGTTGATGGTCTCCAAGAGCATTTTATAGGAATTGAATATAAAGAGGTTTGATTAACTCTCTTGTGTTTTTATTAGTAGTAATATTAACCTCAAAATAATTGCATTTTGGAAACCAGCATCAAATTTTTTACCTGAGTCACTGGGTAACATTAATAATATTAAATATGCTGAATATTAATATCAAATATTAAATTCAATATTATTAAATAATATTAAATTATTAGTATTAAATATTATTAATTGTATTAAATAATATTAAGTTAATATTATTATATTAAATATAAATATTTAATATAAAAGTTTATATTTTATTAATATTAAATATTATTCAGTATTAAATAATCTGAAGAGGCTGTCTTTCTTAACTAAGCAACTCTACCTATCTCATGTTTCCCATCAAAGAAATAGTTGGTTTACCATTTACATGAATCTGACTTTCTGGGTCTCCAGACCTGAGTTCCTTTCTTTCCACAACCTACTAGAAAGCATGCAATGACCTTGAGGTGAAAAGTTCCATTGAGTCCTATAAATCACAATTTCTTCCTAACTCTACTCTCCTATGCAAATAATTCCAGGCAACTGAAATTCTACAGACTTTCTAGAAAGAGAAACACTCTCTGTGCTGGGTTGCAGTGATTGCTTATGGTATGGTCATAATGCCTTCCTTGGATGTCTTGCTATACATTTTTAAATTCTTGGTTCTTTTTTTACAGATTTACAAATGTATCCCTTACATGGATGTTTAATGGTTTTGAAAAACATTGTTCTCACTTTTTTTCAGGGGAAAATGTCCTTTAAATATGACTGTTTCTTTGGCCAGTATAGTCTTTGACAAGAATTTAACCATCTATCATATGGAAAAATACAAAATGTGCGTTGTAATGCCTGATGTCTCTATTTCCCTATTACCAGCCAGAGACAGGAATGTGGCCCAGTGGATAGAGCACTGGGCCTGGAATCAGGAAGGCCTGAGTTTAAATGTGGCCTCAGAGACTCCTAGCTGTGGGACCTTACTCAAGTCTCTTAATCTCTGTTTGCTTCCTCAAGAGTAAAATGGGGTAATAGCACCTACCTACCAGGGCTGTTGTGAGGATCCAATGAGATAAGATTTATAAAAAATACTTAGAATGGTGCTTCTTGCACATAGTAGGTTTCATATAAATACTTGCTCCCTTTTCCTTCCCTTCCCACCAACCAGAATCTCTAAAGTACAACTCCTCCCCAAGTCATTGGATGCAGGAGATATTGATCAACCACAATTATCTATCCTAAACTCATCATGATTTCCCATTTGCTTTTCCATTTTTTGCCCTGGTTAAATGATTCTGTTCTACTCAGATGTGCCTCTGGTCATCTTAAGAGAGTTGGCTACAGAAAGACAATTAGATTTTGGTACAGATCTTTGACTTCAGAAGTCTAGGGAACTTCCTGGTGAAGAAATCCCCTCAAATCAGAAGCTTAGAATTTTAAAGAGTTGGTTAAGATACTTAGAAGTTAAGTGAATTTCCCAGGGCCAGGCAATTAGTATCTGATAGATACTAATTATTTCCGACTTTGAAATTAGTCCTATAGACACTATATCAACTGACTCAGAGAGATGATAAAAAAGAAAACTAGTCAATGATAGAGAGGTTGTGGGAAGGCAGGAACACTACTATGTTGTAGACAGAATTGAGAATGAGTCCAATTATTTTTAAATTTCAATTTTATATTTTTAATGGAAATTATTTTGGAAAATAGTATGAGAGTTATGTGAGAATAATTAATAAAAAAAATCAGATTCTTTGGTGCAGCAAAAATTATACTGCTGAGTATATGCCTCAAAGAAGCTAAAGAGAGAATATATATATATACATATATATGTATATATATATATACACACACACCACACACACACACACACACACACA